>JAEBUN010000018.1:600000-985989 GCA_023014365.1 Lepiota brunneoincarnata
CTTTCAGAACGCATGTATGAATGTGTACCTGCTCCCTTGCCTGTACTCTTGTGTCGCTTGTTTGTTGTAACGTTCTTTGTACCTTGGACTACAAATTTAGTTGTATCGGAATGCCTTGACTCCCGTGGCGCTTACTGTCAAGCTTCGACCAAGATTCATCAAAAGATGCAGTTCGATGTTCAAGCTATAATACAGTTTTATCCCCACTACTACTACTTCTTCTAGTCAAAAGGAACAGGTCTAAGCTCAAGTCCTCCCAAACCCACTCCAGATGCCTTCAACTACTCCCGCTGTCCTGCCTTGGCCGCACCAAAAACAGATGGCACAGGAATCCCACAACAGTCACCCCACCCCATCTCTCTCTGCCCAGGTCTACCCGGATCCCCATGTGCGTGCGCATGCCCATGATGTTGGTTGTCTTGGCGAGAGTCATTGGACGCTGGAGGAGTGGGGCCATCGTAGGGGAGGAGGGAGCTGAACAGGAAATGTTGGCCGATTGGGAGTCTGCCCAGGGATCCTGATGAGGCATGTTTCAATCACCTCAGAGTTGGCCTTGTCCGGACGCATGGCAGAGATATCACCCAGCGTTGGAAGTGCTAGCGTAGGGATGAAGTCTTGGTCTGGACATAGCAGGTATTAGTTCCTATTACGATGTGCAGAGACTGCAGTGCGGAGCTTACAGAGTTAATAAACGCGATGCAGGCGAATTACATGTAGTGCTTAGGAAATTCTCCACCACCTCAGGATCGTGAACCGACTTTGGTCGAATACAGTTATGGCCTGAGAAAACGCTCAAAACAAGTCTTGAAAAAAGTTACGTTCAAGGCAAAAACCAACCGCGAAGTTGAGCAGCACCCCACAAGGTACGTCGACTGTAGAATGCGCATCACGGTCAGGTATTTATATACGTGACGATGAGCACAGGGCCATCCTGGCGGAACTATAGACCCACCTCCAAAAAAAAGCGGATAACAAGTGTCCTGCGGTCGCTTGGGCCGACAACACCGGGTTGTTCCGGGCAATACCTATCGTAGTCGTTAGCGGGATAAACGAACGCGCTGAACAGTCACTCACATCCAATATAAAAGGTATAACTGCATGCCACTCCCATAATCCATTGTTGCCATGTTTCCCCAAGCTTCGCCAAAAACATGTAGCGACTTTGGCAAATGCTCTCCTTCGGCAGGCTAGGGAGCGATTCATGAAGTTCAGGAGACACCTATAGTATTGGGTGTCGCCGCCTGCGTTGGCTATGCTTACTTAACGACTCATATACCTCGTGAACCTTGTCATAGAATGTCCTGAAAGCAGGGTTCCCGAACCTGGACGCAGCGTTGTCAACTGGAGGAGTATCCCTGCAGAATTCTTCTACTTGATCCAACACGCCGGGAATGGCTTTCACCCCCTGCCACAGAAAGATCAGATACACGATGAGATTAGAGTCAAGGCTCCCCCTCACTCAGCGGCGATTCCTCATACGAACGGTGAGCTTGATGTCGAAACAGCTGGAGTGCCTCGATATACGAAACAACGTTCTTCTGCGTCTGAGAAGCGTGAAATCACTCCAGCTGTTCCTTTGCAAGGATGCACTTGCAAGTTGTGAACCAAGGGGTGTGGTGGATTGAGCACTCGAGTGCTCAGGTCAACCTGGCTTTCCCAACACAGTTGACGAGTTCCAAGACACAATTTGGATTATCAATATTCTAGTTACATTCGACTAGATCCGCTACCCCTGGAGGCATATTCTGATCATTACGGTACAGCGGCAAAAGCCCGCGTAAGCGCAGCACCTGCATCAGACACAAGTTTCTTTCCGGCAGTTAAGACACTGCTGAAGAGTCAGTAAAGACAATAGATCACTCTATCATACTCACCCTGTATGCAGACGAAAGCCAGAAAGGATCAGTTGGTGATATCAAGTAAAAACATCCAAAACACACCGTCCAGAACAATGGCAAGGTGCATCGCACCTCGATAGAGTTCGACCTCGACTTCAACCCCTTCTTTCCTCAACTTCTCACCATACTCAATACCATCGTCTCTCAAGACATCTATCTCACAAACCGCAATCCACGCCTTCGGTACTTTGCGTACAAGCTCTGCAGGCGCAAAGGCCGGCGAGGCATCCCACTTGGTCCAGTCTTCTTCATTCGGGAGGTAGTTGCGCCTGAACCAAAGTATTTGAGCAGGGGTCAGGAACGGAGCGTGCTGGGTTTCTGCCCAGAGGTCATCGACCGAGGCTGTATTGTTCGTCGCCGGAACAACAAGCATCTGGAAAATCAGGGGGATATTCTTTTCCACGGCCTTCAGAGCCAGAACGGCTGCAAGGTTACCGCCACTGTAATACTATGTTAGGTCGATCGTGCCCCTAGCTGGACGTTTTGGACTAGCCTTGACACACCACCGACGGCAATACGAGCGGGATTGACAGCTATCTTGTTCGGACCTTCACTGACCACCCATTCCAGCGCTTCCACTGCATCTTCTACTGCAGCCGGGTACGGATTTTCTGGTGCAAGTCGGTAGTCAACAGAGACGACAACACAACTAGCAGCTAAATGGAAGGTTAGCAGCGGGTGAAGGACGTCATGGTATGGCACTAACCAGTAACCATGCGGGTGATGAACGACGTCTCAGAGCTGAAGTCCCCCAGTGTCCATCCACCTAGAATTAGATGTAACCAAGCAGTAGAGCGGAATATTAGGAACAAACTGACCACCGTGGAGCCAAACAAGGACTGGCCATCCCTCCGCTGGTTGAACTCCTTTCTGGGTGAAGACACGGACTTTCGCCTTGGACAGGGTGTAATCCTCGGTATTACCGATTTCCAAGGGTTCTGAAGTCCCGGGAGGAGGGGGGGTTAAACGGTATTTCGGATCCCAAGGAAGGAGCTCGGGTGGGACGGAGTTCAAGAAATGGGCGTTGTGAAAGGCAATGTATTCTGAATCGAGTTTATTGATGACTGAGGGGTGAATAGAATTGTCGTACTTGATATCAGAGGTCATGGTGGATTGTCATCAAGTGTATCCTTGCTTTGCGGATAATCCCACGAATTTCGATGCGGCCTGCTTGTCTGAGTAGGAATCAAATACTCCAACCTGTAAGGACCCTTTTGTGGGGGTCCTCACGAACGAGACGTATCCGACTAAGAGATCAACGAGCACGAGAGGTATATTATTTAGAGCGAGAATACAGTGTGATGCGATGATGGGTGTTAGGAACAAGAAGATGAAAGATAACGTTCCTTCCGTCCGTCCATATGTCAGTAGTCACGTGGTCTGTGTAAGGAGCGTCCTGACTCCTTACACAACCTAGGATAACAATCTGCCCGTGACGTAGCCTGAAAGGAGTTGAGGGGGCGTCAAACTACCAGAAACAGTCTGCTCTTCCGGTTTTCCAAGCCTAAGTTAAAATTAAAGCGTGCTGCACGGACTATAGATATATTTATTACACACCTGTTTTTAGCACTCCGGATATCCGGCCAGATTTGGGATGAGCAGAGTTAAATATCCCGCGCTCATGGGTACCATATTCATACAATCCCACTTACAGCTTGAGACTTTAGCGTAGGTATAACAAGGTAATAAAACAAGAGCACGAACCCTGGACTAGTTCTTCAAGTGTATCCCAAGTGGATGGTCAGGTCTTCAGAGACCATTGGGGTTCGATTCCAGGCAGCCTGGCCTTTCCAGAACTTGAGATTGTCTCATGTCCGGCTTCATTGGAATAGGAAAATACCTCTTAACGCTTTTTGCACCCGATCCAGTGTGGAAGCGCTGGAATTCGGAGGTTCTCGCTCCGATTTTTTTTTTGACAAGAACGGCTCTCACGGCATCCAGAACTAAATGATGGGAGCAAACAAACAAAAATAAAGGAGAATCTTTCATCAAATACTTTAAAGCGTTCTTGCCCGAGTCCTTACACATACTTACAGTGGCGTCCAAAAGTATCGCACCGTCACATGACCAACGGATCAACTCTCTCTTGTTCTTCGAGATCATTGTTGTTTCATCCATAAATTATATTGACAGAGAGCTAAGCATGTAGGGAATCAATATATAGTAGTAGAGAGACATAATATACAGAATTTAAATCAAAAAATGAGGAGGAGTGTGAAAAGGATGGTGCAATACTTTTGGACATCACCTATTAAGAGATAAGATTAGAGCATTGTGGGATGAAAACAAAACCATTCACCTTGAAACAAGTTAGTACTTGGTGTTTCCACCCCGGGCCTTAATTACTGCCTCAACACGATGAGGCATACTCTCAAAAAGGGTGTCCAAATTTTCTTGAGATATATTACCCCATTCCTCCTGAAGAGCAGCCCACATCTCATCCCGGTTGCGAGGAAGAGGGTCACGGGCACGCACAAGACGATCCAATTGGTCCCATGCATGCTCTATAATGTTCATATCAGGGCTTGAGGGTGGCCAGTCCAAGCGGCGAATTTTTTTCTTCTTGAAAAATTCCTCAGCAACTTTACTCCTGTGTTTCGGATCATTATCCTGCTGGAAAATCGGTGCGCTTCAACCTGTGGATCTCAGATTAAGATCCTTGAGAGTCCCTAGATAAGACTTTTCAAGGATCTTGACATAATCCGGACCACACATGATGCCGGATATCTGATGTAACCTCCCTACCCCCCGACTAGTGATGCACCCCCAAACCATAATATTCCCCCCCCCATGTTTGATGTTCTTCTTGGTAAATCGAGGGTCCAGGGCCTGTCTGGGCTTCATCCAAGCATATTGACGGCCATCTGACTTGAAAAGGAGGAATTTAGATTCATCGGAGAAAATTACCTCCTTCCAGTCATCAACCGTCCAATCAGAATGCTGGCGTGCCCACACAAGTCGCTTCTTCTGATTGATTGGAGAAATGTAGGGATGGGGCCTCCTGACTTGGCATATCAATCCTTTCTCCTTTAGGGAGCATGCTACTGTTTGGCGTGACACACCCGGGAAGGTGGTTTTAGCCAATTCAGTTGCATTGGATACCTCCGTTCGGGCAAGAAGCCGGGCCCCAACTTGCACTTGGCGCTCATCCAGCTTTCGAGGGCGACCGGATTTGGGCCTGACATAATATGGATCTTCAGTTTTGGAGAATCTGTCGAGTACACGGCTGACAGTAGAGTGATGGATACTGATCCTTGACCCGATCTGTCTATGGGTCATCCCGGAAGACCGGAGTTCAACAATGCGAGCGACTTTAGATGGGGAAGTATAGACCATGGTGTAATGAGGCTGAATGATGCAAAAAACTTGAGGTTTGTTCACTCTGGCTTCGCCTATATAGCTTCAAAGGTGATTGAACTTAGATGTCCAAAAGAAATGCACCATAGGTGTGGCACTAAAACATGAATTTTATTCCTAGAATACATTATACAGCAAAGTTTCATTGCCATGATGATTCCTTGTGTCCTGGAGCACAAAACAGCATACTTTGTTTCACCTCAAGTGTTACATGAAATAGATAAGCGAGATCAAGAGATCAGGTCACATGATGGTGCGATACTTTTGGACGCCACTGTACTTGGACGAGGGTAAACCGATAATTATTCTTTGGCTGACAATGGACATTCAACATTTTGTGCTGATTTGCACACGTTATGCTCAAACCTGTGCGTGGCGGTCGGTGGGCAACTACCCTGGGCGATAGGGCCTTGGGCATTATGATTCAAAAAGGTTTTACTCCCAATAATTCTCGGTATGTATCAATCACGGCACATGCATTTGATTTCGAAGTACAAATGATAATATGTATGCCAGCCAGGCTCATAAGTCATTACACCCGTCTGCTGGATCGGTTAGAGGCAGCAGCGTTGGAAACCCAAGCACGGGGAAACATCTTCAATGAAAACTGGGCGAAAGCCCGGAGGGCAGGGAACGTTAGGGCTGCTGATACAACGAAACCCCCGAGGGCCAGCTAGTTCACCGCAGGATAAGGCGTGGGTGCTACTTGCGCCGTAGGTTATAGCGACCGCGAGAACGATGAGCGCGTTAGGAATGGGGTTGACCTTCATTGTAAGCTGTGCCCGTGTGCCACTAGAGTCAGTAGAGAAGAGTCAATCCAGAGACGAATGGTTGCATACGGAAAAGAGTGGACGTAAATCTGGCGGTTGTAGTCAGGAGGTCTTTAGACCAGAGTCTTGCTTTATAACTTGAAGCAGAATATGTCGTAACAAGGTGGTGAAACATCTTTAGGGGATGAAAACCGCAGCAACCTCCAATCTACCCAGCATCGATGAATCATGTCTTATTAGATGATTATACTTACGTTAAAGCGCTTAGGCTATATCAATTGTCATTTGGGCGGAGTAAATAATCTTGATATCTCTGAAGCAGAACTGACCCTAAGGCGGTGAAGCATCCGGATGAAAACTGAAGCAACCTCAAGTCCATCCCTCATCAATGAGCCAGAGCCTATTAGATGATCAGACTTAGGTTAGTAGCGTTCACGAGCATTAATCCTTGGAGCGGACTTGAACGAATCTTGACATCTCCATTTCCTTAGTTTGCTATGTATACAGACGCTGTAGGCAGAGAGACGGGGGGCCATAGCGTGGCTGGGGATGTTGCAGGGAGATTCTGGACTCAAGGCTCACAAGAGGTTACTAAGATAATACGGGTTTGAAGAGCAAGATTCGAACCTTGCTGGTATGGAATTGTCTTACCCAAATGTTACTCTAGACAGTGAGGAAGGGTGCAATTTGGCCTATCAATCTCCTTGAAAAGGTCAGTTAGGGAGCCAGGCTCCTCTTTTTGTCGGTAGACTGGGGGGATCAATTACATGGTTGTCGTACATAGGCTTGGCATGCGACGACTCTTTCGACCTCCATGCATCTAGCGATTCCATTCCAGTGGTGAATCTCATCTCTGATAACTACCAAGCGAGATATAGTAAGGCTTCAAACACCTATGCATCGTCCATTAGGTCAAGGCCCTTAAGTTCCAGAGCGCTTGGATCCGTATCAATAACTTCTCCCTGTTTTATTGTAGTACTGTGCCCTTGGTACTACGAGGATCCAATTAGCATACACTATACTTGATTAGCGTTGTCCAACTAATCAAACGGAACAAGTCTAATCCCAGGTCTCCTCAAACCCACCCCAGATGCCCCAACTGCCCTTGCTGTCCTACCCAGGCCACACCAAAAGCAGATGGCACAGGCATCCCACAATAATCACCCCACCCCATCCCACCCCTCTCTCTCTCTGCCCAGGTCCACCCAGATCCCTGTGCCCATGCGCGTGCCCATGATGTAGGTCGTTTTGCTGGGAGTCGTTGAACACCGGAGGAGTGGGGGCCATCATAGGGGAGGAGGGAGCCGAAGAGGAAATGTTGGACGATGAGGAAGTTTGCCCAGGACCTCGGTGAGGTACATTTTAATCATCCCAGAGTTGAATTTGTCCCGTATTTTGACCTGTTCGTGGTAAGGGATAAGTTTGCGATGGAAGTGATACTTATGGGTTAGGGTCCCGCGGATCATGGAGTTTATGAGGCATCTATATCCTTGCGTGTCGTCGTGTGCGTTGGCCATGCTCAATCAACAACCCACACGCCCCATGAACCCGGACGTAACATTGTCAACTGGGGCCTTGCAGAACTCTTCCACTTTTGCACACCGAGAATGGCTTTCACCCCTTGCAGTAGAAAGATCAGATACACTGTAGCGTGGATATAATGAGACGATAAGAAAAAAGCACTAACCTCTTTACCTAGGAAAATATCAAGTAGACTTGCCCAAGACCACCCTATATCTTCATCATCTACATTGTCCACTAGTTTAAATTCAGAGGATACGAAGAAGCTGACTGGCAACATGTGCCACAGGTTCTAATGATTTCAGTGCCATCCAACACGTATCCAACGCGATAGACGTCAGCGAACGAGAAATGGGCACTAACACTGAGGAGTGTCCTTCCTTTGCATGTGTATCCCGTGCAGTCAGGTGCCATATCGAAAGTCGCGCCAGATGTCCGTGCGTTAGGGACATTCCTGGTAACGCGTCTGAGGGGGGTTTGTGAGTCCCAATTTATTTGCGGGTGGTGCAAGGGCTAGATGTCCGCGAATAGGGCGTTTCCTTCTGGGGTCCCTGGGAAGAGGTACTAGAGTCCCACAACAGCGGAGAGGAAGAGCACTGGCCCGGTCCTAAGACTTTGGCTTCCACGTGAGACTTGCTTTTGCAGCATGCCCCTCTCTCGGAAAGAAGGTGCAGATGGGAGATCAGCCGGTAAAACAAATGGTATGTCGAGAGCCAGCATGTACTAGTGAATGTTTGAACCCAAATCCTGCCTCCGAGTTAGAGTAAGCGGGCGGTGGCCAGGGAGTATACCAACATCAGTAAGGATAAATCGTGAGTGCGAGAGAACGCCACGCGAGATAGATGATATACATGCTAAGAAAGCACAGAATACGTGAGGTGAACATGGATGGAATGCTGTGCTCAGCGGAGAGGCCTATCCACCTATGTCATTGTTCCGGTGGTTGCTGTTCTGGTTCTCGCTGCCCTCAAACTTGTCCTTGAGCGCTCCCGTGGCTGTCCCTGATATCGACGATGACCGAGTGCCACTTGTCTTGTTCGGACGCGCACTCCCAGAATGCTTTAGCGTAACATGTAATTGGACATTCGCCAGGGCCAGGGGATCCTGCATTGGCAAGGCTAAAGCGAAAGACAAAATGACTTATGACGAGTAGCAAATATTTTCCAGAGGTTAGATCATGATAGAGACATTGTCGGTTGTAGCCAAGGAGCTCACCTTTTCATTGATTCAAGAGGGATCTCGTGGAGCACCTTGAGGACATTTCTCTCAAGAAGTAGAGAATAGCATTAAATTGATTAATTTGGAATCTACTTCCTAGTAAAATGTTTTGCTCTGAATCAGGCTCCGAGCGATTGTGAATTTATATTTTCTGTCGACTTGACCCGTTTGCGCTTGAACTCGACCTTAATCGATTAATCTTTGATGACCTCCGGCGATCATGGATGACTGAGCTCATGTCCTGGGCGCTTTAGCAACACCACTCTCCACCATGTTTTCCTGTTTGCGGGTGCTTCGCAAGGCACAGAGATCCCTCTAGTGCCAATGATCTGGTACGCAGGCGCTCGATGGTAGGAGGTTTTAGCTTTTACTGTATACCCGTTACACGAGACCAGGCCCTCCAGCAAACGCTCTAGCCGTGTTTAGCAGGTAAGTAATATAGAATTCTCCGCTGGCCATTTGGCATCTGATGGACCCTGACACGATGTTGCTGCCTGCCCTCCAAGACAATTGATCATGTCCGCAAGGACATCGTCGTAAGATGATTTGGCATTCAAGTACCGTACCCAACATGCTTGGCCGTGCCAGGCTGTACGTTTTATTGCATTTCCTGAGAGCATTATCCGAGCCCCTGGGTACGCGGCGCGGATCAATTAACCCAATGTGAATGACCGAAAATGGCTTTTTACATTACCGAGTGAGAAGTTAGTAGATGGGTACCCCCCCCTTTGTCAAGCCCATGACTTCTTCATACGCCAACCACACAAGCCTCTGAGATCTAGTGGGGTCTCTGGGCCCCAAATACCGTTATAGTCTTTAGCGGTGGCTCACCGTTCAGCTCCTTTTCTGACATCAGAGGATCTGCGTTAGTGCAACGGATGCGAAGATTGTACCTGAACGTGCTTGTCTCCGCTCCCCACCCCAGGACCAATGCCGATATTCGCACAATGCGTGGCCTGTTAACCGCTTCCAGCAGGTATAAAACGCACCCTCCAGGCACCAGGAAGGAACCCAGAAACCTCCCAAGTTTCTTCTCCTCATCGTACCAAAGCTTCTAAAGCCAAACTTAGCATCCATCATGCAGATCCTCTCTTCTCTTGCGTTCATTGTCGTCACCTCTCTTCTTGCCATCACTGTTGTCTCTGCCCCGGCTCCGTTGGGCACCACGGACACGGCACTTGCGGCCCGAGGGCTTGAGGAGCGCGCCGCCGAGGCATACGCCATCGAAAGTCGCGGCCCAGGAGGCAGAGGCCGTGGGAAAGGCCGTGGAAGGGGCCGTGGTGGAAGGGGCCGCTCCCGCTCAAGGGGTTCTCGGTCCAGGTCCAGGTCTCGCTCAAGGGGCTCTAGGTCCAGGTCCAGGTCAAGGTCAAGGTCCAGGGGTTCAAGGTCAAGGTCAAGGTCAAGGTCTAGGTCCTGGTCCAGATCCAGGTCCCGGGGAGGAAACCGAAAGCCATACCGCCCTGGGTGAGTTTGCTCTGTCTCGTATTGAACAAAGGTGCTGATGAGGTGCTCCACCAGCAAGGGGCCGAAGCAGAACGGGCCGAAGCGAAACTAAAGTCACAAAGGGGGCTAGTCATTCGCGCCTTTTACGCTGATGATATCGTTGAAAATGGACATCATGAAACAATTTTTGTCTTTCAGAACGCATGTATGAATGTGTACCAGCTTGCTCACCTGTACTCCTGTGTCGTTTGTTTGTTGTAACGTTCTTTGTACCTTGGACTACAAATTTAGTTGTATCGGAATGCCTTGACTCTGCGACGCTTACTGTCAAGCTTCGACTAAGATTCATCGAAAGATGCAGTTAGATATTCAAGTTATAATACAAATTTATCCTCACCACTACTTCTTCTAATCAAACGGAACCGGTCTAATCCCGCGTCCTCCCAAACCCACTCCAGGTGTCGTCAAGTGCTCCCACCGTCCTGCCTTGGCCGCACCAAAAGCAGATGGCACAGGAATCCCACAACAGTCACCCCAGATCCCCATGTGCGCGCGCGTGCCCACGATGTAGGTCGTCTTGGCGAGAGTCGTTGGACGCTGGAGGAGTGGGGCCATCGTAGGGGAGGAGCAAGCCGAGGAGGAAATGTTGGACGATTGGGAGTCTGCCCGGGATCTCGGCGAGGTACATTTTAATCATCCCAGAGTTAACCTTGTCCAGACACACGGCAGAGATATCGTCCAACATTGGAAGTGCCAGCGTAGGGATATAGCAAATATTAGTTCCTATTATGATGTGCAGAGAGTGCAGTGTGGAGTTTACAGAATTGATAGACGCGATTTCCTCGCCATGTTTCCCCAAGCTTCGTTAAAGTATGTAGCGACCTCGGTAATGCTCTCCTTCGGCTGGCTATGGGGTGATGCACGAAGTTCGGGAGATACCTATAGCCTTGCATGTCGTCGTCTGCGTTGACTATGTTCAATTAGTAACTCACACACCCCGTGGACCCTGCCATAGGATCCCGAACCCGGACACAGCGTCAACTGGAGGAGCATCCTTGCGGCATTCTCCCACTTGATCCAACACGCCGAGAATGGCTTTCGCTCCCTGTAGTAGAAAGATCAGATAGATTAGAGTCAAGGCTCCCCCTACTTACCGGTGATTCCTCACATGGATCGCTGAGCTTGGCACCGACAACGGCTTCATTGAGTGCCTCGACATACGAATCAATGTTCTTCTGCATCTGAGCACCATGAAAACAGCTGTTCCTTTGTGAGGATGCACTTGCGAGTCGTGAGCCAAAGGGTGGTAACCCTAACCATAGTTTGTCGTCTGACTCGTACTTTATTCCAAGTGGACAAAAGATCGAGGGCTTGACAGGATCCTTGACCCGGCCTTTCTGGCTCCCTCTATTGTCTATCAGATGGCTGCTAACGCTATTTGTTGTCATGAGCCTCCAGGGTTGTTATGATTCTCTAATTCTTGGAGATTATTCTTGCAATCGCCGTGTCTGGCTGGTGAGTATCTACTTCCATCTACTACCAGAGGGCAAGGTGATTGGATATGAAAATCGATGAATGATTTCAAGTCACAAATGTGGGAGTGAAACCAGCTTTCAAGCATTGTGACACACGTTGCCGTTCTTCACCTGCAGGTGCTTATCATGCTCAAGATGTAACCAAGTAGCATTAGGTGTCACCTTCGGCTCGCATGGTCAGGACTGCCACCGCATAACTTTTCTTTCTCTACTTTCCCAACCTCAATCGTGTCAGGATCGAGTACTTGAGTGCTCAGGTCAACCTGGTTTTCCACACACAGTTAACGAGATTTTCCAAGACACAGTTTGGATTATCGATGTCCAAGTTACATCCAACTCCGTTCGCTACCCCGGAGGCAAATTTTGGTCATTATGATGCGGCGGCAAAGGCCCGCGCAAGCGCAGCACCTGCATCAGATACAAGCATTTTTCCGGCAGTTAAGACACTGCTGACGAGTCAGGAAAGACAATAGATCACTCTGTCTTACTCACCCTGTATGCAGACGAAAGCGTCAGTTGGTGATATCAAGTAAAAATATCTGAAACACACCGTCCAGAACAATGGCAAGGTGCATCGCACCCCGATAGAGATCGACCTCGACTTCAACCCCTTCTTTTCTCAACTTCTCACCGTACTGAATACCATCCTCTCTCAAGACATCTATCTCACAAACGGCAATCCACGCCTTTGGTACTTTACGTACAAGCTCTGCAGGCGCAAAGGCCGGCGAGGCATCCCACTTGGTCCAGTCTTCTTCATTTGGGAGGTAGTTGCACCTGAACCAAAGCATTTGAGCAGGGGTCAAGAACGGAGCGTGCTGGGTTTCCGCCCAGAGGTCATTGACCGAGGCCGTATTGTTCGTCGCTGGGACAACGAGCATCTGAAAAATCAGGGGAATATTATTTTCCACGGCCTTCAGAGCCAGAACTGCTGCAAGGTTACCGCCACTGTAATACTATATAAGGTTTATGGAGTCCCTAGCTGGACGCTTATGGATAACCTTGACAAACCACCGACAGCAATACGAGCGGGATTAATAGATATCTTGTTTGGGCCTTCGCTGATCACCCATTCCAGCGCTTCCACTGCTTCTTCCACTGCAGCCGGGTACGGGTTTTCTGGTGCAAGCCGGTAGTCGACAGAGACCACAACACAGCTAGCAGCTAAACGGAAGGTAAGCAGCGGGTGAAGGACGTTATGGTATGGCACTAACCAGTAACCATGCGGGTGATGAACGACGTCTCAGCGCTGAAGTCCCCCAGTGTCCACCCACCCGGAATTGGATGTAAACAAGCAAGCAGTTGAGCGGCATATTAGGCACAGACTGACCACCATGGAACCAAACAAGGACTGGCCATCCCCCCGCTGGATGGGCTCCTTTCGGTGTGAAGACACGGACTTTTATTTTCGACAGACTGTAATCCTCGGTATTGCCAATACCCAACGGTTCTGAGGACCCGATGCGCGGGGGGGCCAAACGGTAGTTCGGATCCCAAGGAAGGAGCTCGAGTGGGACGACGTTTAAGAAATGAGTATTGTGGAAGGTTATATATTCTGGGTCGAGCTTATCAATGACGGAAGGGTGAATCGAGTTGTCGTATTTGATATCAGAGGTCATGGTCGATTGTCACCAAGCGTATCCTTGCTTTGCAGGTAATGCACGATTTTCGATGCGGCCCGCTTGTCTGAGTGGGAATAAAATACTCCAGCCTAGAATAACGATCTACCTGTGACGTAGCCTTGAAGGAGTTGAGTGGGCGCAATATTACTAGAAACAGTCTGCTCTTCCGGTTGTCCAAGCCCAAATGGATAAAGCGTGCTGCACGGACTATTGGTCTGTTACACACCTGTTTTTAGCACTTCGGATGAACGAAATCCAGCTAAATTTGGGTACAAGCCCACTTTTCAGCTTGATTCTCTTTTTTATCGACAACTTGTTACCACTCCAGTCCACATCCGGGACCTGTCAGGGACCATTACACACTGTACAAAGGATCCAGCGGATTTTGGGAGCGAAGCGGAATCATAGGTATACTCGAAACTTTAGTGTAGATACCATAAGGCAATCAAACAACCCTTGACCGGTTCTCCGAGTGTATCTCAAGAGAGGGTGGTCAGACCTTCAGAGACCATTGGGTTCGGTTCCAGGCGGGCCCTTCCAGAACTTGAGATTGTCTGATATCTGGCTTCATTATGATAAGAAAACACCTCTGAACGCCTTTTTGTGCCCGATCAAAGAAACATCTGACCGAGAACCTCCAAGTCCGGCGCTTCCACACTGGACAATAACGACTCTCACAGCATCTGAGACTGAATGGGGGTATTCTCGCTATGACGTCACAGTTGGTTCTGATGGACTGTTGTGTGGGTATGTGTGTACGAGCAAATGGAAGACGATTTGAGTTTCATTCGATGTTTGTTGGGGAACAATTGGATGAGAGGGAAAAGAACACGAGAGGATTTCCCTAGTTCGTAGCTCGGCTGGCCACGGCATTGGAGCAATCGTGATGGGTGCCCTTGTTGTGGTATTCATCCGACCACGGCAACTCCCTTGTGTTTGCCTCTGCCCGCTCGCTCACTCGCAGCAAGCGGCACTCAAGCTTCGACCACGATTCATCGAAAGATACAGTTAGATTCAACTTACAGTACAATTTTATCCACTACTTCTTCTAATCAAACGGAACAGGTCTAATCCCAGGTCCCCTCAAACTCACTCCAGGTGCCTTCAACTACTCCTGCTGTCCTGCCCTGGCCACACCAAAACCAGATGGCACAGGCATCCCACAACAGTCACCCCACCCCACCCAGATCCCCATGTGCATGTGCGAGCCCACGATGTGGGTCGCCTTTCCGGGAATCATTGGACACTTGAGGAGCGCTAACATCGAGGAGGTGCTTTTGTCGCATGGATATCCCCCAGTCAGATGCCATATCGAAAGTCGCGCCAGATGTCGGTGCATCAGGGACATTCCTGACGACGCGTCCAGGGGGTTTGTGAGTCCCAATTTATTTGCAGGTGATGCGAGGGTTAGATGTCCGCGAATAGGGTACGATTGTTCTTTTATTCTGGGGTATTTGGGAAGAGGCAGAGTCCCACAACAGCGGAGAGAAGGGCACTGGCCCGGTCCCTAAGACGTGGGCTTCCACGTGCCTTGCTTTTGCAGCACGCCCCTCTCTCGAAAAGAAGGTGCAAGTGGGGGTCAGGCAGCAAAAGCAATGGTAAGCCGAGCCAAGAGCCAGCAAGTACTAGCGAATGCTTGAGCCTGAATCCTACCTCAGGGTTATAGTAAGCGGTGAGTGCCCAGGAATATATACCAATATTATATAAGGATAAATTGTGAGTGGGAGAGAACGCCACACGAGATAGACGATGTACATGCTAAGCAAGCATGGAATACATGAAGGTGGACGTGGCAGAGGCATGGGTGGGATGTTGTGCTCAGCGGAGAGCCTATCCACCTACGTCATTGTCCCAATGCTTGTCGTTCTCCTCATTCTCGCTGCCCCTCAACTTGTCCTTGAGCGCTCCCTTGGCTGTCCCTGTTACCGACGATGACCAAGTGCCACTTGTCTTGTTCGGACTGGCACTCCCAGAATGCCTTAGCGTAGCACGTAGTTGGACATTTGCCAGGGCCAGGGGATCCTGCATTGACAAGGCTGAAGCGAAAGGCAATAAATATGACGAGTAGCAAATATTTTCCAGAGGTTAGATCATGATAGAGACATTGTCGGTTGTAGCCAAATAGCTCACCTTTTCATTGATTCTGCGAGGATCTCGGTGAGTGCCTTAAGGACACTCCTCTCAAGAAGTAGAGAATAGCATTAAATTGATTAATTTGGAATATACTTTCTGGTGAAATGTTTTGCTCTCAATCAGGCTCCGAGCGATTGGGAATTTATGTTTTCTTTCAAATTGTCACGCTCGAGTCACATGATGACCCCGTTTGCGCCTTAGTCTTTGATGACCTCCGGCGTTCAAACGTTCATACATGGCTATGTTCGTGTCCTGGGCTTTAGCGACACCACTCTCCACCGCGTTTTCCTGTCTGCGAGTGCTTCTCAAGGCACAGAGATCCTTCTAGTGCCAATGATCTGGTACGCAGGCGCTCGATGGTAGGAGGTTTTAGCTTTTACTGTATACCTGTTACACGAGACCAGTCCCTCCAGCAAACGCTCTAACCGTGTTTGGCACGTAAGTAATATAGAGTTCTCCGCTGGCCATTTTGCATCTGATGGAGGCTGACACGATGTTTTAATCTTTCGCTGCCTCCCTCCAAGGCAATTGATCCTGTCCGCAAAGTCATCTTCGTAATATGACTCGGCACTCAAGTATCACACCCCAACATGCTTGGCCGTGCGAGGCTGTACGTTGTACTGTATTTCATGAGAGCATCATCCGAGTCACCCGGCAACGCAACACATCCCAACTAACGTCTTGTAAATGACCGAAATGGGCTTTTTACATTACCGAGGGAGAGGTTAGTGAACGAATATCCCCCATCACGTCTTCATACGCAGACTTTCGAGATCCGGTGAGGTCTCTGGGCTCCTGATACCGTTTTAGTCTTTAGCGGTGGCTCACCGTCTAGCTCCTTTTCTGACATCTGTACCTGGACATGCTTGGCAACCCGCTCCCCACCCCAAACCAATATTGGTATTTTGCAAAGTGCGTGGCCTGTTTAACGCTTCCAGCCGATATAAAACGCACCCTCCAAGCACCAGGATAGAACCCAGAAACCTCTAAAGTTTCTTCTCTCAGCGCACCAAAGCTTCTAAAGCTAGGTTGAGCATCCATCATGCAGATCCTCTCTTCTCTTGCGTTCCTTGTTGTCACCTCTCTTCTCGCCATCACCGTTGTCGCTGCCCCGGCTCCGGTAGGCACCGCGGACACGGCAGTTGCGGCCCGAGGGATTGAGGAGCGCGCCGCCGAGGCATACGCCATCGAACGTCGCGGCCCAGGAGGCAGAGGCCGTGGAGGAGGCCGTGGAAGGGGCCGTGGAAGGGGCCGTGGAAGGGGCCGCGGAAGGGGCCGCTCCCGCTCAAGGGGTTCTCGGTCCAGGTCCAGGTCTCGCTCGAGGGGCGACAGGTCTAGGTCCAGATCCAGGTCCAGGGGCGGCAGGTCGAGGTCGAGGTCAAGGTCAAGGTCGAGGTCAAGGGGAGGCAACCGAAAGCCAGGACGCCCTGGGTAAGTTTTCTCTGTCTCGTATTGAACAAGGTGTTGATGAGGTGCTCCAACAGCAACGGGCCGAAACGAAACTAAAGTCAAAGGGGGCTAGTCATTCGCGCCCTTTACGCCCATGATATCGTTGGAAATGGCTATTGTGAATCATGAAATAATTTTGTCTTTCAGAACGCATTATGAATGTGTACCAGCTTGCTTACCTGTTCTCCTGTGTCGCTTGTTTGTTGTAAAGTTTTTTGTACCTTGGATTGCAAATTTGCTTGTATCGGAATGATATGGACCTAGCCTTTATTCCGGGAACAATCAACTTCAATTTCTTCCCAACAGTCCCTAGGACATATCGATCACAGTACACCACATTTAAAGTACAAATGTCAATTGGTAATATGTGAGCCAGGCGGGTTATTGCACCTGCCGACTGGGTCAATTAGAGACAGCAGCGCTGACCATCCAAGCAAGGGTAGACATCATCGATCCAAACCGGGCGAAAGGGGAAAGGACAACTTTGGCCCGAATCAACACAGCGAAACCCCCGAGGGCCAGCTTGATCGCCACAAGATAAGGCGTAGCCGCCAGTCGCACCGTAGGTCATAGCAACCACGAGAATGGTGAGCGTATTGGAGATGAGATTGAGCTTCATTGTAACCCTGCATCGTTGAACCGCCAGGGATCAGTAAGGAATACTTGATCAAGAAGACAAAAAGTTGCATACAGGAAAGAATTCGAGGTGAATCTGACCGCGGTACTGTCGAACTTCAGGCCATAATCTTCTTTTATACATCATACCTAAGAGCAGCCCCTTCCAACTTGAGCGGAATCGATCCCAACAAGGGGGGTGAAACATCTTTCTGTGATGAAAGCGCAGCAGCCTCCAATCCATCCCGCATCGGTGAGTCATGACAAGTTAGATGATTACACTTATGTTGGGGCGTTCACGAACATCAATTGCCGATTAGTTTTGGAGCGGACTTTGAGTAACGAATCTTGATATCTCCATTTTCTTCAGACTTTGCCTGCAATGGCTTAGCGATGATAGGTATCGCACGCATACTCTTGATATTGCACAATGCATAATATCACCCCCTTGCGACAACACAACCTCTCCCCGCACGCGCTTGTTTTTGTGCCCCTCATTGTCCAGCGAGTCTCAGCTATAGAGCCATCATGTACGCAAAGATACATAGGCGCGACGTCCAAGTGAGCTCCCACCCGTGGATCATCCCCCGGAGGGGTCTAATGGAGAGCATTGCGAGGGTGATAGGGTATTGGTCGAGATAACGTCCTGCGCATCATCACCGTCCTTGACATGCAGATCCATGTGAGGGGGAATCGAACCATGCCCTGTCTTGCTTGAGGATCCCAGAACGTGCGTCTCCCAGAGCTTGGTGACCCAACACAACCATGATGCACGAGGGCTTCACCCAGAACTACAATACCCAACAGAATACATCAACATCTCACATGTTTTGAGCGCTGGTGGCAGGTACGAGGCGGCGATGTGGGTCATAAAACAGAAGCGCACACCTAAAAGTCTCCTCAATCTTTGCATAGAAGGACGTTCTGCATGAGCGTGGTCATGACTGCTGCGCGATGCTCCTCTGATGAACGCTGATTGACGGACATCTGCGGCGTTGAGATCAGAGGCACATCGACCCCTAAGCTGTTGAGTATGAGGGGGTAACGGGCGACACTCACTGAGCCATTTTCCATCACCCTCTGTCCTGTCGACCTCTACTGCCACATTGAATCGCGCGCGAACAAGTTCTGGGCCCGTACTGCATAACAATATTATGCGTCGGGGCAAGCGAGCAAATAAACAAAAACAGAGGAGCCCATCGAGTACTTTAAAACGTTCTTGTCCAAATTATTGAGGCCCCCTCCCGTAACAATTGTTAGTGCTCAGGTCCTACCTCCGGACTTTCTGGGCCGAGTCCTTACACATACTCACTTGGACGAGGGTAAAGGGGAGGAGAATGCGAAAGTTATTCTTTGGAAGTTGGCAATGGACATTCGACATTTTGTGCTGATTTGCACATCCTATGCTCAAGCCTAAGTGAGTAGGCAACTACCCTGCGCGATAGGGCCTGGATCATTGTGTTTCAAACAACTAACTTGAGTTTTCTCCCAATAATTCTTGGCACGTATCAATCACTGCACATGCATTTGATTTCGATGTACAAACGATAATATTCCAGCCAAGATCCGTATTTTATTACACCCTCCTACCGGATCAGTTAGAGGCAACAGCGCTGGTCACCCGAGCACGGAGAAAGGTCTTCGATAAAAGCTTGGCGAAAGCCTGGAGGGCAGGGGACCCCAGGGCTGCTGATACAACGAACCCCCCGAGGGCCAGCTAGTTCACCGCAGGATAAGGCGTAGGTGCTAGCTGCGCCATAGATTATAGCGACCACGAGAACGGTGAGCGCGTTAGGGACGGGATTGAACTTCATTGTAACCTGCGTCTGTGTGCCACCAGGGTCAGTAAAGAAGAGTCAATCCAAAGACGAAAGGTTGCATACGGAAAAGAGTTGAACGTAAATCTGACGGTTGTAGTCTGGAGGTCTTTAGACCAGAATCTTCCTTTATAACTTGGGGTGAGGCAGAATAGGTCTTAACGAGGCGGTGAAACATCTTGAAAACCGCAGCAACCTCCAATCCGCCCAGCATAAGCCATGTCTTATTAGATGATTATACTTACGTTGAAGCATTTAGGGATATCAATTGTTACTTGGAGTCTTGACATCTCCGAAATAGAATTGATCCTAACGTAGTCAAGCATCCCTTGGGGATAAAGACCGAGGCAACCCTAAGTCCGTCCCGCATCAATGAGCCAGAGCTTATTAGATGATCCGACTTATGTAGGTTAGTGGCGTTCACGAACATTAACCCTTGGAGCAGACCCGAACGAATCTTGACGCCTCCATTTCCTTAGTTTGTTATTCGGGCGCTGTAGGTGGAGTGATGGGAAGTCGTAGCATGGCTGGAGATGCTACAGGGGGCGTCTGGAATCTAAGCTCACAAGAGGTTGCTAGGATAATATGGGTTTGAAAAACAAGGTTCAAACCTTGCTGGTATGAAAATTTCTTATCCAAATGTGACTCTAGACAGTGAGGAAGGGCGTGGTTTGACCCATCAATCCCCTTGAAAATGTCAGTTAGGGAGCCAGGCTCCTCTTTTTGTAGGTAGACGGGGGGACCAATTACATGGTTGTAATACATATGCCTGTCATGCGATGGCTCTTTCGACCTCCACGCGTCTAGCGATTCCATTCCAGTGGTGACTCCCATCTCTGCTAACTACCAAACGAGATATAGTAAGGCTTCAAATACCTATGCATTGTCCATTGGGTCAAGGCCCCCAAGTTCCAGACCACTTGGATCCATATCAATAACTTCTCCTCCTTGTATTATTGTGGCACTGTGCATACATACTAATCGATGAGTTCTTTCAACCTGAACCAGCCTTCCTTGGTACTACAAGGATCCAATTAGCATACACTATACTTGACATCCAAGCCCCCCAGTCGAAAGTCTAGTAGCGGACCTTGAAAACAGATTCACTAACATGCCATAGTCCAGCGCTGGAAGGTTGGCATTTTTGGTACATGTTGTTATCCGGGGGTACTGTGTCCGAGAGTATCTGCTTTGGAAACAATATAAAAAATGGAGGACAGAGGCCAATGCAGCGAAATCCTTGAGGTCCAGCCAGGTCAATACAACCCAAGGCATGGGTGCCAGTCGAGCCGCAGACTGCTGGACCAGCTAACAATGCCGGGGTGTATCCGGGACCTTGCAGGCGGGCCTAAGTGCCACAGGGGTTGGATCCGTACCAGTGCATGCCTTCTCCTTGCATTAGAGCTAAACTGATGGACAAGTCCTTTTGGCCTGAACCAGCCTTCCCTGCAGTGACCAAGTGGTGGCTCATGGTGGGGGGAAATCAACCAGACAATCATTCAGAATTTCCTGGTACAGTCTGTGTGAATAGTGTGGATATGTTCCCTGACCAACTGTGACAATGACGCTTCTTGATCTTCTACCACCACCATCTGGCTGTGGGAACTTGTCACTCCTGCTATGGCCATGCTCTATACTACCTAACACCTGCCATTAATGTTAAATAAAGTGACAGATCACTTATTAGCTAGTAATGAATTATGATATATAAGTAATTAGTTGTTATGTACACCCATCCCTTGGGGATGTCAATTAGTGGACACCGAGTTTCACACCTTGTGTCCATTTTGACAGGATGGGACCTTAGACTAGCCAAATCCTATTATGTGAAGGGGAGTTACATATGAAGAACCTTTACACTTGACCAAATCAGTGGGCTTATCAAATCACACTATTATTAACAATGTGTGAATACATCAGTGATTGTTGATCAATTTGAGCTAGTGACTAGTGATCAGTGTGTCACTGATACTATTGACTCTACTCAGTTCAACAATTAATCGACATCATCCTCCATCGGGCCACGTATATGGCTCGTATCACCCTCCATTTATCACATCCATCCCTATTTTCACTTATCAGAACAGATCACGACTGGATGCGCAGTCTGTTCCATCTTTGCTCTGCTGGAGGCAGGATGGTCCTGCTCACAACACTTTAAACATGCCTTAGGCACTCTCGACAAGGCCCCGACTAAACCTGTGTGCTCTGCTTCGCGCAGACCCTTTGGGGGCACAACCATAGCAATTTCAATTCACCCGCAACACATGAAGAGGGAGGGGAGCTAGCACCCGATTCAGGAACCGTCCCTGCACAACCTTACCTCTTGGGAAGACAGCTAGCAAGTCGAAACATGTCAAGTTGTTATGGGCAGTAGGATAGGAAACAGTGGGAAGATGGGGGAGTGAACAGGGGGAGAAACGACTTACGGTGGATCAGGGACCAGAAACGCAGAGTAGAAGGCAGAGTCACTCATTTGACTATTTTCTTTTCCAATCCATCAAGTGCACTAGGTGGAATACCCACCCTGGTACCCAGAGAATGGGATGGAACTCCTCTGAAATCTGGCAGGATGTGGGACGCGCCCGTTAGTGAGTTGGCCAGTACACCAACTATGCAGGAGACTGACAGCTGGAAGCTTTGGCGATCATGCTGGTGGTACAAGTGAGGGACCCTGGCGACAGGCAGGGGCAACGGTCTGTGCAATGGGCTGATGAGAGGGTTATGTATTAGGGTACTTTAGGTGTAGCCTCCCTCAACGGACTGTGTTCGAGCACTTGTTATCAGAAGCCATATCAGAAGGACGGTTACTTTTAGTTTACATTCCCATGTCACTATGAAACCATCAGTAGTGTACATCAGAAGGACTATTCTTAGTTTACACCTTATGTTTTCTTATCTCTGACTCATAGTTACTCTGGTCCAAACTATTATAGTAGGAGTACAGCCACACTTAGAAGTATATAAGGATACAGTACAATACCTTGTATACTTATCTTAGTGTTATAAAGTTCTTGCCTCCTATACCTCTTTGCCATAACCGGCTGGACTTATAGTGCTCTGTCGTCTCCAAGTCAGGCTCAGTAGGACAGGACCAAGTCTATATAGACATCCTGTGTCAAACCCCGTGCTACTCAAGAGCAAACCCCTAACCTGGGTAACAAAACACTAAGATACTCTGCTGCTTATCTCTTGCTCGCCCTCTACTCTGTCCTGCTCTGCCAACATACTAAAAACACGTCGAGATACTCTGGTTGTTCAAAACGACGTACGAAAGAAAACCACCTCTCTGTGTAGCCATTGCTACGTCCCTCAACCTCTCCCTGCCAGAAGACCTGGCTTACCTACTCATTTTCGTCTTCACCTCCACCACCACCCTCATCGCCTACCGAATTATCACCCTAGAACTCGAACGTATCACGTGCCCCTGTCACTGTTGCGTCGTCAGATTGTGGAACCTATACTCAGGGATATCCATCATCACAACTCAATTTTTCATTCTTCTAGCGATAATCAATCACTAGACAACTGCCATCATGCCTCCAAAGAAATTCTCAGCCTGAGAAACTCCATCACCTCCTCCCAAATCGAGAAGTAGAATCTCAGGATCAGGAACCCAAAACCCGGATCCTAGAAGAAACCCTATCCCCACTCAGACGTCATCCCCATTCTATCCTCCATCTCCATTTGACTCACCCACCCCAAGTGCATCAACACATACAAGAACAAGTTTTGCTGATGAACTAGCAGAACAACAAAGAATACAACATGAAAGAGAATTAAAGGAACACTACGAACAAGAAGAAAGAAGATGCAAACAAGCCAAAGAATACAGCACCAAAGTAGATCCATTAAACGACTATGAACTTCAAAGACTTAAAAACGCCCTTAAACAACCAAGAGAGCTTTCCAAATCGGAAGAAAATTTACTCACATGCTACGAATACGCAGTAAATCAGGGAAGAACTCCCCCAGCAGATAACGACTCCGACATCTATATAACAGACGACAACCAATCGGATCCCGATCCACAACCACCTGCATTACCCGCACCAACCATACCCTTAGCCCTACCGGCTCCTCCACTATGACCAACACAACCCCCATCACCACCACCGCCGCCACCCGGACAATTACAAATAATGGCTGCCACACCTACCCCAAAGGAGCTAGGACTCCTCAAACCCATCGCCTTCAATGGAACTAGAAGATTGTTTGAAGATTGGATCTTCCAATGCAAAGTTTACATGCTTGCCAATGCAACCATGTACAACACCGACCTTGCTAGGACTTTATTTGTCCTTTCAACAATGCAATCAGGAGATGCCCAAGCCTGGGCTAGACAGTACCTCCACGAAAGAAATGTCCAAACTCAACAAGGGCAACCCATAGCCATGGAGTCATGGGACAACTTCACTGCTTGGCTTAGAGCCGACTTCACCCCAGCAGATGAACATGCATACACACATACCAGACTTCAAACCCTGCACCAAGCAGGCAAACCAATGACTGAGTTCAACGCTCAGTTCAAGGAACTTGTCTGTCAATCCGGACTAAATGAAGATCGCACCCTGATCAATCTATACTGCAAGGCAATCGACCGCCATATTGCCATGAAAATCGACAAATCGGAAAACCCTCCGACAACTATTGCCACTTGGTACACCCGAGCCAATAAACTCGACAACAATTTCCGCCGAATCAATGCCCTTTATGGCACCCCCAGAAACACGTTTCCCCAAAGGAACCAATACCAACCCAACCGTGGACCAAGCTGCCCAAACAACAATGTACCCTACACACAATTCTACCAAAGGAGCAACGCTCCACATTTCACCCCACAAGACCCACACGCCATGGAAATAGACCATGTCGCAATGGAAGAAGGATTCGAAGATCCTTATCCCAAAATTCCACAACCGGAATATACCGAAGAAGACTCCGCACAAGGACCGTTGGAGTTAGATGCCATTGTCACCGGACAACAAATGAAATCATACCAAAACCAGGAATGCTTCCGATGTGGAGCCAAAGATCATTGGGTCAGCAAATGCCCTCAACCACTGCCAGCTAGACACTTCCCAGGAATGCGCACCAACCCTCCTCGCCCTGCGAGAAACCCCAACCGTCCCTTCCTTGGACAACAAAACACTCATCCCAGATTTCCAAACCAGAACACCCAACAATCACCACAACGCAAGTATTCCCTTGCCATCGCAGAAGTCGCATCTCAGATGCGCCAAATGGTTGATGATCTCGATCCCAAACTCCAACAAGAACTCCACTCCGCACTAGCCGAGGACCCAGAGATGTGTCCATTCCAGGATTTTTAAAAAGGAATGCTGTCAACCGATGTGCCCCTGCACGTTCCAGAACTCAGAAGGACATTTCACACTCTCACTCCCAGAAGGACATTTTCTCGATAAACTCTGTACAATTACAACTATCCCCGAATAAATGATCCCTTTTCTTACCCATCGAGATTTGGAGTGAACAAACATCAAAACCTGTGATGAACAGTCCAGACCGGGAGGAACAAGAACTACTGTTCGACTTTACAAGATGGGTACAGGAGACTACAGACCAACTACGGGCACAAGAATACGAAGACGAGGAAGGGGAATATTACACCGCCATGCAGGACCTGGCGAGAGAAGCAGGAATGGAGATAACCTTGGAGGATATATTGGAATACCCCGAGGACGAGGAAGATAACCATGGATCAACCGACCCAACCTCCGATACGGATGGAAGCACCGAGAGAATGGAGAGCAAGAACGGAGAGGATTCCATGGAGATACAATCGGGAGAAGAAGATTATGAGTCAGAGGAAAGCGATGGAACATCGCACAGCAGTAGCGAGAGTACTGACTCATTGTAATATAAATAACGCTAGGATGCCATCAGCCAGGATGTGCATCATGGTCAGGACTGCGCACGACCAGTAGAACAGCCAAGTAACCTATAACGAGTATATAGCACCTCATAGGTATATAAGGCCTGTACAAGTAGAGATTAAAGCCTTAAGCTTTAATCTTGTTAACAGCGGTCGTTTACCTCTCTGCCTTAACTTGGCGTCTTCCCTCGTTATCTCATTGAGCGCGATCCACTAAGCTCTATAAGGCCAACCGTCTCGGACACCTTTAGAGTGATTGAAGGCCGTCTCCAGTTATCCTCGGATACAGAAGGAGCACGGATCATAACATTAGATTAAAGCTTCCTTTGGACAACCTCCATCGTACACCCCATGGTATCGGTACGCCTTGTCGCTACCCTTCCACACCGGCAGACGATACACTTTATCGCTATCCGAGTGCCAACCGTATCTGACGACATGCCTTGTCACTGTCCAGTGATACACCCCCGTAGAGCAGGCCACCATACCCTCTGCACCCTTGGTCAGACGCACCGAAAGCGTTGATAGGTCATCCACACCTTTAAGTGTTGATTGGGATAACGCACCCGTAAGCGTTGTATACAGGTCATCCGCACCTTCAAGCGTCGATTGGGATAACGCACCCGCAAGCGTTGTTTATTCACCCTCACCTTCACCTTCGACTTCTTCCCTCTTCACCCTGTCTACAAACCGAAACAACCCCCTTGCCACCGACTACAAAGAATCCAACAGTTCTGACTGGTCGACAACCGACTCCGAACCCGACTTCACACCCCCTCCACCACGGACCCTAAAAAGAAAACAAAACCTATACCCCTCACTCGTTCACCCTCTGGTTCCGCACCATACCCTACACAACCTACCGAGAGAGTTCAACGTCGAACAGAAGACCCAGGATACCCAGCACCCCCAGCATCAGTTCTTCAATCCCTACCTAAACAACCACCACCTGAAAGAACTGCCACCTCTACCCGCTCAAAGCTCGGGGAGCCGATTCATAGAACATCTACCCCATCCTCCGGTCCTCAACCCTCAACAAGTACAAGAACTAGCGACAACACTTCGCAACAGAAACCCCCAAGAACATTCTCACCCCTCGCATCACCACTTGGATCACCGGTACACTCACCGCCTCGATCCAGTTCCCCTGTACAATCCGAACCATCCGAAGTTAGCCCCACTACCGGGTCTATTCACACTTCCGACAAAGAATCCACAACCTCTGACATTAACAATATGGCCTCCTCCGCAAAAATCAATACACCCCCAACCTTTAATGGAGAAACTGACTACTTCCGCCTCTGGAAGGATGCAGTACAACTATACATCGATGCAAAGCCAGGAGCCTTTCCCGATGACAAGACCAAGATACAATTCGCCCTTTCATACATGTCCACCGGCCCCGCCGCAACATGGAGAGGAGCATTCTTGGAATCAAACAAAGAACTTGATGGAAGCCAGACCCTTCCGACATGGAAGAAATTTCTCGAAGGACTCGATACATCCTTCGCCCCAAACAATGTCCCCGCCGACGCAATGGACAGAATCCGCCACCTCAAACAGAATGGACGATATATCGACGATTACATATCCCAGTTCCAGATACTTGCCTATCAGGCCGACCTTGGAGATGGAGTGGCGGCGGTCAACTATTTCAAGAACGGGCTGGATCGCCCCGTCGCAATCAAGACAATTAGCCTCAATCCAGGAAACAAACTCAGCGACTGGTTCAAGCAAGCTCGAACAGCATATCAAATACTACAAACTCAACGCGACTATATGCAAACTCGAGGAACTCCCTCGTTTTCAACGACTTCGCGCACTCACCCATTTAAAGGGAAAAGAAATGCTTTTACGCGCCGTGTCCCACTGCCCTATCAAGCAACAGACCCTAACGCAATGGATATTGACCAACTCGCCGAAGCAGTCTACAACCTCGACTTTGAGGACGAGCCAGATCTACTCGCCGAGGAAGCTGATGAAGACGAGGAGACCGAAGAAGATAGACTCCACCAGTTGGTACAAGAACGCACCTGCGAAGCCCTCAATGCAATCCTCACGGACGCCCAAAGAAAGGATCTCAAAGAAAAGAGATGCTTCAACTGCCGCAAGACTGGACACTTCGCCCGCGAATGCCCCACCAAGAAGACAATATATCGCCGATCCGAATTACCCCGCAATTTGGATGCCAGAAACCGGTCAAATGCGATATCCAGAAGAAGACAAGCAAGCTACAGGAAAAAGAACTCATTATACAACATACTAGAAGATGCAACCGACGAAGAAGTCGAGGACATCTACGAACATTTTGCAAATGAATCCAACCACCCAGATGCCCCTCTGGTTAAGGATTTTGCCTAAGGAGACTAGCCACCACGTCTAGCCCTCCACAAAGACCTCCTTCCCTTTCCTATTCACAAAATGATATTAATGTTGTAAAGTTACAGGAATCGTCAGCACGCGTAATACATCTACCCTGTCGAATCTGAAAACACAAGTTCACTAAGGAAGGACCCGAAAGCATGGAACTACTTGCCCTACTCGACTCAGGAGCAGCAGGAAACTTCATTGACCCCGGAATGGTCAAACAACATTCATTCAAAACAACACCCCTCGATCGACCCATCGAAGTACGAAATGCCGATGGATCTGTTAACGAAAATGGAACAGCCACCCACTACACGACCCTCAACCTAACAGTTAACGGGAAGAATATGGAGATCAAACCAAAAGTAGTCTCCCTCGGAAGCCCAAGACTCATCCTTGGATTCCCTTGGCTCGCAGAACACAACCCAGACATCGACTGGGATGCCAAACAACTATGCTGGAGAAACGAACGTTGGGACAACACTATATTCCGAGAACTCATCCAATCCATGGAACCCGATTGGATCTACAACGACCAACTCAACCACATCTCCACACTAGAGCCCACAAGCTTCGAAGAAATCAACTTCAAAGCCTCCGCATCACAATTCCTCGCCGTACAACACGGAGAAAAGAAAAACGACGACCCAAGAAAAGTCGTACCCACGGAATTCCACGAATACCTCCCAGTATTTAGCAAGAAACAAGCCGAATGATTCCCCCCACAACGACCATGGGATCACAAAATTGAACTCAAGGAATCATTCAAACCAATTGCCATGAAGTCCTACCGACTCTCCCTCAATGAAGAAAAGGAACTTGACACGTTCCTAGAAGAAAACCTTCAAAAGGGATACATTCGACCATCCGAATCGCCAATGGCATCACCTTTCTTCTTCGTAGGAAAGAAAGATGGAAAACTACGCCCCTGTCAAGACTACAGGTACCTCAACGAGCATACCGTCAAAAATGCATACAACCTCCCCCTCATCTCTCATATTCTCGACAAACTCCGAGGATCAAGATATTTTACCAAACTCGACGTACGAGCAGGATACAACAACATCCGCATACGCAAAGGAGATGAATGGAAAGGAGCCTTCAGGACACCCCGAGGATTATTCGAACCCACGGTTATGTTCTTTGGAATGTGTAACTCCCCAGCAACATTCCAAACCATGATGGACTCATTATTCCGAAAACTCATCGACAATGGAGGAGTAATTGTTTACATGGACGACATCCTCATTCACGCAAAAACAAAACAAGAACTTCGACGCCTCACAAGAGAAGTACTCAAGATACTCAAGGACAACGATCTATACCTCAAAACCGAGAAATGCGAATTCGAACGACAACGACTCGAATATCTAGGAGTTATTATCACTCCCGACTCAGTTTCGATGGACCCAGCAAAGCTCAAAGGCATCGCTGAATGGCCAACACCAACTACCCCGCGCGACGTACGAAAATTCATAGGATTTTGCAACTTCTATCGAAAATTCATACACCAATACGCCACATGGGCAAAACCTCTCAATGCCCTAATGTCCAAAACCAAGAAATTCGAATGGACAGAAGAATGCCAGAACGCCTTCGATACTCTCAAGAGGAAATTCCAAAGCGAACCGGTATTAATGGTCCCCGACCGAGACAAACCCTTCGAAATCGAATGCGACGCATCGCTATTTGCATCAGGAGCAGTCCTACTTCAACGCGACAACAACGGAATTAAACACCCAGTCGCATACTTCTCAAAAGGATTCTCACCAGCCGAACGCAACTATCATTGCTCTGAACAGGAACTCTTCGCCATTATCCCAGCACTCAAAGAATGGCGCCACCACATAGAAGGATCATCACACAAGACCATTGTATGGTCAGATCACGACAACCTTCGCCGCTGGAGAAAACCTGAAGACCTCAGCAGAAGACAAGCCCGATGGATTGCCTACATGCAACGATTTGACATCGAAATCTGACATATCCCTGGAAAGAAAAATGGACCAGCAGACGCCCTTTCCAGACGACCCGATCATGAACCCAAGACAAGAGACAACAAACAGGTCGTCGCACTCCCCGACAAATTCTTCACCCCAGAACAACCACAGCATATCCACATTATCGACGAAAATACTAAACAGGAAATAAAAGAGCTGTGGAAGAAAAAGAAACAGACCGACATCGCTCAAGAAGATGACTCAGGACACCCACGTGTTCAAGGAAAACTATTTATACCACAAGACTTACACCTCAGACGCCGCTTACTGCAAAGAGTACACGACTTACCCACCGCAGGACACCCTGGAATCGCAGAAACAACTAGAAAACTCCAGGAATATGCCTACTGGCCCGGGATGCAATCATTTGTCAAAAACTATGTCAAAGGATGCGGTACTTGCCAACAATACAAGATCAATCGCCACCCCCTAAAACCACCGCTTCAACCTATCCCTGGACCCCGTTCTACCCGTCCATTCTCGAACATCTCGATGGATCTTATCACAGACCTACCCCCGGACGGACCCCATGATTCTATACTGGTCGTGGTTGACCAGCTTACGAAGGGGATAATTCTAGAACCTACTGCGAAAACCGCCAATGCGGACAAGATTGCCGAAATTCTTATCAAACGGCTATTCTCTAGATTTGGCCTTCCCGAGAAAGTTCTCAGTGATCGCGACCCCAGATTCGCTGCCAAATCCATGAAAGAATTTTACAAACAACTCGGAATCGAACAAGCACTCTCTACTGCCTACCACCCCCAGACAGACGGACAAACAGAGCGATTCAATCAAGAAATAGAACTCTACCTTGGCATCTATTGCTCATCGAACCCGAACAAATGGGTAAAGGCACTCCCACTCCTGGAATATGTCCACAACTCGAAAACACACGCCGAACACCAACATACCCCATTTGAACTCCTCTATGGATCAAGCCCCAAAGGATTTCCGACCTCCGAGGAGCCAACGAACATTCCAGCAATAGGAGAGAAGTTTAAATACCTCGCCAAGATACGCCAAGAAGCCCAAGCTGCGCATGAACAAGCCAGACTAAAAATGGCTGCAAGATATAACCGGCCAGATATCAATCTAAAAGTTGGACAGAAGGTTTGGCTCGACAACCACAACCTCCCAATTCAGTACGCCTCAAAGAAACTGGCCCAACGCCGAGAAGGTCCCTTCACCATAACAAGAAAACTCGGACCTGTAACCTATGAACTAAAATTACCCATCAAATGGAAGATCCACAACAAGTTTCATGCGAGCCTCCTAATGCCTGCAGAAGAGAACGACACACATGGGGAATACAACACAGCCCCACCACCCGACCTTGTAAATGGAGAAGAAGAATACGAGGTCGAGTCAATACTGTGCCACAGAAAATTCCGGAACAAGTATCAATTCCTAGTCAGATGGAAAGGATACCTTCCCACTGAGGATTCCTGGGAGCCAGAAGCAAACCTGGAGAACGCCAAGGAAGTCATTGAAGAATATAAAAGGGCCCACAAACTAGACAACCCCACCAATGACCCAACCACCCAACACTCGAGCAACCACTCCAGACCTCCCAGAGCCAGACAACGATGGACGCCTTCTCATCCGGGAAAGAATCCTATCCCTGGCGAACCGCGTCGAAGGAAATAGCCAACCTAACCCTGCCACCGATACCGCTGACAACCAACCAGACAGGACCAACAGTCCTTATATCATCCGGCATACCTTCCTTCCCTCCAACCAACCCGAGATACGATCCATCCTTCTACACGAAGTTCCCTTTCATATTACCGGAACCCGTCTTAAACGCAGTCCAGCGATGGTACCCCTGGTCGACACCTGCTGGAAGACATTTACTGCTCTTCTGTATCACAAGCGCCTCGTCCACGACCGAGCAACAGAATTCGAAAAACTATGCGCCACTATTCTTTCTAGCGCAACAGAGGAACAGGACCGCAATACCATTTCTGCCATGCTATCAACCGCTCTCACCGAATTCCCGTTCGAGAGTCCGATCCCAAGCCCAAGCAATGGAAGCGGAAGTCAGGACTGCCCTATCCTACCTATCGGGACCACCACCCAACCTTCCAACCCTCCCATGGTGGATACGAGTAACCAACCACCAAGTGTTGTACAAGCTATATCTGCTTCTAATGATGCCCCCATCGGGACTACCACCACTCACTTATCCACCACCCGAACTCGCTGCAATTGCTGCCGTCGATTCGGCCATATCAAAGCAGGATGCCCGCGCTACCAATGTCGATATTGTCGAAAGATTGCCCCAGGCCATTACGAGAAGCACTGCGAGAGAAACCCTTACCAGCATCAACCCGCAAGTATGGTACCTGGCCTGTATTGCCACCCACGAGGAATACCAAGCAGAGCTCGATCCCTCACACGCGAAACCACAAACAACAATATTCGACACATTGTTGCAAGCACCGAGCAGCGCCCCGCTTCAGCCAGACCCCTCCGCACCCGAATTCAAAATGCCCCCGTCGTCATTCCGACCACCAACGCCACCACCACATCTGCTAGCGGAAGTCACCGACTTCCTGAATCGATCCTTCGGCACACCCACCACCATTCACTCCAGAGAACCCATCATCATCGACCTCACCCAAGACCCGCCATCCCCAGACCACCAAGCTACCGAAGCGACTCCCCAGAACCCGACCCATACTTCGACTGGGACCCCATTGCCAAATCAAACATTACAGGAGAGCCTGTCGGATTATACTGAGGATATGTCTGATGAGGACATCAGACCTTACGAAGGGGATAATGTTATGAACAGTCCAGACCGGGAGGAACAAGAACTACTGTTCGACTTTACAAGATGGGTACAGGAGACTACAGACCAACTACGGGCACAAGAATACGAAGACGAGGAAGGGGAATATTACACCGCCATGCAGGACCTGGCGAGAGAAGCAGGAATGGAGATAACCTTGGAGGATATATTGGAATACCCCGAGGACGAGGAAGATAACCATGGATCAACCGACCCAACCTCCGATACGGATGGAAGCACCGAGAGAATGGAGAGCAAGAACGGAGAGGATTCCATGGAGATACAATCGGGAGAAGAAGATTATGAGTCAGAGGAAAGCGATGGAACATCGCACAGCAGTAGCGAGAGTACTGACTCATTGTAATATAAATAACGCTAGGATGCCATCAGCCAGGATGTGCATCATGGTCAGGACTGCGCACGACCAGTAGAACAGCCAAGTAACCTATAACGAGTATATAGCACCTCATAGGTATATAAGGCCTGTACAAGTAGAGATTAAAGCCTTAAGCTTTAATCTTGTTAACAGCGGTCGTTTACCTCTCTGCCTTAACTTGGCGTCTTCCCTCGTTATCTCATTGAGCGCGATCCACTAAGCTCTATAAGGCCAACCGTCTCGGACACCTTTAGAGTGATTGAAGGCCGTCTCCAGTTATCCTCGGATACAGAAGGAGCACGGATCATAACAATAACGACTTCGGAAGCTGACTTGCATGTAGTAGTGCACGTGTGCGCTCGACAATTGTGCGATTTCGGCGCTCGGCAACTCCATTGTGCTGAGGGGTGTCGTGTACAGTAAGTTTAGTCTCTGTACCTCGGGATTTCAAGTAAGACTGAAAGTCGCTCGTGGTGTATTCCCCTCCCCTGTCTGAGTGCAGGGCCTTGATACGGGTGCCAAACTGTGTTTCGCACCATGCATCATAGTTCTGGTAGGCCTTGAAGACGTCAGATTTGTTGGATAAGAAGTTAACGTGAGTCCACCCCGAGAAATCATCAATAAAGGTCACGTAATAACGTTTGCCCCTTTTCGTCTCTACTCTCGCTGGTCCCCAGACATTGGAGTGGGTTTCCTCACCAAACGCTGAAGCCCACTCGCCCTCCCGAACTTTCAAAATTGGCAGCCGAGTTGCTTTGCCATAGGCACATGACTCGCAGAAGAAGTCGGTATCTGCTCCGTCCTCCAGCTTCAGGCCAGCTACCAGACCATCACAGACAAGCTTTCGAGCTGCTCCAGCACCAATATGGCCTAGACGACGGTGTAGCAAATCCAAGCTAAGTGGCTCGCTTACCACATTGGCTTCTTCCACTTCCTTTACTAGTTTGTATAGGCCTCGTCCTGTCCTTGGGATCTTGGCAATACGGGCACCACCGGTATCTCGGATAATGCACTTGCCATTCGCAAAGGTTGTCGAGAAGCCAGCATCGTCAAGTCGGCCAATCGACACGAGGGTGTATCCTGCTTCGGGTGAGTAAAGGACCTCACTCAGGTGAAGCTGCGATGAGGTAGCACCGTTCGGCAGCTCAATCACCACTTCTCCCTTTCCAACGGCATCGAACGCCTTCTTGTTCGCTGCACGTAAGGGTCGAGGGGGGATAGATTCAAAGGTTGCAAAGTTGTTGCGGTAAGGAGAGATGTGATTTGTCGCACCGGAGTCGAAAACTTCAACTCGGGTTTGGCTTGCCTCAGTGACGTTAGCGATTTCATCAGTAGCTATGTCGAAATCGCCAGTTTCCAGGTCATCAAGCTCGCTCACCGACTCCCCTTCACTCCATGACTCGGTAAGGGAGTAATCAGATTCAATTTCCACCCAGCTTGTGTTTGTTTCAGAGTCCGATAACTTGTCAACCATGAGGGAGTAGTCCTCATCATCGCTATCCACTGTAACGATATTCATGTTCCCACCCTTCTTGTTGGGTGCGCCTCCTCTCTCTCCTTCCTTCCTTTCACCAATAGGTTTCTTCGGATTAGGACAGTCCCGCTTCCAGTGCTCACCGCCACAATTCCAACATGGACCCTTCTTTTTCCCTTTTCCTTTCGGCTTTCCACCTCCATTACTCTTGCTTCCCTCTGTTACCAAAGCATCATCATGTTCAGTTTTGGCATTTCTGGCCCTAGATTGCTCAGGGTGAGCTCGGTCCCATTCGTCGCTGATCAGTATGATCAAGATGTCGGGTTCGATAGTGTGTTGGAGGGAACTGTGTAATTGGGCCGCAGATAGTTGGTTCGCAGCGTACGATGCTAACCAACGAGGTAGGGATTGCAGTATTGCACTCCTATAATCGTCATCACTAATAATCACACCAACAGCACTCAGCTCGGCCTTTCGAGAACGGAGCTCGTTCAGGAACAAACGAACATCACCCCTATCTGGGCATCGCATCGTCATAAACTCACGACGTAGCCTAGATTGCAAGAAGGCACTCTTGTAAGTATATTCTCGCTTTATGGTGTCCCACATTGTTTTGACCCTGTCGAGGCCAGCTGTGACCATCAATGTGGAATCTGGGAGACGTTGGGCAAGCAAGGAGTGAGCGATATTCTCGGTCCTTTTCCAAGTCTCTACCATTTCCACAGTGACAACAGGGGCAGTTAGAGCTATCGTAGCAGGGGTGGTAGGAATAGCAGGAGTGGTCGTAGTAGCAGGAGCTGTGGTCTGGGGGGTGGTTGCTGTAGTAGCAGGAGCAATAGCTTGGGGAGTAGTAGAAGGAATGACAGTGGGTTGAGTTGCACCGGTAGGGGGTGAGAGCACAGGACATGGTGTACTACCATCGAAATGACCCCAGAGTCCTTTGCCTTGTATTACAGTCTGGAAGCGTAGCGAGAATATCGCCCAGTTTCCACCAGACACATCCAACTTTGGCACCGACGCAGGGAGTACATCATTCATGGTAGACATCACTGTAGATTATTTGTTTGGTAGCGCAATGGGGCGGGGCCCATAACCTGTAAAGATATGAAACGTATATATTCAGCCTCGGCGCGAGAGCTGAGAGCTCGATGAAGTACCTGTAAAGATATGAAACGTATATACTACGTAGCGTGATTAGTACAGTAATTAAGAGAGCATATAAGGAGACTTACTTCAGCCTCGGCGCGAGAGCTGAAGTATAACTACACGAATAAGACAGTATTTATATCTACACTGGTCTACAGGTGATTGTCCAAAGGACAATAAACACAATAACATGATAGAACAATAACGGCGGCAGGAACATGTGAGGTACAAAAGAACCAAGACAGCAGTAAACATACAAGTAAGATGTACAGCGGGACTCGGGACGCGTTTGCGAACGCCGACAATATTGACTGCCGAGCTCATAAGTGAGCTCGGAACTTTATATACAAGTAAATTATTGTACTAGCTATGTTTTCTGTACCGAAACGGATCGAAAAATCGAGAGATAATTATACTAGAACAAATCTGGAGAATAAGGAACGTGAAACAGGAGAGATTGTGAAGTTTTCACGACTACGTTAACAGGGAAATAGGAAAACAGAATAGAAAAGATGAAAGGGGTGGTATGCGAGGCTCAGAGGAGTCTATATATGGGGAGAAAACTTATGCTATGGTTCAAGTTCAGGGAAAGGAATAGAAAAGTAGTGAAAATTTATTTGTTAGGGAATGTAAGAGGTTTCGAGTGAAAGGGATATGTCGCGAAATGATAACGGCTTTGTTCAGCTGGGCGCTCCAAGTTTCTTGATCCGAGTTTGGATTTCGGGTTCCGAGTTCGGGTTCCGAGTCCTACGAGAGGTGGCATAGGGCAGCCTTTGCAGGTGTAGCCGCTTGCCCACCTCTACACCAGTTTAGTTAATTCTCGTCCTTGACATGCTGTATGATGGTCCATTACTGCAGGGTTCAGATCATTCACCAAGGGTGGCGGGCTTCGTCATGAAGTTGGCTGTACACACCTTGCAGATAAGTCCCCAGAGCCTCGTCTTTTTATCAATTCTTTTCATAAAGTCAATCCCTAACCAACTACGAATTGCTCTTGAAATGCATTTACAAAGTCACAACCCAATACCCAAAACTCTCTCGTACTTGGCTCATCCCTGAGGTCGGGGGACTTACGCGGGTTTCGCCGTTGCAAAGGGGTTCATCGGAGGGCTTAACCGCTGCCCCAACCCGCCTTGGCTCGTGTAGCAACAGAATTGAATTACCTAACTTAGGGTGGCTATGGGGGAGTGTGGACTAATTGAATCAGTCTACCGTACCGGCTAATGATGCTGGGGTGCACCCGGACCCGTATAGGTGAGATAGGGGGGGCCTGAGGCGGCACGGCAGCTGGATGAGTGGCCGGCCCAATGCGTGGTCTTATGTAGAATCCTTAGCCACACCTCTTACCTAAGCTCAGGCCGGCCATCTCCGAAGACAGGGCAGCTAGTTGCGAAGAGTGCGGTGTCTTGGGTTGAACCACGAAGGACAAATTAAGAGACTAAACGGATCTTTGAACTCAGAATTAACGAAATTCTCCGCTACTAAGTCACGATCCGTCCATCCTCCCTCCTCTCAACGTTTGTGGGAACGCACAACTCACCTACGAGTGACTGGACTCTCCTCGGTGACCAGCCTTCGGTGCTCCGAGCTCCTCCCACCTGCCTGGCCGACACAGCATCTGAACGGACTCATTAAGAAGGAAACAGAACGTGCTAGCACTTACGGACAGTGTAATGTGTGCTTCGCTTGGTGACAAGCTGTTGTATCAACACCAAGCGTGTGGACAATAAGCACATGCCCGATGTCCGAGTTAGACGACGGATTTTTTACCGGAACCTTAAACCTATTTCTGCGCGAGTCCAGAAGCTTGCCTTCTAACTTCAATTTCATATGGCATTGTCATCACTGTACGCAGCTTGAAGAATATTCCTCGCCGTCACCTAGCAATCCCCAATGCCGTCCCACCGATCTTCCTTTGTGTCTGGGGATTCTCTACCTTCCAAAGCTCGGAACAATCAGTCGAATCACAGTCCTTGACGAACGTGAGCCACTCATCAAGATCCTGTTTAAGTGCACAGGTGCCAATACGGATGCTCACTCCCATCATCGCTCCTCGAATTTCTTCGCCGCTTACCAAAAGCCCTTCGTAGACCGACCCTCAGCCATTATAAATCTTGAGAGGGGAGCTCAAGACCATCCTTCAACGATCTTTGCCTTTGCGATTGCTGTCATTGCGTTGTAGCATCAAGAATGTGTTGAAGGATGCGATTTGCACGCTCGCTCTAACCTCGAGCTCTGCCGGCAACAAAGTTCATGCATCACCCGCCCTGAACAGACTTACCCTGAGGGCAATATGTGAGTGTGATTCCTACTCCGGTTCCGAGGGAAAGGATGAGCATTGTTGTGTTCATGTCTGGATGAACTTCAATAGGTCCTCCTTGGTATCTTGGAACAAAGATAGAAGGAGGCAACGGGTGCTTTCAAACTTGACATTTCAGGTTTTATTTCGACGGAACCCAGATCATCGGCACATCCAGGTTCAAGGCATAGATGTGCTCAAGTCGAGCAGAAAAGTTGAGGTCCGAACTTACGTCTGCAGTCTTACGTTTGCGCCCTAATAGTAAAGGTGCGGACTCGGAGGTTTCACATGTAGCAACGGATAACGTAGGGATAGGCATCCACAAGCCCAAGAATGTGTGTTTTAAATTCGCATGTTTTCATTTTCCGGTGTGCCGAGGCAGCGTAGTGAGTGTATAAGATATAGTTGGAAACCAACCGGGTTGGGAAGAAATCCATCCGTAGGCGCTGTCACGTGATAGACCCGCCAGACACAGGTGATCCTTAGGCACAGATCAAAGTGAGGGTCGCGCCTCTTTCAACCTGACAGAACTCTCCTCGTTGACTCTTGGTTGCGACAGATGCAGACCCGACGGCCGCCGAGGGTGGCAGATAGCGCGGTATATGAAGCCTTGTTGTCGCGACCCAGATTTTTCTCCTGCCATCTCACCATCTTCTCATATCTCTGATGCGACTCTCCCTTGCATTAGGCGTATCATTGATCATAGGAGCAGCTTGTGCTGCACCACCGACACCTGTCGTTGATCTCGGCTATGGGAAATACCAAGGAAGGGTAAACAACGAAACTGGAAACATTGAATTTTTGGGCATACGGTATGCGGCAGCCCCTACAGGTACTTATGTTCTTTTTGTCTCTCGATATACCCGTCATCCAGTCATCCTATAGGCCGGCTTCGCTGGAGAAAGCCTCAACCCCCTGAAGCTACTCCTGGCATCCAGTTAGCGAACACCCAACCCAATCTTTGCTGGCAGGCCGTATTGGGAACCAAGCCCTCTTCCCCGTTCCACCCTACCCACACCCGTCGTCAGGTCCCCAGTTTACCCCCCCAGTCGGAGGATTGCCTTTTCCTCAAGTACGTTCACGAGCCACGATATTTGTTATACATACCCAGTGATGATATGTCAGTGTTGTGATCCCAGCCTCGGGGAAGCGAGATCTCCCAGTTGTTGTTTGGATCCATGGGTTAGTAGTCTCTCTGGTTCCCCTCCTAGCCTCAATTTTAACAAAATTGCAGAGGAGGTTATTTCTCCGGTGGTGCCATTTTCTACGACGGCAACGATTTGACCCCTCAAGCGGGAGGTGAAGTTGTCGTCGTGAACATTCAGTATCGATTGGGCGTTTTGGGATTCCTTAGTGGTGAGAAGGTCCATGATGGAGGTGTCTTGAATGCCGGACTTCGTGAGGGTATTTTTCTCGAACCGAAACAATCAGGTCATTAAAACGTGGGCCAGTCGACCAACAGTTCGCCCTTCAGTGGGTACAACGTCATGTAAGCCTTTTGTGACACGCTCTTGCTAGTTGCATTAAATGAGATATTGTTAGATCAGCAAGTTCGGAGGAGATCCCGCTAGGGTGACAATTTGGGGAGAATCTGCTGGTGAATATTACCCAGATGGTATCTCCTTTTTTCACTCACCTTCTTCCCAAAGGTGCTGGCTCCGTCATTCAGCATGTCATTGCAAATAATGGCAACACAAAACCTCCTCTTTTTCGCGCGGCTATCGCGAGCTCCATATATCTCCCACCCCAATATGCCTTCAATGACCGGATCCCAGAGGTAATGTGTTGATATCCCTATTTCATCCCTCGCTTTCCTCGCTTATCCCGAGCACTAGCAAATTTTCAAAGACGTGGTTGACCAATCAGGGTACGCGTAATAGTCGTTTTCGTACTCTCGACTGACACAATGTATCGGTTCAACAGGTGTTCCGCTGCCCCAGATGCTCTCAACTGTCTACGCCAAGTGGACGTCGACATTCTCAACAAAGTCAACCTCAACATCACTGAAAACCAATTCTTCGGGACCTGTATCTTCGTTCCTGTCGTGGATGGCAAACTCATAACGAAACGGCCAACTCAACAACTGCGCCAAGGAAGACTGAATGGTGTGCGTGTCTCTTTCTTCTATAACATTTGGGAATTTACCCATGTGGAAATTGGTCAGAAGGCGCTCCTTGCTGTGACAAATACCTTCGAGGGCACACCTCTCGTTGACAGCCGCACCGCTGATACCGTAACGACTCCGGAATATCTCGCAAATTTATTTCCGGAAATGAAGAGGAAGCATATCGCTGCTGGCACTGCTCAGTATGCGGACCTCGGCGCGCCAATTGATCAAGCCAGAGCTATCATGGGCGAAGGTGGGTCTGCGACTTTCTCTCATTAGTGCTCATACTGAAAATTTTACCTAGCGATCTTCATTTGTCCGACATATTTCTTGCTTCGTGCATTCAAGGGTAAAGGCTTTAAGGTACGTGGATGCTTTTTACAATTTAGATTATAGTTTTGGACTCTCGACAATAGGGCGAGTTCGCCGTTCCACCTGCACTCCACGGAGATGATGTTCTCTACTACTTCCCTCAGTACGTTCTCATTTCTCGTACTCTCACCCCTTGTTTGTCTCACCGCGTTTATTCAAAAGTGCGATTGTTAAAGTATCTTCACCCTTGGATAATTCTGAGTTCGTCAACAACTTTAGCCAATCGTTCATGAATTTTGTCCTGGCGATGAATCCGAACGTGAAGTGGGACCCATCAAATACTTTGCCTCAGTGGCCGAAGTGGAATAAGGGGGGTCGAGCGGAAATGGTGTTTAGTAAAACTGAGTCGGATGCGCCTGTGTTCGAGTTGGCAAGAACGGGTAAGGATTTGATGAGTCGTTGCGAGTGAGTGTGGATCACTTTTTTTTAGTTCGATTAGGTTGCTGATATGATCTTAGCTTTTGGGAGAACGTTAGCGCGTTTACAGCCCAGTAGATCGGTCGTGTTAAAGTATTTTATAACCACATTTATGCTCTTGCGAGCTTGCTTTCACATTCTGCCTATTCTCTCTAACCGGCGCTGCCTACCCAAGCTGCTTTCAATGCTTACAAACCTACCTGATTCTCGGATGCCGTATGAAACGGACCAGTGAACCCATCGCGTGATGTGTCAACCGAGGGATCATGCGCGACTTCTTGCTCCATATTTTGACCATGATCACCTTCATTGAACAGGAGAACTACCGGGTGTTATGCACATACAAGCCATATATTGTGATCACACTGCTCCTGAACGATACTGTCTATTTCAAGATATTTCCTGGAGCCTTCCCTTCAGCTCCGTCATCCCCATGACCCTCTTCTCTGCCTGGTAAAACTGCAATGACGTGCGTGCATGTTGTCCCATCATGGTACCACAAATGCACTGTCATGATGCTCGCAGAGTCGCACCGTACCACTATACCGGCGCTTGAGATCCAAAATTGACCCCCGGAAGAGATCTTGATGTTCTCGCGGACACATCATACGGCAGGAACGCAAATCCCCCAGTTCAGTTGAATTCTCGTGCTTGTCACGCTGTGGTTTGCAGCAGCTGTTGTGTAGACGGGGTGGTGGCTCTGCACGTTAATGCTGATATGGTGGTCTATTATCGCACCATTCGGATTATTCGGTAAGGGTGGCACGCTTCATCATGAAGTTGGTTACACACACCTTGCAAGTGAGTTCCCAGAACATTGTTTTTCTATCATTGTCCCTAATTATAGAGTCCATCCTTAACCAACGATGAATCGCTCTTGAACTGTACAAACTCACAGCCCAATGTCTGACAGTCTCTCATACTCACCTCATCCCTGAGGAGAGCAAATTAAGGGATTAGAAGGATCTTTGAACTTCGAATCAACGAAATTCTCAGCTACTAAGTCACGATTGGTACATCCTCCCTTCTAGTGCAGATCCTTGAACCCAGAATTAACGAAAATTCCCGCCACCAAGTCACGATCGATCGATCCTCCCTCCTCTCAACGTTGGTGGGGATGCACAACTTACCTACGAGTTGCTGGACTCTCCTCAGTGACTAGCCTTCGATGATCCGGGCTCCTCCCGCCTGCCTGGCCGACACGGCTCCTGGGGGAACTCAATGCGAAGACGACAGGACATGCTGTGTTTGATCAGAGGCTTCATTGCGTCGGGCCCTTTCTCAATAGTCGACCGGTGCTCCACTTCATCTGTATTGTGCGTACTGGGATGGAGTACTCTGAATATCTTGAGTATGTGACTATAGTGTCCAGGCACAATGGCAAACCCCTTACAATAGCCAACCAGAAATCAACAGGTCCCACGAGCGCTCATAGCCAAAGGGTGTGGGTCATTTCCGATTCACATCAACGCCAGGATTTTTCCATTCAGGATACAAAGCATAGTAACAAGGGGGCGCAAAACATATCAAATTACTTGAACCATCGCACGAGGGACTCGGAGAATGTACCAAACGTCGCAGACCAGTACCGAGAAATACTGCCGTGAAGTTTAATAGTGGTTAATCGGAGGGTGCCAGCAGCATCCCACTCCGACCCATCCTTTGGGGCCGCACGGCAAGTCAATCACCACGCTTCGCCCATCATTGCAGAAGCCGGGCACAATCGGGTCACAGGAGGCACCCACCGCCTCGCACGGGTTCCTAGAATAAGCGTTGGCACCAATACCCAAGGTGAGAAGGGTGGCGACAGTGGTAACAACAGTGGAGAATTTCATTATCTGCGAAATGATGAGCCCACTGCTTTGTCACAACTTGCGGAATGGGGACATACGTCAAACTGGAGAGTGCAGAGTTTATCTGAGTGTTCGGTTGCAGTGTGGCTCGTAGAGTCTGCATGTCGACAAAAGCGATGAGTGAGTAATATTAGTTTACCAGGGAAAAAAAAACTGACCGTAGAGGGGCGTCGAAGCTGAACTCTGGCTATTGCCCCAGCGAAATGTAAGGTCTTTTATACAGGCTGCAATCTTTTTTTTTTCCGAAAACGGGTGGCCTCAAAAAGACGACAGCCTGAAGAATTTCATCATCGACTTGGGCAAGAGCCACAGCCTTACTCCAGGATAATGGAAGCTGTTCAATTAGATTATGTAAATACCGTCGATGGCTCGATCGGCACTGAGTAGCTGTCGCATTTCCGTTGGCTGATTGGTGCGAAATGGCTCTTGTAAATCGCTTTGTACACTCCCTGTCCTATCAATATGAACATGCGGAATGCTCCCAGACTATAACCAGAACTTATATTCAGCCTCTGGCATATAGAATGATTCGATTTCCTGACCACATGACGCCCCAACACTCTACTATTCCACTTTAAGTGGCTGAAGCGCTGAATACATGTATGCAAGATGCGTTGGTGGTGGAAACGAACTCGCCACGATTGCCCATTGTGCACGTCAGTCGAAGCATATTGTTGACAAATTTGCGGTGTTGTTCGCTTTGCTCCCAGGATAGACAAAAAAGGGCGATGGTTTGTCTGGATAACGTATTATCCGTGTCGGGATGTTTGCGCGTGAAAGTTACAAAGATAGGGGTAGATGAATTCCCATTCTGCCACCCTGAGAGAGGAAATCGTACATTCCGAGGTCCAGGAGTCTCTCACCAACAACTGAACTCGCGGAGGAGCACATCGAGATCCCGTAACAGAATCATATCAAGCATCAAGCATCGTGCCCAGTTAGGGACAGGTACGGGTAGTTAAGTATGGTTAGTACTTAGCCATAAGAAACTATGGATGCGGAATCTGCGGATCATATCCGTATCTGTTAGCGAGGATGACTTTCTCTCGCTTGCATATTTATGAGCCTGCATCGAAAATGCCCAAGGGAATTTCATGCAATGTCGTATGTCAAGATTCGGAGGAGCGATGTCAGAATGCAAGTATCAATTTGACATTCGTTTTGTCTCTCCATTTGATATTGCTCATGGACAATTTTTGTAACTTTCACGCGCGGACATCCCGACATGGATAATGCGTTATCCAGATAGACCCCGCACAAGTGTCAACAATATGCTTCGACTGACGTGCACAATGGGCAATCGTGGCGAGTTCGTTTCCACCACCAACGCATCTTGCATACATGTATTCAGCGCTTCAGCTACTTAAAGTGGAATAGTAGGGCGTTGGAACATCAGGTGGTCAGGAAATCGAATCATTCTACATGCCAGAGGCTGAATATAAGCTCTCTGAATATAGTCTGGAAGCATTCCGCATGTTCATGTTGATAGGACAGGGAGTGTACAAAGCGATCTACAAGGGACCATTTCGCACCAATCAGAAATTTTAGCCCAACAGAAATGTGACAGCTACTCAGTGCCGATTAAGCCATTGACGGTATTTACCCTATCTAACTGAACAGCTTCCATTATCCTGAAGTAAGACTGTGGCTCGTGCCCAAGTCGATGATGGAATCCTTCAAGCTTTCATCCTGCTGAGGCCACCAGTTTCGGACAAAGCAAGATTCCAGCCTGTATAAAAGACTTCGCAGTTCTGTGAGCTATAGCCAGAACTCAGCCTCGACGCGCTCCTACAGTCAGTTCTTCTTTTCCCTGCTAAACTGATATATCACTTACTCATCGCTTTCGTCGACATGCAGATTCTTCAAGCCACACTGCAACTGAACGCTCAGATAAATTCTGCACCCTCCAGTTTGACGTATGTCTCCATTCCGCGAGTTGTGACAAAGCAGTAGGCTCATCATTCCACAGACAATGAAATTCTCCACTGTTGTTACCACTGTCGCCACCCTTCTCACCTTGGGTATTGGTGCCAACGCTTATGCCAGGAATCCGTGCGAGGCTGTGGGTGCCTCTTGTGACCCAATTATACCTAGCTTCTGCAATGATGGGCGAAGTGTGGCGATTGACTTGCCGTGTGGTCCCAAAGGGTGGGTCGGAGTGGGATGCTGCTGGCACCCTCCGATTAACAACTATTAAGCTTCATGGCGGGATTTCTCGGTACTGGCCCGCGAAGTTTGGTACATTCTCCTTGTCCCTCGTGCGATGGTTCAATTGATTTTATATGTTTTGTGTTACCTTGTTACTATACTTTAAATGCTGAATGGAAATATATTGGTGTTGATGTGAATCAGAAACGACCCACGCCTTTTGGCTATGAGGACTCGTGGGACCTGTTGATTTTTGGTTATGTATTTGTAAGGGTTTTTGCCATTGTATCTGTGCACTATAGTCACGTACTCAAGATATTCAGAGTACTCCATCCGAGCAAGCATAATATAGATGAGGTGGAGGATTGATGAGAGAAAGTTGCTGACCCACCGTCACCCATGGTAGTTCTGGCCTGATCAATTAGCACGCCGAGAACCGCACACTGAGTGGTGCCAGCAGCGACATGCTTCCTCTTCAACTCCGGAATCGGATTTGATAGATGTTCCGGAGTCGCGGCGGGTATCAGCAATGCAGCTGCCAACCGGCGGTGTTCTCTCGAAGCTATTTGCCACAGCAAAGAGCCCTCCTGATCAAATTGACATAAGTAAATATACACTTGTTATTTAAAGGGACACATACCCCAATCACTCTTCCTTGGCGCAGTTGCCTGGTTAATCGGTTCGTTATGAATTTGCCATCCACGAAGGGGACAAGGATACAGGCCCCGAAGAATTGGCCTTCAGTGACGTTGAGGTTGACTTTGTAGGGATTGTTGACGTCCACTTGGTGAGACAGCCGAGAGCGTCTGGTGCAGGGGTACGCCTGTTGAACCGATACATTGTGTCAGTTTAGAGTATGAAAACGACTATTACGCGTACCCTGACTGGTCAACCACGTCTTTGAAAATTTGCTAGTGCTCGGGATAAGGGAGGAAAGCGAGAGATGAAATATTTATATCAACACATTACCTCTGGGATCCGGCCATTGAAGGCATAATGGGGTGGGAGGTATATGGAGCTCGCGATGGCCGCGCAAAAAAGAGGAGGTTCTGTATTGCCATTATTCGCAATGACATTCTGGATGACGGAGCCAGGACTTATGGAAAGAGGAGGTGAGTAGGAAAGGAGCTGACATCTGAGTAATACTCATCGGCAGACTCTCCCCAAATTGTCACCCTAGCGGGATCGCCTCCGAACTTGCTGACCTAACTGTAGAGGTGGGCAAGCGGCTACACCTGCAAAGGCTGCCCTATGCCACCTCTCGTAGGACTCGGAACCCGGACTCGGAACCCGAAATCGGAACTCGGATCAAGAAACTCGGAGCGCCCAGCTGATTAGAGCCGTTATCATTTTGCGACATATCCATTTCGCCCAAAACCTCTTACATTCCTTAACAAATAAATTTTCACTATATTTCTATTCCTTTCCCTGAGGTTGAACTTTCGCATAAGTTTTTCTCCCTTATTTAGATCTTTCTGAGCTTCACACACCACCCCGTTCACTAGTTCCCTTCAGCTTCCCTTATATCTGTTCTCGTAGCCATGAAAACTTCTCATTCTTCCCCTGTTTCACCTTCACTATCCCCAGATTTGTCCTAGCATAATTATATCTAAATTTTTCGGTCTGTTTCGGTACAGAAAACATAGTCAGTACAATATTTTGCTTGTATATAAAGTTCCGAGCTCACTTATGAGCTCAGCAGTCAATATAGGACCCATAAACTCTCTCTCTCTCTCTCTTTCTCTCTCTTAAATATCCCATCCTTCCTGGTTTTCGAAGCCCAGTGGTTGTTTCGCCAACCACGCTCGCCCCTTTGTTTGTTCGTGTTAGCGCTGTTTCGATCGTGTTTTAATCGCGTTTCGGTTTCGTTTCGGTCTCGTTTCGGCGCCTTTCACGTGCTGAAGAGTCGCTTGCTCTTCACTAACGATACCTCATTTTCAAAAAAAATGCAACCGGCAAGAGCATATCGCGAAGGGCTTACATGGCGCTGTACCCACCGAAGAGCAAACTATCGGTCTACTTCACTGCATTTTAATGACCTCGTTGTTTCGGGTTGAAAAAGTACCTTCACAAAGTCCGGCATTCAAGACCCCTCCCTCTATCATGGCCACCAAGGAATCCGATGACATCCAACCGATACTGAATGATTACGGCGACAACTTTACCTCCATTGAGGGTTCAAATCGTTGCCATCGAAGGAAACGGCACCACCGGAGAAATAACCTCTGCAATTTTGTCGAAATCAAGGCTAAGAGGCTACCTGAGAACCCGTGAGAGACATATTGGCTTCCACGTGACTTTCTCTTCCTAAATTACCCTGACTTAAGTCGAGTCCAACAGTCCTTAGGACACATCAATCACAGTACGCCATATTCAAAGTACAAATGTCAACTGGTAATATGTGAGCCAGGTAGATTATTGCATCCATCAACTGGGTCAGTTAGATGCAGCAGCGCTGGCCGTCCAAGCACGGGGAAACGTCTCCGAAAACTGGGCGGAAGCCCGGAGGGCAGGGGACTTGAGGGCTGACACAACGAAACCCCCGGGGGCCAGCTTGCTCGCCACAAGTTGAAGCATAGCTGCGAGTGGTGCCGCAGGTCATAGCAACCACGAGAATGGTGAGTGTATTGGAGATAAGATTGAGCTTCATTGTAACCTGCATCGTTGTACCCCCGTCAGCAAGAAAGATTTGATCAAGAAGACAAAAGGTTGCATACAGAAAAGAATGGGAGGTGAATCCGACAGCCGTGTTGTCGAACTTCAGGTCATTATCTTCTTTTATACGTCATACCTATGGGCCGCCCCTTCTAACTTGAAGCGGAATCGATCCAACAAGGCGGTGTAAGATCTTCCGGGTATGAAAGCAGCCCCTAATTCATCCGGCATCGGTGAACCATGGCTAGTTAGATGATTATACTTACGTTGAAGCATTCACGAATATCAATTGTCAATTAGTGTTTGGAGCGGACTTATGAGTAATGAATCTCGATATCCCCATTTTTTTCAGACTTTGCCTGCAATAGCTTAACGACGATAGGCATCAGTAGGTATTGCACAATGCATCATATCATCCCCCCATGATGACGTAACCTCTCCCTGCATGCGCTTGTTTGCGTCTCCCGTTGCCCTCATCTATAGAGCCGTTATGTCCACAAATATGAGTGCGACGTCCAAGTGAATTCTCATCTGTGGATCACCCCCGGAGGAGTCCAATAGAGAGTATTGCGAAAACGATAAGGTATTGGGCGAGGTAAGATCCCGCGCATCGTCACCATCTTTGACAACAGGTTTGTAAAGGCACCAGGCCCATGTGCGGGGAAATCGAACCATGTCTTGTCTTGTTTGAGGATTCCAGAACGCTCACATCCCAGAGCTTGGTGACCCAGCACAACCATGATGCACAAGGGCTTCGTCCAGAGCTCCAATGCCCAGCTTGACAACCCAACTAAATGCGTCAACAACCCACATGTTTTGAGCGCTGGTGGCAGGTACGAAGTTCGGCCTGTGAGAAAATGATAAAGGTGGGTGCGAAGCGCACTCGCCAGGTCATGACGCAAGCGACGGGGATGGATGTCATAAAACAGAGGAGCACACCCGAACGCCTCCTCAATCTTGTATAGAAGCCATGACTACGGTCGCTAGTGCATCTCAGCTAAACATAAGCCGCAACGTTTACTGTGCGACGCTCCCCTGATGAATGCTGGTTGATGGACATCTGCGGCGTTGAGATCAGCACAACATCAGCCTCTAAGTTGATGAGTGTAAAGTGATAACGGACGACACTAACTGAGCCCTTTTTCATCACCCTCTGTCCTGCCAACCTCTACTACCGCATTGGGTCGCGCGCGAATGAGCTCTGGGCCTGTACTGCATGGTAATATATGTCGGGACAAGTGAGCAAACAAACAACACGAAGGAGAAATTGAAAATCACCCTTTGGCTGACAGCTGCCATTCAACATTGTGCGCTCAGGATTTGCGCACATTACGCTCAAACCTATGCCAGCCGGTAGGCAACTACCCTGTGCGATAGGGCTTTGATCATTATGTTTCACACAACTTATCCCAATAAACCTCGGCACGTATCAATCACGGCATTCGATTTCGAAGTACAAACGGTAATATGTATGCTAGCTATTACACCCGTCTGCTGGATCAGTTAGAGGCAGCAGCGCTGGGTAGCCAAGCACGGGGAAACGTCTTCGATGAAAACTGGGCGAAAGCCCGGAGGGCAGGAGACGCCAGGGTTGGCACAGCGAAATCCCCGAGGGCCAGCTTGTTCACCGCAGTTTAAGGCGTACGTGCTAGTTGCGCTGTAGATTATAACGACCACGAGAGCGGTGAGCGCGTTAGGGATGAGGTTGAACTTCATTGTAACCTGCGTCCGTCAGTAAAGAAGAGTCAATCCAAGAACGAATGGTTGCATACAGAAAAAAGTTGAACGTAAATCCGGAAGCTGTAGTCTGGGAGTCTCTAGAGCAGAATCTTCCTTTATAACTTGAGGCAGAATATGTCTCGATGAGGCGGTGACACATCTTTGGGGAATGAAAACTGCACCGGCGTTGATAGCTCGTAGCTTATTAGATGATTATACTTACGTTGAAGCGTTCAGGTGTAACAAACGCCACTTGGAGTGGAGTAACGAATCTTGATATCCCCGAGGCAGAATTGATCTTAGCGAGGTGCTCAAACATCTTTTGGGGATAAAGGCTGCAGCAACCTCAAGTCCGTCCCATACTGATGAGCCAAGACTTATTAGATGATTCAACTTAGTTGGACGCGTTTAGTCGACCAAGCTTCAAGTCTTGCTGCTGGTATGGAATTTTCATATCCAAATGGGACCCCAAACCGTGAGGAAAGGCGTAACTTGGCCAATCAAATATCAATTGGGGGGACCAATCACATGGTTATACATAGGCCTGTCATGCAACGACTCTCTCGACCTCCATGGGCCATGCATGTAGTGATTCCATTCCAGCAGTGAATCTCATCTCTGATAACTACCAAGCGAGATATAGTAAAGCTTCAAACATGTATACATCGTCCATTAGGTCAAGCGCCCCAAGTTTCAGAGCGCCTGGATCCGTACCGGTATCTTCTCCCTCTATTACTGTTGTACTGATCCATGCGTTCCTTCTGCCCGAACCAGCATTCCTTGGTGCCATGACGATCCGACTAGCATACACTATACTTGATTAGAGCTGACCAAGCCCCACAGTTGAAAGTCTAGTAGTGAGTTTCGAAAACAGATTCCCGGACAAGCTAATATACTAGTCGGACGCGGTTTTTGGCGCATATTATCGTCCGGGGGTACCATGTCCGAGAGGTTTCACTTGAAAACAATGCCGAAAATACGTCAGCGTTCCATTGTGAAGGCCCTTCTAGTCCGAGATGGTGCGTGGCCTCCAACAGAATTTCTTTGACATGGAAGGCATGCATATGATTCTTGTCATTGACAGGGATCAACTGGCGTTCGCCACGATGTCCGGCCTTACAGCTGGCTGCAAAGCGTCAAGAGAGGACTTTTCGAATCGTACGTTATTATATATTGGGTCACGAAACGGTACTTGTAGGCGGGCACTTCCCCCTTGATGCGAGTATTTTCGGGCTCGTAGCCACTGAATTTTTTTGGTTTTTAATTGGGTATCTGCATAGTCAGTAGTTTAGCTCTAGTTACAATAGATGTAGACGCAACCTGAAGGCTCACCCACCGGGTCACGACGCAAGCGATGGGGGTGCGAGTCGTAAGAGGAACGCACTTGAACGTCTTCTTTGTATCGGAGCAGAAGGATCCCTCCAGAAGCACCTCGTCCGTCTTTATGGTCGTAGTAAGGGTTACAAGTCAGCTTAGGGGACAGAGGGCACAAGCGACCATGTTGGTTGTTTGAGACTCCTCGCCAAATGCTGATTGGTAGACATCTGCCGCTTTGAGATCAGTAGCGGTGTCGAACTCCGGATTACTGAACGTAAGAGGGTGACACCTGGTGACTGAGCTTATATCAAATACTCGACAAAGTCATGCCACCAGATATCGAAGTGGAGGGTGGGCTCCTTCCCGGCTCATCAAATATCAAAATCTTTGGATTGTCGCCCCGAAATTTATCGGGCTCCCCGAGTCCCACGTGGTTTTTCCCATAATAATCGTCGGTACATATCAATTACAGTACACGCAAATGCGAAGTAAAAACGATTGTATGCGAGTCAGGTTTGTCATTGAACCTGTTGACTAGGGGAATGGGATACAGCAGAGCTGGCGACCAACACAAGGATGGGGGTCATCCGAAAAGATTGCGCGGTAGCCCGGAGGGCAGTGGGCCGGAGGGTCGATGCAGAGAGGCCCTTGAGGACCAGCCAGGTCAGCACAACCTAAGGCATGGGTGCCAGTCGCGCCGTAGGTTATAGTGACCACAAGGGCAGCGAGCATGTCGGAGCTGAAGCTGAATCTCATTGTAATCTGCATAAATGTGTCACCAGGGTCAGCAAAGAAGGATTCATCCGAAAGACGAAGAGTCGCCTACAGAAAAGAGTTGACAGCAGGTCTGATAACTGTAGTCTGCAGGTCTTCAACACAGAATCGTCTTTTATACATCATACATATGAGCAGTCCTTTCTAACCCGAAGCGGAATAGATCTCAATGGGGCGATGAAACATCTTTCAGATGTGAAGATCGCGGCAGCTTTGAACCTGCCTGGGATTGATGAGGCATGGCTTATTAGATGTTTATCCTTATACCGCTCGCGTTCACGCATATCCATTGTCATCCAGTCGTTGGAGCGGACTCGGAGTATCGGATCCTCATGTGTCCATTCCTTTTTTATGTTGTTACTTGAACGCTGTAGGAGAGGAGATGGAAATTATATCCATGCCCATAGTGAAAGTGAAGCCCATCTCTGGCGAACAACAAGCAAGACAAAGTAATGCTTTAAATATCAGTATGCATCATACATCGGGTTGGCCCCCAAGTGCCACGGGGGTTGGATCCTTACCAGTGTATGCCTTCCCCTTATATTATAGTGAGACTGATGGCCAAGTCCTTTTGGCCCGAACCAGCCTTCCCCTGCAGTGACCAAGTTGCGGCTCATAGTGGGGGCGCAATCAACCAGACAATCATTCAGAATTTCGTGATACAGTCAGCGTGGATGGTGTGGATATATTCCTCGATCGGACTGACATACATCATATCTTGATTAGCGCTGTCAACCCCCCCCCCCCCCCCCCCCCCGTTAAAGGTCCAGTAACTCCTTTCGAAAATGGGATTCCAGACAAGGCCGCAGCGAGTCGGGTGCCGGAAAGTTGACGCCTTCATTATTTATGTTTCGGTCATACGATATCTAAAAGCTTCCGGGTACGGAAGCTTTTGGAAACAATAGTGGACATCTCGCCCGTCAGATGTGAATGTTCTTCTAGTCTGAGATGGCGCATGGTCTGCAACAAGCTTCCCTTGGCATCGAAGGGCGTTTAACAGTGACAAGAATCGATTCGCAGTCACCATGATGTCTGGCCTTCAACCGGCTACAAACACTAGGAGAGGACTCTTCAAGCCATACGTTATTACATATCGGACCATAAACGGCACGAGGGAGCACTTGCCCCTGTACTGTACATACACGACCGCCTTCGGGCTCACGATCACTGACATTTTTGGTTTTTGATTAGCCACCTGCACAGTCAGTGGTTCGACATACCGCTCTTTGGTTATTCTTCGTTTTTGGCTTCCACAGACACCAATTAAGTTCACTAGTTTCATCCTTTAATAAAAGATACCGTAATACTCCCGTGGAGCTGAGAAAGGCTTAACAAGAATTCAAATTGCATCAAAGTAACATCTAGCAACTCTGCTGCTGAATGTTGAAATAATTTTCTGTAGGGCATCGATTCCACTCAGCTCCCCAGACAACCAGCAGTGAAACCCGATAGGGTTACAAGTAGGTCTTACACGTATTCGCACAAACAGTGAATCTGCACGGTCTCTGGATTAGAGGGCAAAAAGGTAAGAACTACCGATAATTAAGGTGGCTAAAGGTTTTATATACTATACTCTAAAGTCTCACGACAATAAGTCAAAACATAGGGGTTGTGTCTAAATAACGGGTTACAAGCAGATAACATCTAGATCTTGGAACCCCCTCCTTCAGCGTCGTGAGGGAGTCTCCAGATTCATTCATGCTGAATATTTCCAGCCCGCTCCTCGATGGCAATCTAATACTCGTTAGCGGGGTAATGCATCACTGAAGTCCAAGTGAAGGCGGGGACTGCGCAAATGAGGTCACGATGGCAAAGGTCACCAGAGCATGAGTGCGGGCCTCGCCCGTCGCTGTTGCTGATGGAAGGTCATGTAATATCTTCATCACTGAAAAACGATTGTCTATGGTCAATTGGTGGAATATGAATTTTAACTAAAGCGTTGTGAGTTGCCTCGATAGGATTGGAAGGAGGTCTTGATATAGCAAAGAGGAGCTACCCGCGAAGATCGTCATTGATTTTAGAGCGAGAGAACGAAGGCACGGAAAGCCTGACGTGGCTCGTTTGCATAGGGGCATAATCGCAATGTGCTCGCGTAGTCGAGAGAACATCCCTACAGTGTCCATGAATAATATGAAATTAGAGAGAGACAAATTATAGTACATATAAAGCGGACAGGTTGAATGGTCATCCTGCCGGGAGCGAGTAACACTGCTGCTGGAGGGCTTATCGCCGCAAAATGAACACTTATTGAGAGCTGTGAGCGAGAGCGTGAGGCATGATGTATGGACGAGTAAACTGATGATATACTATTCATCAGTAGGCCCAAGCTAGCCCACTGAAGGCGCCTCGCCCGTATTTTGTGATTAGTGGGTGTCTTTACGTTTTAAGACGCCTTTTACAAAGTATCGGTGATAAATACATATATCTTGCAGTTGCAACTCGCAAGTTTGTTTTACAGAACTCTGAATCACGCGGGCAAACCTACAACGGACCGGAACTATTTACCCTGTCTTAGCCCGGGAGCAATAGTATCATCGAGCGGAAATGTGGTTAGGGAACCGAGATTATGAAACGCCACATGCTAGAAACATTCTCGCTGTCCTAGACGCGCCTAACGGACGCCCAGCCTAACGGTAGTCGCTCCTGGCTCTTATACAAAGCCGTTCGCTCATCCTCCCAGTTATCCTCGTGTCATTCTTTCACCAGTCTCCGAGTAACATGTTCTCCAAGCTGTACCTGATCGCTCTTGCATCGACATTGGGTATTACTTCTCTTGGATTCAACGAAAAGCACCAGACTAATCCCGTTGCTTGTAGCACTCGGTGTCACTGCTGCTCAGGATTATACCCATTGTGCCAGGACTTACAAGGTCCGATACGGCGACACATGCGATTCAATTGCCAGGTCCCAGCGAGTTTCCAGGTATGCTAAATCGCCCCCCCCTCCCCTGTTACTGCCAATTCTGACACACACAAGCTACCAGCTGAGTTTTGTCACTGGACTCCCCGACAATTGCCGCAACCCACCAGTTGGAAAGGTACTCAGAAGCTTATGTCGAATCGCTGGTTCATCACTAACGGTAACATTTGCAGAAGATTTGTCTTGCTGCCGCTGGCCAAGATTGTACCAAAGTCCATACGGTTGGCAAGGACGAGACCTGTGGAACTATCTCTGGGGACTTGGATATCAACATCGACGTCCTGCTCAATAATAACCCGAATGTTGATCCTGACTGCTCTTCCATTCGTGCTGGCGAGGTAAGCAAATCCACTTGGGCACGATCGTGCCCCGATAATTGTGCCACTTTAGGTTCTATGCGTCTCTCCGGATGAGATCCCCTACAAGGCACCTAAATACTGATTGAATGCTGGTTGTCGGTGATACTTATTGATGAGTTTCTGCCCTCCGAGACTCCTAACAGAATAGCTGTATCACTTGTATTTATCCAGGCTCGCTTACTGTGTGTGAAATGAGATACGCTCTAATGTTATTCACATCTTGCTTGTAAACTTGGTCAACTGAAGCTCCACCTAATCACAGAGTGCGGCAGGGCAGGATGTGAGATCGAGCATTCCTCATGAGAATTCGACTGAGGAGGTTGAAGCTTGCGGCGAGGTCCGAACTAACGTCTTTGAGCGCTTTGCGGACGGTTGCGGCGCGACGACGTACCGGTCCCATGTAACCTATAATATGTAGAGTAATCTAAGACGCTCAAGCGGCAGGTAGGTACTGCTTCGAGGATAACGTTTGAGTAGGAGAGAACGCCGTATGAAATACACGCTAAGAAAGCATAGAAAGCATGCGGTAAACGTGAAAAAGCCACACAAGGAACAGTGATTTGCGCACAAGCCTTTCCTGATACGCGGGTGTGCTCAGCAGAGAACCTCCCCACCAACCCATTGTTCTGATGCTTGCTGTTCTCCTTACTCTCGCTGCCCTCAACTTGTCCTCGAGCGCTCCCGTAGCTATCTCTGATACCGACAATGACCGAGTCCCACTCGTCTCGTTCGGGCGTGCGCTCCCAGAATGCCTTGGCATAACACGTAGTCGGACTATGCAGGGAATCGTGTGGAGTTGCATTGCAACCATATTTGCATGCGCATGGGTTGCCGTTCATCCGAATTTGCCAGGGCCAGGGGATCCTGCGTCGACGAGGTTGGAGCGAAAGGCGATAACCATGATATTGGCTATGATTGCTCCCGAGTTTGTGACGGTGTGGGCACTACGACAGAGGATCGCTGCTGGACAGGTTATGGGGGTGGTGAACGGGAGACGTGAGGGAGGGAGACAAGGTCGGTGTCCAACGATCTCAGAAATGCAGGGTAACACTCATGTATCCCTAGTAGTACCATGGTGGAGGTGGCTCATCCCCAAAGTCAGGTAGACATTAAAGGACTGTTGGATGGGGGTTCGCGGGGCAGGGGAGGAGTGGTGGGGTCAGGATCCACAACAAGCATCCCAGGACTAGACGCTCACGCACGGCTTCTTTGTGCAGATGGGTGGATTCATGCTTTACGACGGTAGCAAGCCTAAGTGTGTGCTAACATTTGATGACCTGAAGAGGACACAGGCATTGAAGGGGTGGTGGCAGGAGGGCGGGAGGTTGGAACTGATGAGAGCGCATAACATGCAGGTGGGTATAAACCTACTACGAGTAGGGATACAAGAGTCGAGTCGTCAGAGGCAGGAGTGGATGGAGAAGCAGAAAGAGAGGTGGTAGCATAAGGCGGAAGACGAGCTGGACAAGAAGTGGGCAAGGAGTGTTTGCGACGTAAAGGGGAAATGAACTTTGTTAAAGTGCCGAGGATCTCAGAGCATGAAATCAACGACAGGGCCAAGGGCGATTTCCTGACCAAGCTCTTCGTTGTTCTACAGATGTCCTGGTTCATCCTTCAATGCATCACCCGTTGGGCATCTAGTCTTCCAGTAACTGAGCTCGAGATCGTCACACTTGGTTTTGCTGCCCTCAACATCATCACGTATGTGCTCTGGTAAGAAGAAGCCAAAGAATGTCCTGGTGGCCGTTCGTGTTCACTTGGAACCGACCGCTAACAAGAGTCCAGTGGAGGCTGGTACTGGTAACGGGTCAGGCGGTGGTTGTAGCGAGTTGGATGACAACACGACACTGCCTGAGGAAAAGAAGAGGTGGATCACTCACAAACTTGATGACGCGAAGAAACATGGACGGGTCACGCGACTGGTTGTTATTCCATATCGACTTGCTCAAGCGGCCCTCCGTCCAATAGGTAAAATGCGCTACAGTTCCCAGCTTACCCTTGGCTCACTACGGGTGCCAATGTTCTACGCTGAGAACACTGGAGGAAAAGAATACCTTCTTACCCTCATCATCGCTGTCTCGTTTGGCGCAATTCATCTCGCTCCATGGTCATTCTCATTCCCACCCACCACCGAGCGCTGGCTATGGCGTTCCTCGGCACTCCTAATCACAGCCGTACCTTTTACGGTCTAGCTGCGCGATCTCGCCCTCATCCTCAAAAAGTCCGGTAATACCCGGTTTTCCGAACTTCTGGCCAACATATCCACTACTGTTACCTCCGTTGGTATCGTATTCTATATTTTTGCCCGTCTCATACTCCTTGTCCTTGCATTCTCCGCCCTGTGCGAACCCCCATCCAGATGTCTTTGCAGCGGTTGAGTGGACGTCGTTCCTTCCCCACATATGATATTTCCACTAATCACGTTATTTTGATATGCCAGTCATACATAGCGTTCTGTTGGATTCAGCATTTATTTATGTACCATTACACGTTTCACCGGCCTTTTTTTTTCTCTGCTACTCTTTTCCTGTAGGTTTATCAACTAGCGTTTCCTCCATTGAGAGTCGTTGCGCAAAAATGAGAGAAAGCTACCCAGCATCGCAGCATGACCCAAAGGACCGGTTGAGATACGACCGTCGGCATGCGCTGAGTCTTGAGATATTCTTTGATGGCCTCCGACGCTCATGCATAGCCGGGTTCGTGTTCTAGGCCCCAGCAACACCGCTCTCCACCGCGCTTTCCTGTCTCCGAGTGCCTCGTAAGGCACGACGATACTTCTAGTGACAATGATCTGGTACACAGGCACTCGAAGGTTAGGAGATTTTTAGCTTTCACTGCATGCTTCGTTACACGAGGCCAGTCCCTCCTGGCAAGAGCTCTAGCCGTGTTTAGCTTGCAAGTAATATAGACTCCCCGCTGGCCATTTTGGCATCTGATGGAGGCTGACACGATGTTGCTGCCTCCCCCCTCCCCCCAAGGACCATTGATCGTGTCCGCAAAATCATCTTTGTAAGATGACTTGGCGTTCAAGTATCACATCCAACATGCTTGGTCGTGCAAGGCTGTGTGTTGTAGTGTATTTCCCGAGGGACAATATCCGAGCCCTCGGGAACACAATGCAGACTGATTAACGCATTGTGAAGGACCGAAACGGGCTATTTACATTACCGGGTCAGAGGCTAATAGGTGGGGTATTCCCCTTTTGTCGAACCCATGACTTCTTCATACGCCAACCACGCAGACTTCTGAGATTCAGTGAGGTCTCTGTGCTCCAAATACCGTTATCGTCTTTGGCGGTGGCTCATCTTCTAGCTCCTTTTCTGACATCGGAGGGCCCGGGCTAGTGCAACGGATGCGGAGATTGTACCTGAACATGCTTGGCCCTCGCTCCTTATGCTGTTGATCCTTTGCAAAGTGCGTGGTCTGTTCACCGCCTCCTGCAGGTATAAAACGTACCCTCCAAGCACCAGGAAAGAACCCAGAAACCTCTTCAAGTTTCTTCTCTTCATCGCACCAAAGCTTCTACAGCTAAATTTAGCATCCATCATGCAGATCCTCTCTTCTCTTGCCTTCCTTGTCGTCACCTCTCTTCTCGCTGTCACCGTCGTCGCTGCCCCGGCTCCGTTGGGCACCGCGGACACGGCACTTGCGGCCCGAGGGGTTGAGGAGCGCGCTGTCGAAGCATACAGCCTCGAACGTCGTGCAGAAGCGGCCAGAGGCCGTGGAAGGGGCCGCGGAAGGGGCCGCTCCTGGTCAAGGGGTTCTCGGTCCAGGTCCAGGTCTCGCTCAAGGGGCTCAAGGTCCAGGTCTAGGTCCAGGGGTTCCAGATCCAGGTCCAGGTCTAGGTCCTGGTCCCGCGGGGGCAACCGAAGGCCCGGCCGCCCGGGGTAAGTTTTTTTCGTCTTGTCCTGTCTTGTATTGACCAAGATGGCTGATGAGGTGTTCCGACAGCAGGGGGCCGGGGCGAAACTAAAGCCAAAGGGGGCTATCGAGCTCGGTCATTCGTGCCTTCTATGGTTGATGATATCGTCGGAAATGGCTATTATGAATCATGAAACAAATTTATCTTTCAGAAAGCCTTGGTTCGTGTATGATTGTGTACTAAAATACCTGTACTCCTGTGTCCCTTGTTTGTTGTAATGTTCTTTGTACCTTGGATTGCGAATTTAGTTGTATCGGAATGCCTTTGACTCCGTGGCGCTTAGCCTATCGGGCCGCATGTTTGCAAGACATGTATGGTTTTTCGGCGTGGGGGTTGGCTCGCCCAGACGCACTATGCGGTGAATGATTTTTCGTGGGCGTTCCTGGAGGACCCGAGGCTCTGAACTGTCTCAGAAAGGTGGGAGATCTGTCCGGACTGTGATTCTCCGCTATAGTCAAGGTCCCGCTAGAACACGGGCGCTCAAGTGATCGGCACCTCTCTATCTCCTAGAGCTGTTTACGCTCAATGGCTTTTGGCATACTTATTGTGGTCATTGCCAGGGCATGATCATTAGTAGTAGTAGCTGAAGACGTAAGGGAGGCGGATGGTGCAAAGTACGAGATCTTGGATGAAGATATCATCTTCCTGCCGATTCGCACAACTTTCTCGTTGAGTTAATGCCGGAGGCCTAAGACTGTGCTTCACCTTAGCCCTCAAAGTAGTGAGGATGATGGGTAAGTAAATCTGTTTATTCTAAAAGTTGCGTGGATATTATCCGTAGTAGCATCCACTAGCACTAGCATACAAGGCGTGCACAACACGCGTGATGGATTTAGAGCGAATTGGATACCGTGGGTATATTCTTGCATCATCATTACGAATACTACCCCACCGTGCTTCCCCCCACCCTACCCTACCGTAAAGGGCTAAGAGAACGGAATGTGGTCCTCGTCTGAGCTAATTTTCAGGAGAGCCTCAACACTACAACGTTCGGCAGCTGCACAGCCACGGGGGTCAATCTGAAAGTCCACCTCAGGGTCTCTGGCAAATCGTTCCGCCACCAAGATGACAAACTGCCGAATGGGCAGGATCGGGGTCTGTGGTCCGTTGGCTCGTACGTCTCAAAGACGCCCCCATAAACCCGTGCCATTTTTGAGAATGATCCGGGGGCACTTGAACCTGAGGGAGCTGAGGGAGCCTCATCGCAACTCTTAACCAGAGTCATCTAAGGCTTCTTTTGATTGTCGCCATGCTATGAAAATGGCGGTGATATGTTTGGGAATCTTCAGGGGCAACGACAATCCCACATACTTTGAGCCGCTTGATCTTTATACACGTATCGAACGAGAGTAATCACGGGCAACTAGTACAACGTGCCAACAGCCTCGGCATCTGTGATACCAGTGCGAGTTCCGGCAAGTCCATGAATTTCCAGATTACCGCGGGGACGTCAAGATTAGAAAGTGGCTCGGGTGGGAATCCGGGAAGAGGACAATCAACGATTGTGACGGAGAATTCCCTCAGGGTGTATATATACAGCACAGTGAATTAAAAAAGTCGGTGATACGGTTAGGTGTGTAGGGGTCGCAAGCAAGGTAGTTCAATCTGCACCAATTGTGTTACTTGACTGGGTAACAAAAGGTGGCTCACTAGAGGGAGTATAAGCACCTCATTGTCGGGACCAGTATTTCCAGAAAGGTCAACCAAGGGAGATGTTCTTCGTGCCCATACTTAAACCACAGTGCGACCTTTACCTTCCTGACACCCTGGAAACTGTTGTTTCGCCTGCCTCCAGCGCCGGTGTGATTTCCTGGCAGTGGTTAGACCCAGGTCGGGGGTTTGAGCGCGCCAGAGAGAAGAACAGAATTAGTGAAATGGTGGAGTTGAAGTGCTTTGATACTCGGCGCGGGTGTCGGAGGTTATTGATACGGCTAAGATCGTCGGGGATCTGAAGGAAATGAACTGATGGTTGTTTACCAGAATCGACGATTCGGAGGGCTTCGTTCGGTATCTCGTCCAGCGTTGTTGGCATTATGGCTGAAGGATTGTTATCGGCAAGAATGGGGGGTTGTTTATTCGAAAAAGGTCGCGCAGAATCCCTGCCCGTGCTATTCCAAGTAATATACCCCAAGGTTCGCCTGGGGGCTAACGTCTTTGAAGCCAAACGCTTGCAACTCTCTCCCGTCGGACATTCCGGGTGCCTCACTCATCTTGAGTACAGTACACAGCCGTCAACTATGGTATGAGGGGGGAGGGTAAATGGGGAGTGAACGGGTGGCAACAGTCGGGATGCAAGGCACACATTCGGGCTTTTTCGGACAAGCCCTAACCGCCAAACAAACAAAGATCAGAATTTCTATTCTTGGAAGGTCTGTGGGGGCAAACAAAGAACAGCAAAGTTATTTGCTTGGAGCCTGGGCTATATTTGGCGGACAATGGGGTGCAAATAAGCATAAACAGACAAGTTTGCTCACAGCAGTATCGCCTCCTGCTATGACTTGGTTGCTCTAACAAAACCATAAGGGCGCAGAGAACAGCGCTAGCACCGCCGTGAACAGGAAGATGAGAACACGGCACGGACGGGACGTGGGAATCAGGAGAACTGCTATTGTCTGAATATCACGTGTTGGATAAGCTTATTGTCTTGAGGGGCCAAACAAAGGACAACAACCACCCAATTGTTCTTTGTGAACCATTGCAAGACAAAAGAAAAGGAACGATGCCAGTAACTGTACCTCGTCTCTTTGTTATTCTCTGCGATGCGTCGCCCTTTGACCCTCGAGGTCGACACCTCAATTTCCAACGATATCCACGATGACCTCCACTATGAGCTCGATCTCTCCCCACGCACCTCCATGTATTCCATATCCACAAAGTCTACCACCGGCTTCAAGTCCGCACCCGAGTCTACAGCACCGGGTTCCCCATCATCAGTCGCGACAACAGCCCCAGCACCACCAGCCCCGTCGATCAAGCTCCTCTTCTCTCTTCTCTCGCGTCGACATATCCTATGTCTTCTCCTCCCCGCCGTCTGCTCATCCGTCCTCGCAGGCGGGGTTGCTCCGTTCATGACCCATGTTGTTGGCCAAGCATTTGACGCTTTCGCCCGATTTCCTCTCACCACGAACCCACCTCAGGCAGCCAAGGATGAGCTTCTACGTTCAGTTGGCCTTTCCGGCCTTGAACTCGTCGCTCTTGCCGTTGGTTCTCTTGCATTAGGCAGCGTCACCAGCGGTCTCTGGATCTGGACAGGAGAACGCAATACGATGGCTCTCCGCAGGGCTGTCTACCGCTCCGTGATCAGGAAGGACATGGCTTGGTTCGACACTCACCTCGGTGATCAAGATGCTGGTGGACTGATGGCTAAGTTTACCCGGTATGTGATTGCATTCTTTCAAAGTTCTCGTTCTTGACCTTTTTGCAGAGAAACCGACGACGTGAGGATGGCCACCTCACTTGCCTCTGGCTACCTCGTTCAATATCTTACCACAACTATCACATGTCTACTCCTCGCCTTCATCCGCTCCTGGGCGCTCACACTCGTCATTCTCTCTGCCGTCCCCCTCCTCACCCTCATACAATCATTCTCCCAGGCCATCGCTTCTCCCCTCCTTTTCCACGAACGCGCTCAGACAGCAAACACAGCAACCCTCATCGATCGTGCTCTCTCCGCCATCCCTACCGTCAAGGTCTTCAATGCTCAGTTCTTCGAAGCCGATCGCGCTAAAAAGGCTTTTGCGGACCTGAGATCTGCCGCGCGTTCCCTGAACAAAGTCTGGGGAATATCCTCTGCTGCTGCGCAGTTCGCCATGATGGGCATGTTCGTCCAAGGCTTCTGGTTTGGCTCCAAGCTTGTGAGGGACGGCAAAGTCTCAGCAGGAGACGTCATGGCCACATTCTGGGCTTGCCTCATCGCCACTTCAAATCTCCAAATGTGCATCCCTCAATTCATTGTCCTTGCCAAAGGCAAATTCGCCATGGTGGCGCTTATGGAAATGATGGGTGACAAGCCCTCGGGATCTTCTTCCTCCTCCTCCCCCACCACCCCACTTCCTATTTCCACTCCGTCGCGAAATTCGTTCCCTTTGTCGCCCTTCCACAAGGCTCGGCGCTCCCAGACGTTGAAGAAGATCACGCCTCAGAAATGTTGTGGCGAGTTTGCGCTTCATAATGTTTCGTTCTCGTACCCCTCCAAACCCACGATTCAAGTCCTTTCCAACGTCTCCCTGTTCCTTCCCGCCAATGAGACCACTTTTATTGTTGGTGCCTCTGGTAGCGGGAAATCGACTATTGCAGGATTGCTCATGCGGATGTACGAGCCTACATCGGGCTGTGTTATGCTCGACAACCAAGATGCACGGTTCCTTGACGAGACATGGGTTCGCGGGCACGTCGCTGGCGTGAGCCAGGGATTCGGCGGTGTTGTCGTCATTGACAACAAGACGCTCTATGAGAACGTCGCCGTTGGTGTGTTCGGTCGGATTGACGGACGCCTGGAGGTGAGCGAAGGAGAAGTCCAGGAGGCGTGTAGAATGGCAATGGTGCATGAGTTCGTGAAGGAGCTACCGGATGGCTATGATACTATTCTTGGGTCCTCTTCCGCGCAGGGTGTTGCATTGAGTGGTGGCCAGAGGCAGCGGTTGGCCCTGGCACGCGCGAGGATCAGGGATCCTACCGTTTTGGTTCTTGGTGCGTTGATTGTTACAATCTTTTCCGACGTGTTGACTTACCCAAAGCTGGCTTGTAGACGAAGCAACTTCGGCGCTGGACGCCACTTCTCGTATTCTCGTCTTCGAGGCTATCAAACGATGGAGGAAGAACAAGACGACTATTGTTATCACGCACGACCTATCACAAATTCAACCCGACGATTTTGTCTATGTTCTCAAGGACGGCCGGGCCGTCGAGCAGGGGTACCGCGCCGACCTTGAACGCGAGTCTGATAATGACGACGGCAAGGGCGAGTTCCGGAAGATGATGGAATCGCAAAGGCAGATGGGCGGGTACCTTCCCGAGAAGGATATCGATGTTCCTCCGCGGGATGAGCTTGTTCTTGATGCAGTGGAGGAGGCGGATGAGGCAAGGGAGGAGGAGCAGGAGGAAGTGAGGGTGATGAAGGAGCGTTTGAGTGTCATCCGACCTCTGTCGTTTGGGAATTGGATGTTCGATGTCGTTGCGGATCTCACGTCACAACAATCTGTTAACCAGCGTTCGACAGAGGAACCTCGGGCAGCTGTCGTTGCCGCTCGTGCTGATCGCCCTTTGAGCCGGTTTGTGCCTATGGCTACAGTGGAGGAGGATGCCGAACTTGGGGAAGGGATGATCACTCCGAGGTTGAGAAGGCCTTCGAGTGCGTTCTTTGGACCTACGAGCCCTACCCCCGTCGCGAGTGTTGTGACTCGGCGGATGAGTTTGCAGTTCACACCGACCTCACCGACATCTACCCTCTTCTCACCGGGCTGGGTTTCACACAAAGAAAAGGAGCTCGAAGAAGAGGAGAAGGAGGAGAGGGAGTTCGGAGAGCAGAAGGAAGCCGTTAGGGGTGCCGGTGCAATTGCGATCGCTGCCCGGGAGAACAAGCGCGCTGCCAGGCCGATGTTCAGTGTACGCGTACCGTCTCCGAATGAATCTCAGGTCGATCAGCAGCAAGAAGTCCACGCGGAGGAGCAACCACCGCAATTTTGGGCGCTGATGAAAAGGATCTTGCCTCGCATTCCTGGCAAGCCCTTACTTGTATTTGGTCTGGTCATATGCCTCGTGTCGGGAAGTATTACGCCCATCTTTTCCTTCCTCCTTTCCCGGCTCTTGTTTGAAGTTTCGATCGGCGCTCAGAACGTGCGGGCTATCAACGTGTTTGGCGGGATCGTGTTGAGTGTTGCGGCTCTCGATGGAATCCTTATCGGCGCCAAGTACTACATCATGGAATCAATTGGCATGCGCTGGGTCACCGAGCTCCGGAACGATGCCTACAACAAGGTCCTCAAACAAGACAAGACTTGGTTCGATTCCTCCAAACACGCTCCTGCGCGTCTTATTCAATCCATTGTCAAAGATGGCGATGATGCGCGGGATCTCATCTCGGTCGTCGTCGGCCAATGCTTTGTCGTGCTCGCTATGCTCTCTGTTGGACTTCTCTGGGCCATGATCCGAGGATGGGAGCTCACCCTCGTTGGTTTGGGCATTGCGCCTGTGTTTGCGGGGTTGATGGCTGTTCAGACGAAGCTTGTGGGGAAGTGCGAAGTGCGAAACAAGCGTGCACGGGAAGAGGTCGCGAGGGGGTGGTACGATGCCTTGTGTAATATTAAGGGGATACGTGCAATGGGTATCGATAGGCCGTTCCTCGAGGCATATGATTGTGCAGTTGATCGTGCACTTGAGACGGGTGTGAAGGGCGCGTGGGTTGAGGGTGGGACGCACGGTGTTGCGAGTGGACTTATTTATGCAGCGGAGGCGGCATTATTCTATGTCGGTGCGGTCCTTGTTGCGGGGGAGAGGTATAGCTATTTGCAGATGGTGGAGGTGTTAAACTTGGTGGTGTTTTCCGTTACTATTGGCAGTCAGCTGATGGCTTTCAGTGAGTATCTCGTTCACCATTTTCCGGGAACAAGTAGCTGATGAATGTGTTATAACAGCTGAGAGGATCGCCAAGTCGGTGCAAGCAACGCACGACCTGATGACTCTGACAGACCTGTCTACCACCAACACATCCGAGTCTCGTGGTCTCCTTAAGCCCGCCGATCACTTGGTCACTGGCCCCATTTCATTCGAAAACGTCTCTTTTGCATACCCCACCCGTCCAAATACACTGGTCCTCAGGAACTTCAACCTCCAGATCGACCAAGGCGAATGTATTGCCCTCGTTGGCGCCTCTGGCTCGGGCAAGTCGACCGTTGCAGGGCTCCTGCAACGGTTGTATGAGCCCCTCGAGGGTCGTGTCTGCCTCGGCGAGATTGATATCGCAGAAACCGATGTGGAGTGGTTGCGGAGGCGGATGGGCGTTGTATCGCAGTCGGCGCAGTTATTCGAGGATGCGAGTGTGGAAGACAATATTCTTTACGGCACGCCTGCGAACGCGTTTGGGAGTGAACAGGAGAGGGAAGAGGTCGTGAGTCGTGCGGCGCGTTTGGCGAATATGCACGAGTTTGTGGAAGGACTGCCGGAAGGCTATAAGAGCCTGCTTGGAGAGGTGTCTGGCGGCCAGGGACAGCGGGTACAAATTGCGCGTGCACTTGCGAAGAGGAGGGTGGAAGTGCTGGTTTTGGATGAGTGCACGAGTGCGTTGGATCCCGAGAACCAGCGCAAGGTTATGCAGGCGATCGCTAATGTGAGGGGGTCGGAGGGGATGAAGAAGACTATGGTGGTGGTGACGCACAAGACGGAGCTGATGAGTATGTGTGATCGCGTTGTGGTTGTCAAGGAGGGAGAGGTTGCCGAGCAGGGCACCTATGAGGAGTTGGTGGGGAAGAAGGGAGGTGTGTTTAGGGATTTGGCGAGAGGTGGTGAATGGGAGAGCGATTAAGCTCTCCCTGCCTCAGTGGTGTTGTTCAATTTATTTCGTTGATGATTATGCTCTTCGTTCGTGATGCTGTTTACGCCACCTATCATTTCATATCCTGTCTCATGATTGCACACTGGTCACTACTTGGATGTATCTCACGCATTTGTAGAGTAGCTCTTAACATATCATACCATTACTTGATGAATAGAATTCATTTATAAAAAAACTTGCTTGAATCGCGCAATTCTTACCATCAAATGAAGCAAAAATCCTCAAACTCCTTGAGATATCTGCATTCACCAACCGCGTCTCGCAATTGAGCAGTAAATGATCTCATCCGAAGGTTCCGAAGTCTTCCGGCTGAGGCATGAGCGCTTATGGTACCACTCAGGATGCGGACCCGCCGACAGCAACCGTCGGCGGAGTCGAAGCAACAAGGTAGCGAGCGAAGACGAGACCAGAACTGAGTATAAATTCAAGGTAAATGAATATAATTGATACGATTTCGGACGGTATGAGACGAGACAAATATGTGAGAGATTGACTGGTATATGACACAAGAATGAGGAAAACTTCAGAAAAATCAAAGAGGCTGGTTGAGGAGGAATAAGATACTGAATACCGAGTCCGAAATAGACACGGGCGGCTCGACGACGGGCGCTCCGAACATCATCGTGATCCGAAATTAGTGATAACAAGAGATTCGCGAAAGGTCACCAATTTCATGAACAACCGATGATGAATCTCTACAGTAACAAAGTAACACAATGCATATCAAATCGCCCGAACCACCGCACGAGGGACGCGGAGAATGTGCCGAACGTCGCGGAGCAGTATCAGTAGCATCCCATTCCAGCTTACCCACCCTTTGGGGACTGCACAACAAGTCAATCGTCACGCCTCGCCCACCGTCGCAGAGGCCGGGCATAACTGTATCACAAGCAGCACCCATGGCCTCGCATGGAATGCTCTGAGCACTGGCACCAATACCGAGGGTGAGAAGGGCGACTCGGGTGGTGACAACGGTGGTGAATTGCCACTCTTGGTGGGTCCGTTTGGTCGTCATCCTCATTGCCGAGTCACGTGGTGGTGAGCCACACTCTTAAAGCCGAGCAGAGCAGTACAGAGCACCTTTCTCTTGCGGGAGTGCCTCCCCCAGCACTGTGCCACCCTGTTTCTGAAACGCTCTGACTTTGCTACTTCTACGTATCGTCAATGCAGAATCCACGGGCGAATAAGGACGAGAGGCCTCGCCTTGCCCATCCGAACACATCCGCTAATGTGCCCCTGCCTTACGACGTTTGGCACGAGGTCCTCAAATATTTTCGATACGATGTCACAACCGATTCTGACAACGAGCTATGCAAGCGACGGATGGATGTTCTCAGTATAGCACTCCTTTCTCGGTCGCTGACATCTATCGCACTCGATGTGCTTTGGATGGGGATGAATTCATTACTACCCGTGATAGATGTTGTCAATTCCTTCGCATCCTCTCAGGAAGACGTATTCTTCGAATTTGTGGACGACTCTGGTGGTCGCGGCACGAAGTGGTCTTGGGTGAGTTTTCTTGCTCTTCTTTGTATTTCTGACTGGTATATCACATTCACAGCGGTTGCAACGGCCAATCGATGTTTTAGTGCGTTCCCACGCACAAGAATACCTGAGTCGAGTGCAAACTTTCCACATTACAGGCCAATGGAATACGAAAGAAACTTCCGTGTGGCCTGTCATCGAAAGGTGCTTCGGGCGCACATGCCTCTCTAGTTTGCGGAGGCTCGAGTTATCCCTGGAGAATGGAGACTTCCTCCCAGCTGTCGGATTAGTCCCCCTCCTGTCCCCTGCGATGACGACTCTCGTTATCAACGAGATGTTCGGTTCTGGCTCAGCTCAGACTTTGCTCAAACTCGTCAAGTCTCACGGGTGTGAGTTGAAGGAGATCACCTATTTCGGACGTAACACACCCGATCTCCTCCTTGACTTTGTGTATTTCAAGGATTTAAAGCGTTTGGATATAGGCCATGGGGACGACCACCTCGTAGAACGTGGGAGCATTGTCCCTGTTTCTCGAGTCCTGAAACAACTCCCTTCTCTGACTATACTCTGGATCGATCTCAGAATATTTCCAAGGCTTGGAGAGAGATCGTTATCCCCAGTTCACCATCCCTCTCTGGAATCCCTAGAACTTACTGGGGATGCCGACGATCTACAAGATTTCTTGTTAGATCAACTCAGGTCGTCGTCTCTCCACACCCTGTCAGTAAAGGTCGTTGGAGCGCATGGAAACGCATGGAATATCATATGCAGCAGGGCTGCTTCGAGCTTCCCCAGTCTTCGCTCTTTAACTCTACGACACCGGCGACGGGGGACTTTCGCGCATGGTCGCCCATTGCTGTATCGTGACATCCATCCAATCCTACTATCTCGACAGCTGACGAAGCTTTACTTGGACGACATAGCCCACCAATTGACCACGCGCGATCTCTTGGCGATGTTGAAGACACTACCGAACCTCCAAACGTTAAAGGTCCTTAGCTATCCCAGCTATCAGGACGGCCCAGGATTTGGGGCGTCGGTTTTGGTACCCATATCCCAGCAGGCTCACTTGCGCAGCCTCAGCATTCGTTTGGATTTCAGCAATTTTCTTACCCCGCTACCCAGCAGCGTTGGACGCCGTTCGAGGAGCAGGTTGGGTGAAATTTATTTGGGCACCTTTGGAGGTCCTGTCTTTGAGCTGGAGGAGCGCGCCGTGCTTGCCCAAAACATTCTTACTTTATTCCCGAGACTGATGACGTTCACGTTTCAGCCGGATAGAGTTGTTGACCTAGAGATGCTTATCGCAGAATTCAAGGGCAGAGTTCTTAATTGTTATTTGGGCACGTAGGATCATGTTAGTTTACTATTTTTACGTGCTTCAGTGTCCACCACGGGACAGTGATTCAATTGTATGCGAGTATGTGAAAGATAGCGTTTTCTTCTGTTGAAGCCTTACTGGACTCTGTTGCGAGGAAAGAGTTAATCCATTGACCGCTAATGGTTGCAGGCTATGGCACATACAGGAATGCAGATACACGGTGTACATTCATCGATCCCAGCCCCAGCTTCTCTCGTCCACCAGCATACCTAGCATAGCCCCAAATAAAGTTATCACCAGCGCTGTAAGCAGACGCTACTTATGCAATGGGTTGAAAATGTAGAAGGACTTTAGTTGTCTTATAATCGTTGAGCTCTGGAATGTGATTGATCAGCGAGCTACGATTTCGGGGACCTTCACAAGGGCAAACGTTTTCGATCCCAAGGCAACATTTTTTGAGCATCACTGAAATCACGAGCGATTCCTTTGGATAAAGCATTAAAATATTGTATAAATTGGTTAAGGTGTGCCAAAAAATAAGAATAACATAGCTTATGTCATGAAGGCAGAGAGGACATGGGGAGAATCATGTGAGAGTGGGTGCGAGGGAGGCGTGTTATGCAACCGGACATATTGACACAATAACTTAAGTTATTCCAGCTACGTTGTAAAACTTTCAAAAGGATTTCAGTTGGTTCCCTGATTATCGTCCGAGTCCCTGTTTCAAAGGTCTTCTGTTCCCTCATCGTTCTCTTCCTCTCAATCCTGCTCTCCATCCATGCTCTCTCCATATAACTCCGGTTCTTCAGATGTGGAAGCAATCAGGCAAGAATTAGCATTAATACCCAGGAAGAAGATTCGATACTGGTATCCTTGAGGCAGCACTATCTCAACATTGCACAGAGATATCACATAGTGTTGATATCCATTGAACGAATACCTCTATTAATTTTTGTTGTATGAGTGGCGGTATACATCTCTGGCCGTGATCCTGACTCACGAATGGGAAAACAGCAGGTTGGTACTTGCAACCCATTTCTCTCCACTTGTTAAGCAGATGGTGATCGGTATCACAGTTTGGCTCGGTCCTAATGAGGTTTCCAAATGCAGTTTGCTATTAATCTGAGTCAGTGTCCGAAAACAAGTCAATTTCAATGATAAACACACAGCCATTTCAGCACTTTGAGCAGCAAGTAATGTGAGATATGCCCCAAAAGAGTGGTCCAGTACGCTTCTGCTAAGGTGGCAAAATTGAATTTGCTCAAGTTGAGGAATGATATCTCCAGCACTTCGCAACATGCGTAGGGCATACCAACTAGCACTAAGCATATGACCGACAGAAAAGGCACATGAGGGATCTTGCTTGTTGGAGAGGCCCCAGTTACTCCAGTAAATGCAAATGTCTGATATGCTGAGCCAAGCGTGTCCACCAAGGTTAACATATGGCTCCCATTGATGGGGTGGAAAGCTATGAGCCGAGGGAGTGATAATGCCATGGCTTTGTTCATAGATGGGCACAAAGGCTAAAAAGGCCATCTCAGAGTCCGTATTCGGGGATGGTGGGAGCCATCTGAAGAGGAGAGGTGCCAACCACTGAAGAATTGTGTCAACTCTGGCTGGATCTCTGGACTGGTCCATATGTAAGAGATGCCTTAACTCCTTTGTACGGAGCACACAGGGGTACGGGTCTGGGGGTGTCGTTGTGAAATTCATGCAAACAAGAAATGCGAGAATCTGCTCTGCAGTAAATCAAAGGTGAGATGGAACAGCGGAGAGGGCAAGTTGGTGAAGCCTGCGAACAGCAATGGTTTGAGGATCAACATCAAATACCTCAAATTTGCAAGACAGGATATCAATAATATCAATGATGGCATCAAGACGAGCCTTGGGATTATGATGACCGGGATCCACTACTAAATCAATGATCTTGCGTGCAAGGCTGTACTTGTGGTTGGAGTCAGGCCCTGCGCCATAACTCCTGAAGAAACTGCAATTTCTCAGGAATTCGAGGGTGCTGTTAGATGGCCACGGGGTTTCGGGAGTGGTGGTGATAGAATACATCTCTCGGACATCCTGGAAGGCCCTTTCATAGTAAGTGGCCTTGTCAACATTAGGGGGGCAGACAATGACAAGGGTGGCATGTTCTTGATAGCCCAGCAAGATGTATGCCAATTGTGGGTGCCACAGGATGTTTTCTGCTATGTCGTAAGCATCTCTGTCGTTGAATTGATCCTTGAGAGAGTAGAAGATGAAGCTCCAATGGCATTGACAAAGAGAATACAAGTGAAATGGCTTCACGCTACGCCGCCCCCGAACCAGGAGAGTATAGCGTTCAAGTAGATGGTGATCTGTTGAAGATACCGGTGTGGTTCGGAAAATCCTGTCATTGTTTGGCCTCGCTGTCTCGGAATGCTGCAACTATTGTGAGTCAAGACGGGGTACTACTGGCCAAACGACGTACACAGTAACCTAGCCTATAGAATAGTGCGTCCAAAGAGACACGTGTGTTTGAGGACCCATCATGTCTACAAGGCAGATAGTTGAATGGGAACTGACATAGCTCGCTCCAAAATTTGGCTTTGTCAGCGCGATCAAACAAGCCACACCAACGCTGTAGGAGGCGGAAGAACTGTTATGAACAGTCCAGACTGGGAGGAACAAGAACTATTGTTCGACTTCACAAGATGGGTACAGGAGACTACAGACCAACTACGGGCACAAGAATACGAAGACGAGGAAGGGGAATATTACACCGCCATGCAGGACCTGGCAAGAGAAGCAGGAATGGAGATAACCTTGGAAGATATATTGGAATACCCCGAGGACGAGGAAGATAACCATGGATCAACCGACCCGACCTCCGATACGGATGGAAGCACTGAGAGAATGGAGAGCGAGAACGGAGAGGACTCCATGGAGATACAATCGGGAGAAGAAGATTATGAGTCAGAGGAAAGCGATGGAACATCGCACAGCAGTAGCAAGAGTACTGACTCATTGTAATATAAATAACACTAGGATGCCATCAGCCAGGATGTGCATCATGGTCAGGACTGCGGACGACCAGTAGAACAGCCAAGTAACCTATAACGAGTATATAGCACCTCATAGGTATATAAGGCCTGTACAAGTAGAGATTAAAGCCCTAAGCTTTAATCTTGTTAACAGCGGTCGTTTACCTCTCTGCCTTAACTTGGCGTCTTCCCTCGTTATCTCATTGAGCGCAATCCACTAAGCTCTATAAGGCCAACCGTCTCGGACACCTTGTAGAGTGATTGAAGGCCGTCTCCAGTTATCTTCGGATACAGAAGGAGCACGGATCATAACAAGAACACCCACTTGGTGATGAATCTATGCAATGAGTGAGACGGCCAAGGAACAATGTCTAACCAAAGCCAAGTGAGATTGATGGATATGAGGGTTTCAAATGTATTTACCTGACAGGTCCTTGGTATCTTTTTTCTCCTTGAAAATCTTGAGCCATCTGACAAAATTCTTTCAAATGTCATGGATCGCATCTTCTTCCGTAAGGCCAAAGTCTATATTTCTGTAAAATCTCTTTATGTAGTCATGAAAGGTTGCATGCTGGAACGAAACTGCCTCCTCTGAGGCCTTGGCAGGAAGTGGAATATTCAGGACGGAGCGAAGTCTCTGGAGGCTTGCATAGAATGTGGAGGGTTCAAGAAAGAAGAAGTTGGCAATAGTTTGCGCGGGTGGAAACTTGTCAAGCAGAACAGGGATGGATAGAATGCGAAGCACAGTGAGAAGGAAGTTCCGAGGTACATTATCGAGTATTCCACGATACAGAACCTCAAGGGGGTCAAACGGGTTTCCATCCTCTCCAGTCAGTTTCCCCTGCAGAAACTCGAGACATTTGTCAAGCTGAATTATAGGGTCTTCATCATCAATAAACCGCAATAAAATGGTAGCAAACTGCATGTGCCCCGACGTGGCGGAGTTGATTGCCAGGAACTGTGCCTTTGTTGGCCATTCAACGCCTTCTATGAACATGTCACTATACTTGTCACGAATGGCCTGGAAGCCATGTCGGAGTACGACTGAGACATCCTTGCAGCCTTCCTGGGTATTGAGAGGGAGTTCCTTGCACCATATTTTGATCGTGGGATCGAGCTTGTCAAATGACAATATAATCAGCCATTCTGGGTGGCTGACAACGATCCAGACAAAGGGAAGGCCTCGGGCCTTTAATGCAGAGGCAAAGGGTGCGATGATGTGAATGAACTCCTGCTGGGCCTCGTCTGTGCAACATTTGTCAAGACCGTCCAAGAGGATGAGTATTGGGGGCTGAACACCATTTGGGGCATGGATTATGAAAGTATGAGAGAGTTCGTCAATCAGTCGCCGGAATTGAATGGGTGGTGATTTTTCCAAAATTGTATGATCTGCATTGAGGAGTGAGGCAACAGCCCAACGATATGTGGGATTTGTGAGTGCCAGTTGGTGAATGAGAGATGGAATGATGCGATTGGGATCATCACATTTATTGGCTCTCAACAAAAAGAGTGCCGCTCCAAGCCAGCCTTTCATACCACAAAGCTCTGCAATGCTCTGCACAACTGTGGATTTACTGACCCCTGCTGAGCCCCAGAGCCACCGCAACGATTGTTCTTGATCCATGTCTAGAAGCCATGCCATGATCTTTGCTCTCAGCTGCACATACGTTTCAGGGTGACAGAAGGGAGCATGGTGATGACAAGCCAAAGAATCAAATGTTCCTTCCACAATGGCTTTCTTTTCAAGGAGTCTCATTGCTGTTGTGTGTTGATCAGTCATGAACCTTTGCTCCAAACTACATGGATAAGGTACCGTTAGACTGTTATGAACAGTCTGGACCAAGAGGAACAAGAGCAATTATTCAACTTTACAAGATGGGTACAGGAAACCACAGACCAGTTGCAAGCACAGGAATATGAAGACAAAGAAGGGGAATATTACAATGCCATGCAGGACTTGGCAAGAGAAGCAGGAATGGAGATAACTCTGGAGGATATTCTGGAATACCCCAAGGATGAAGAAGATAGCCATGGATCAACCAATCCAACCTCTGATACGGATGGAAGCACCAAGAGAATGGAGAGCGAGAATGGAAGAGAATCCATGGAGATAGAATTGGGAGAAGAGAATTATAAGTCAGAGGAAAGTGATGGAACATCGCACAGCAGTGGAATGGAGAATGAGAACACTGACTCATTGTAAGATATAAATAACAGTAGGATGCCATCAGCTAGGATGCACATCATGGTCAAGACTGCGTAGGACAAGTAGAACAGCCCAATAACCTATAACAAGTATATAGTATCTCATAGGTATATAAGGCCTGTACAAGTAGAGATTAAAGCCTCAAGCTTTAAGCTTGTTAACAGTGGTCATTAACCCTCTCTGCCTTAACTTGGTGTGTTCCCTCGTTATCTCATTGAGCGCGATCCACTAAGCTCTGCAAGGCCAACCGTCTCAGACACCTTGTAGAGTGATTGAAGGCCATCTCCAGTTATCCTCAGATACAGAAGGAGCATGGATCATAACACCTCAGCTATCCCAGCTATTGGGATGGCCAGGGGTTTGAGGTGTCAGTTTTGGTACCCCTATCCCAGTAGGCTCACATGCACAGCCTCAGCATTTGCTTGGATCTCAGCAATTTCTTACCCTGCTACCTAACAGTGTTGAACCCCCATCAAGGCACAGTTGGAGAAAATTCACTTCAGCATCTTTGGAGGTCCTTCCCTTGAGCCAGAAGGCTGCGCCGTGCTTGCCCAAAACATTCTTATATTATTCCTGAGACCAAGGAATTTCATGTATCAACCTGATAGAGCTTTTGACCCAGAGAAACTTATTGCAGAATTCAAGGGTAGAGTTCTCAATTGTTATTCAGACATGTAAAATCATGTTAGTATACTATATGTACTTCAGCCTCCACCACAGGACAGTTACTCAATGTTATGTATGTAAGTCTATGATAGATAGTTTTTGAAGCCCTACAGGGCTCTGTTCCTAGGCAAGAACCAATCCAGTGATGACTTGTGGTTCCATGCTATGAGACAATACCTAGTGAGTGTTGAAATCATCCCAAGAAGGTGAAGAATGACAACAGTGTATATTCAAGAGAGACAGCAATGGCAGGGCAAAGAGGGGGTAGGGAGGTAAATGAACAAGGTATGTATCTACTGGTAAACTCCATGTGCATATAGTCTACCCACAACATGACCTCCATGAGGTGGTCAGGGGCACTGGTGACTGGCATTCTGCCAGTTTTCTGGAATTGCCTGTTCCAACAGTAAGATCAACCGTATTTCCTCTAGGGGATCCCAGCTCCGGTGACAGGTATTTAAACTAATTGAGCACTTCATGTTGATCAGTATAACAGCCTCAGGGAAGAGGACACACATTGAAGAAGTTCCCACAGTCTGTCCACTCCTCAGTCCCATTATCGCCATGAGATGCACAGGCGTCGCTGATGAGAAAATCCTACATTGCTCACCCCCCAATACATTCCCGTGCCCGAATTTATTGCTATTGTTGTCATGCATAGCATTCATAGTAGAAGACATTCATCAATCCCAGCCCCAACATTCTTTCTCTCGTCCACCAACATACATGGCATAGCCCCAGATAAGTTCTCACCAGTACTGCTAGCAGACGCTACTTATGCAATGGGTTGAAGATGTAGAAAAACTTTAGTCGTCCTAGAACCATTGATCTCCGGAATGTGATTGATCAGCGAGGCGTGATTTCGGGGACCTTCGCAGAGGGCAAATCTTTCTGAGCCCGAGGCAACATTTTTTGCGCATCACCGAAATCACGAATGATTCATTTGGGTAGAGCATAAAAATATTGGATAAATCTGTTGAGGCATGCCAAAAAATCGACACAACAACTTAATTATTCCAGCTACATTGTAAGGCTCTTCAAAGGATTTCGGTTGGTTTCCTAATTAATATCCTTGCCTCTGTTTCAAAAGCCTTCTGCTCCCTCATCGTTCTCTTCCTCCCAACCTTGTTCTTCATCCGTGCTCTCTCCCTCATATAGCTCCGGTTCATTATATGGAGTGACAGCAATCAGGCAAGAATGGGTGTTGATGCCTAGGAAGAAGATCTGATATCGGCTCTCCCGAGATGGTGCCATCTCAGGATTGCATAGGGATATCACGTAGAGTTCAGATCCATATAACAGATCACCCTGGTAAAGTTTGTTGTATGAGTGGGAGTATACCACCTTTGACCATGATCTGAACTCACAAGCGGGAAAACAGCAGGTTGGTACTCGCAACCCATTTCTCTCCACTTGCTAAGCAGGTGGTGGTCAGCATCACAGTTTGGCTCGGTCCTGAAGAGCTTTCCAAATGCAGTTTGTTATCAATCAGAGTCAGTGTCTAAAACCAAGTCAATTTAAACGATAAACATACAGATATCTCAGCACTTAGATTAGCGAGAAATGTGAGATGGGCTGCAAAAGAGTTGTCCAGTATGCTTCCGCCAAGGCAACAAAACTGAATTCGCTCCAGCTGAGGAGTAATATCTCCTGTTCTCTGCACCATGTATAGGACATTCCAGCTAGCAATAAGCATATCGCTGACGGAGAAGGTATGTGAGGGACATTGCCTGTTGGAGAGGCTTGAGTTACCCCAGTCGATGCAAATGTTTGATACACTGAGCCAAGCACGTCCGCCAAGATTGACGTATGACTCCCATACATAGGGTGAACGGTTCCGAAACAAGGGAACGATAACGCCACACCGTTCTTCATGGATGGGCACCAGGGCTAAATAGGATGTCTGGGGGTCCGTATTCGGGCAGGGTGGGTGCCATCTGAAGAGAAGAGGTGCCAACCACTGAAGAACTGTTTCAAGTCCGGCTGGATCTCCAGGCTGGTCCATATATAAGAGACGCCTTAACTCCTTTGTACGGAGCACACAGGGGTACGAGCGTGGGGACGTCATCGCGGAATTCATGCATATAAGAAATGCGAGGACCTGCTCCGCCGTAAACCGAAGGTCAGGCGGAACGGCGGAGAGGGCAAGTTGGTAAAGCTCCTGCACAACAATGACTGGATATTCGAGCTCAAACCCCTCAAAGTTGCGAGACAGGATATCAATGATGGCATCGAGGCGAGCCTTGGGATTATGATATTTGGGATCCGCTACTAAAGCAATGATCTTGCATGCGAGACTGAACTCGTCGATGAATTCAAGTCCTATGTCAAGTCCTGTGTCATCTATGGGGAAACCGATATTTTCCAGGAGGTAGAAGTTGTTCAGGAGGTGCAGAGCGCTATCAGATGGCCACGGGGATTCGGAAGTGGTGGTGATAGAATACATCTCTCGGACATCCCGGAAGGCCGCTTCATAGTAAGTGGCCCTCTCAAACAGATAGGGGTAGACAATGACAAAGGTGGCACGTTCTTGATAACCTAGGAAGAAGTACGCCAATTCCGGGCGCCACAGAATGCTCTCTGTGATTTGGTAGGCATCCTCATCATTAAATTGATCCTTGGGAGAGCAAAAGATGAAGCTCCAATCGGTGGCACGAGCGGAATGCAAGTCAAATGACTTCACCGTACGCCACCCCCGAACCAGGGGAGTATAACGTTCGAGAAGATGGTGATCTGTTGAAGACACCGGCGTGGTTCGAAAAATCCTGTCTTTGTTTGGGCTCGCTTCCTCGGATTGCTACAGCTGTTGTAAGTCAAGACGGCACGCTAATAGCTAAATAACGTACACCGTAAGCTAGCCTGCAAATTAGTTTTATTAGAGAGTGACGCCCCACTGCGGAATGGCTATATCTTCGAGGCAGGTGGTTGAATGGGAACTGAGATAGCTCGCTCCAAAATTCGGTTTTCTCAGCGCGATCAAACAAGTTACACCAAAGGTCTACGAGGCGATGGGACATCCGCTCAGTGATGAACGAATACAATGAGTCAGACAACCAAGGAATAATGTCTAACCAAAGCCAAGTGAGACCAATGATGTGGGGCTTTCAAATATATTTACCTGACACGTCCCTAGTATCTTTTTTCTCCCCGAAAATCTTGAGCCATCTGACACAATTCTTTCGAATGTCACTGAGGGCGTCTTCTTCGGTAACGCCATAGTCTCCATTCCGGTAAACACTCTTTATGTAGTCACGAAAGGTTGCATGCTGGAAAGAAACTGCCTCCTCTGAGGCCTTGGCAGGAGGTGGAATATTCAGGACAGAGCGAAGTCTCCGGAGGCTTGCATAGAACGTAGAGGGTTCAAGGAAGAAGAAGTTGGCAATAGTTTGCGCGGTTAGGTCCTCGTCAAGCAGAACATGGAGGGATAGGATACGAAGCACAGTGGGAAGGAAATTCCGAGGTACATTATCGAGTATTCCACGATACAGAACCTCAAGGGGGTCAAACGGGTTTCCATCCTCTCGAGTGAGTTTCCCCTGCAGAAACTTGAGACATTTGTCAAGCTGAGTCGTAGGGTCTTCGTCGTCAACAAACCGCAACAGAATGGTAGCAAACTGCATGTGCCCAGACGCGGCGGAGTTGATTACCAGGAACTGTGCCTTTGTTGGCCATTCAACGCCTTCTATGAACATGTCACTATACTTGTCGCGAATGCCCTGGAAGCCGTGACGGAGTACGACTGAGACATCTTTGCGGCCTTGCTGGGTATTGAGAGGGAGTTCCTTGCGCCATATTTTGATCGCGGGATCGAGCTTGTCAAATGATGAAATAATCGGCCATTCTGGGCGGCTGGCAATGATCCAGACAAAGGGAAGACTTCGAGCCTTGGACATAGAGGCAAAGGATGCAATAATGTGAATGAACTCTCGCTGGGCCTCGTCTGTGCGACATTCGTCGAGACCATCCAACAGGATGAGTATTGGAGGCCGAGGACTGTTTGGGGCGTGGACTATGAAAGCATGAGAGAGTTCGTCAATCAGTCGCCGGAATTGAACGGGTGGTGACTTCTCCAAAATTGTATTATCTGCATTGAGGAGTAAGGCAACGGCCTGACGATATGTGGGATTTGTGAGTGCCAGTTGGTGAACGAGAGATGGAATGATGCGATTGGGATCATCACGTTTATTGGCTCTCGACAAAAAGAGCGCCGCTCCAAGCCAGCCTTTCGTACCGCAAAACTCTGCAATGCTCTGTGCGACTGCGGATTTCCCAACCCCTGCTGAGCCCCAGAGCCAAAGCAGCGATTGTTCTCGGTCCATGTCTAAAAGCCATGCTGTGATCTTTTTTCGCAGTTGCACGCGTGTTTCGGGGTGACAGAAGGGAGCATGGTGATGGCGAGCCAAAGAATCGAAGGTTCCTTCCACAATGGCTTTCTTTTCAAGAAGTCTCATTGCTGTTGTACATTGATCAGTCATGGTCTTTCGCTCTGTAATACATGGATAGTGTACCGTTGGACTCAACTCCGGAGTTGCTCACATTATGGTTATGGTTGACCATGACCGCTTTTTTAATGGCGAAGTGGTGTGCACCAGAGAAGAATGAACCCGCATTACAGATCGCCGGAGCCGGCCCAACGACACTCGGAAGTATCCTTGGTTCTGCCACCATGCTACGGCGTCAATTATGTTACATTCGCAAATCGATTTACCGACCTCGAGGCATGATATCTGGGCCGATTCCTATGGATTCCTCTGGACCGGCAAGTGGTATGCCTTACTCTTCCATTGAGCTACGATTAGCTCGATGAAAATGAGGATCACCCACCGCCACAATCGTTCACTTGAGCTGATCCCTCGTTTCCAGTAAATCTCTCCCCGTCTTCCCCGAAACCTGATGCAGGTACGCCGTCCCGTTCCCGACCGGGTCTTGGATTGATGGAATGATAAAAGACTCCAGAGAGTTCTGCGATTTGCTCTGAGGCATATTTGATGAGCTGCGAAGTCAGTAAATAGGACTCGATTGGCATGACGGAGAGAGAGGAAGAGGTGGTAAATGTGGAATCAGAGTGGCTCTGCGGTTTCTTCAACCGGCAAATCCCATTTGGAGAGAAGGACGGTGGAACATGGGTGCTGTGTATGGGAACTATTGATGTCAACAGCTTTTATACCCCGTGCGCAAGAGAACAAAGCGGTTCTTCTCAACTGGCCCGCACCTGCAGAATTCCTTTACACATACATCACGAAAGCCTAGTGAACCTTTTGAGTCTGACCGGGAGGGGCCAGTCAAAGGGCACAGAAACGTGCAGAGCGAGAGAATGCTAGGGTGATCAAGCGATTGGACATGATGCTTATAGCTATTCTATTGAATCCCTGCTAATGCACAATACCTTTGCGTGACGGTCTGGCCGCCTTTGAGACACAGGCAAAATTGGCCGGTGATTCATCAGTGGTCGCATGCCGATGATAATTGTCATTCGACCCCTTACATCTGGCACCTTGATACTCTGCGTTATCGCGTATCTCATGTCCCGAGTGCCTGCCAATCGGCATATGATGGGAAAACCTCAGGCAGATGTCCCCACGACCTGTGCCGATCTGTGTTCACACTGGGCTGGGCCTCGTACAAGGAGAAGGAGCTAACGGAGGAGGTACTTTGGGGGCAGAGGGAAGCTTTCAGAGGACCGTCCCCAGAGATTACATTGGCTCTAGGACTTACAAAACTGAGCGCTCATTTGAGCTGCTCGCTCCGGCTTTCCATACCCAGCTAATTCCTGGGTGCTGTGCAAAAATGGAAGTTCCAGTGAATCCACAGCGTGGATGAAGTGCCAAATAGGATGAGCATGAGCCGTTATCGCCAGTAAACGAAAGAACCACAAGTTGGTAAAGGGTATGCATATACGAGCTATATATTGCGACTACGCTGCTCCTCGACAATGCTTTCTGTTTCGATGATGCTTCCTAGAGTCTCCCCTTCGGTCTCGTCATCCTCACGGCTCTCTGCCCGGTGGAACTGCAAAGATGGATATACATGTCGTGTAACCATACTTTCTGACAGCTCGCAGTTAGCCTCGAGGAGGTTGAGGATTAATCGTGTTCCCTTCATGCAATCAAGCATCAAAAAAGAGAGAACCGAGATGCGATAAGATGCATAAACACGCACCGTAAAATAATATGTAAAGGCGAGCCACCTGCAATACAAGCAGGCAGTGAGAAAAAATCGATTGAGGTAGTCATCGATGAGCTCACGGAGACCAATCAATACGAAGTGGATTAACCAGCTTGTTAGTGGTCAACACAGTGACCAATTGTAGTACTATGAAAGCTTTTTCAACGGGATTAACGTCCGATCCCGGATAGTTAGTACCAGGAACACTCACGCAATATCCTAGAGTGGTAGTTATGTCATTCAAATAGGGATAATTTTATGGGTAACAAGTCGCTCACGGAATGAAGAACAAAGTACCGTCACGGTAGAAAACATAGATCATAGGAGTGAAATTCTTGATATGGGCAATTCGCTCGTGGGGAGTTGCTCCGGCGAGGCTAGTCTCTTTGTAGGTGTTCATAAACTTAACAACCGTCAGGGAAACTTGAACGATTGTCAAGATGATCTGGGCTATGCTGGGATAGAGAGAGAAAAGATGATGGTCAAGACGAGAGCTTGAAATACTGTGGGCTTACCCGGAGGACAGGGCTGCAGCATACTGGATAGAGAGAAATCGGGAACCGTTCCTTAAAACGGCACAGCCCGTCAGAGGGAAACGATCGACAGCGAAATGCGAAACATAATAGTCCGTAATAAATATCGTAACAAGGTCGACCTATATTCAGGATATCAGCGTCAGCTCAACGCAAGGTCAATCCGGACAGAGTTAGCAGCATACATACCAAAAGCTGGGCTAAGGAGATAAGAATTCAGGAGTGACTCGGAGCTGATGAGATTTGAAGTATGGCCTACCGCCCGTGAATATGTACAAAATTGCCGTCACTGGGATTGTGGTGATAAGGCTTGTGGTAAGAAGCTACAAAAGAGTTTCTCACCTTTATGATCTTGACGCCACAGTGCCCTGAGTCTGATGACAAACAAAATCTTCATCGTTGCTTGAAGAAACACCCCGAAGGTTCTAGCAGAAGGCTATCTCAATGGTTTGTCGTTCTGGGATGAATACGCACTGACATAGAATCTAGCCAAGTGGAGAAAATACACCTTGTCCGATGAAGTGGCAGGTGGTCAACTCAAAGAAATTTTATGCAGCTGGAGGGAACATACCACTACAATGGACATCAGGTCACAATAAGAGTTATAATATTTGTATTGGAATACACACCGATCTGGGCAGGGCGTAGTTTTGGGACGCTAAAGGTTGGTTGAGTGGGGATTGTCCGGGGGTAGATATATCTTATCCTCACTATAAGCCGCAATACTGGTTACACTAATTCAACCCCCGGCCTTAGATGAACGAGCAGACATACTTACATGAGGTGCAAAATGGTGTATATACGAATGGAGAAGTAAATGATTCTCATGAGTCGTGGCCCTCCCCTGAGAATGTTGAACCGCGGTCATGGAAGCTGGACGGACGCATTGGAGCATACTGATAGATGAACTTGACCTGATTAGAGGTATTGTTAGCTCGGAAAAAAAGTGCCTAGGTCTTCTGATGCTCACCTCTCGTGGTATTATACGCAGACTGTCGTAGGCGAACACGGTAGCCGCTGCATCTGGTTAAGGAATTAGTAAGAGATTCTCGGGAGTAGCTGGGTGGGAAGGGTTCCATACACTGGATGTAGCTGGTCGGCTCCATACGGGAAACCTCTTCTAGGAATGCTGATACTAGTTCTGGATCTTCTGCCATCTGAGCTAGCTTCTTGAGAGGAAGGAATTTGGGAGGCAGGCTATGTATTCTGAATTGTTCGCGTATATACTTGCCACCGTGGTCTTGTAGTGAACATACGGCATCAAATATGGGCCGAGGGCAACGTCTCTGATCTTTAACCAGCTTCTTGGTGTGCGGATGGTTTATTCCCTTGCCTACGCCTCCGTCATATTCAAGGGCTGTGCCGGGGGTAACCAAAAAGCGATCAAAATTCCCACAGGTCGGTGAAGCCTGATGCAGATGTTGGGCGCTCGAGTGTACGCGCCAAGGCTCTGAGGCGTAGAACCAGCATGCACTCGCTCCGAGTCATGGAACTAATCATGTTGTGCTAATTACAGACAGTTTTTGCCCTTGTGTCGCTTCGGTACAGATCAAAATTTATCAGCCTTATCGTCTTGGAAATATCAAGTCAAATCAGTACTGAATGCTCAATGCAGCTAATATTGTGAGACAACGGTTTGCTTCAAATGATACTTTGCACTCACTCACTGCCGTCGAGTCGCACTGAAGAGCTAAAATAGGATGGGAATGGGAACTAGGCAGCGAGCGGGTTGATGGAAGCGGGCAGGAGAAATGAGCACAGCCACCAGGTCTGCGTGCCGTTGACATCGATGATTGTTTGCGCTCAACGGAAGCAATGTTGTGCCATTTTTAAGTGGCAGTTACCATCAAACACAGAGCGCTGTTCCTCCTTCTGAGGCCCTGAAACACCTTGCTTCTCCGAATGACCTCTGCATTCATTTTGGAGCCCCTTGAATCATCGTCGTCCCCAGCCACCATCTCGCTCTGGTACCCTATCTCTCACAGGGCGGGCCAGAGGGCTCTCAAACATTACATCCTCCTCCCTCGACGCAGGAAGGGAGAATCACGCTTGCCAAAACCCCCTTTCTGTTCCCGAGACTTAGCACTGTTTCGCATGATCCCGAGTTGCCGACTTACAGAAACTTGTCACGGCGTGCAATCATATCAAATGTGAATTCTCATCAAGCTTGGATCTGTATCGTTTGCAAACTATTCACATTCCGCGAGGTGCCTGAGGACATGTGTTTGCGCAAGCACCAATCAGACAGTCCTCACCGGTACAGCAGCCTGTGGGTGGAATTTCTATGTTGAGTGTGTTAAGAAATCGATGGGATGGCAAATGAGACGCCGGTGCTAGGGCTGTTATCACAGGAGCCGGGAGGTGGTGAGACGGTCTGACGCACATTTGTTACGGCAGCACCCATGCAATTGGCGGACTCGGAATCATCCTCTTTCTTCGGCCACCACACAATTCAAGTCCTTTCCGGCTTCTCCCTCTTCTTCCCTACCAACAGACCTCCATGGGTGCCTCTTGTGCCGGTAAATTCAATACTACAGGACTGCTGCGAATGTACAGTCTTATGTCTAAGCAATACGGGTTCGCAGGAATGTGGCTAGTATGGGCCTGGTATCGTTACCATTGCCAGCAAGATTCTCTGCGGAAACGTTTCCGTCGGCGTATTCAGCTGGATTGACGGAGCCATGGAGATGAGGGAGCAGGAGCTCAGGAAGCATGCCCAAGGCCAGTGATACGCGAAGGAGTTGTCGAATCGCCCTATGACGCTCTGCTCGAGTCCTCTTCCGCGCACGGTGCTGGCCAGAGGTAGAGGTCGGCTGCCTCTGGTATTGGGGTTCTGTTATTTTAGTCCTTGGTGCGTCTTTCATTGCACCCCTATCGACATGTGTACTTACCCGGCGCTAGTTTGTAGTTGAAGCAACTTTGGGGCCCCTCAGATTCGCAGTTATTAAATGATGAAGGAGGAATCCGGTGATGGGCAAGTGCTCCGTCATTATCTTCACCCGGTTCGCATCCCCCCCCCCCCGGCTTATCCGGTTCGTCAACTTCATTGAGAACGGGCGCCTCGTGTGGAAACACATCATATCCCTCCCCGTCGCGATTCCATCATCTGCTAGAGCTGCCCAACTTTTGTCCTTATCGTCATCGGAGTCATGTTCAAGGTGAACACACTACCGCCCGCTCAACGGTCCGGCGATTCTTGAAAATGCGGACGGTGCTCAGGTCGAGGATGCGATGGATATGGTTGTCATCCAGCCTTTTGCGACCGACTACAGGAATATTGTCGAGGATCTCGCATCTCAAATGTCAGCCAACCAGCGTTCAACAGAGGAGGCTTAGGCCCCTGTCATTGTGCTTCGCGTTGACCGTTGCAAGTGTCACGACCGGTGGATGAATTTGTTGTTCACACATACCTTGCCACTCTCACTGGGCTGGACTTCATATAAAAAGGAGATCTCGACGAGGGAGGGAGTTTGGACAGCGGAGGAAAGGTGTCAGAAGTGCCAGTGTCATTTCCCTTGCTGCGTAGGAGAAAGTGCAGTATGAGACTGATATCAGTGTGCACGTTCCGTGACTCGTTCCCAGATCAATCTCAGGTCGGCAAAGAGCAGGAAATACCCCGAGGAGCAACCACCCACGTTTTAGGTCTTGATAAAAAACGGATTCTGCCATGTATCCCCCGACGAGCGCGTTGATTGCTATCGGTCCGGTCGTATGCCCCGTGCTCAGAGGTAATGACTCCCATCTGCTCGTTCCTCCTTTCTGAGGTTTTGCTTGATATCATTCCTCTGGGCATATGGTCGTGCGGTTGGCTATGTATTCGAGACGGGGATGAGGGTGGATTGAGGGTGCGATGTACAACGCTTAGTATGGACTTACTTATGTGGAAGAAATATTACTCCATGTAGGCGCAGTGCTTGTGGCAGCGAAACGGCGAACCTGTTCACTAATGATGGAGGTGTTGAACCCGGCGGTGTTCTCTGCTACCATTGGTAGCCCGTTGACGTCTTTCGGTGAGTACCTCCTCTGAATCTCCTGAGGATAAATAATTGACCGGTACTTTGCACAGCTGAGAGGCTTGCTAGGGTCAGTGCAAACAACATATGACCCTACGACCCTCACGGGTGTTTTGTGTCTGACTCTGAGTTGACCAAGTGCTGTCTCCCTTGTATTGTCATTTAGGCACGTTAGCGCTACTTTCCTGATCGCTGATGTCCGTCGCATTGGATGCACTTTAGATAGAGGTGAGGTATTGGAACATGTGTGCAGATCGTCAGTTCCTTCGCATCCTCTGAGGGAGATGCATATTTTAAGCAGGCGGACAACACTAGTAACCAGGCTTTAGAAGGGAATTGGTGAGTTCCTTGCTCTCCGCACTACTCTCCTAACTGATTAAAACATCCATAGGAGTTACAAAGACCAATCAAGGACGATCGGTCCTTTCCCGTGCGTGGGAATATCTGGGTTCCAAAATCTTCTCCCGAGTCCAAGGGGTATCAAACGGGGTGTGTCAGAGGTAGCAAACCTCCTATCGTATGCCGAAATAACCATCTGCAGATCAACTATTAGATTACACCCAGTGAGTGCTGCTTCGAGCAGCCGTGGTTCTGGTTGTTTTGCAATATATGCTCCAGTTTCATAGGACGACCACAAAGTGTTATAACGGGGTGAGATAGCTCTTTATAGAGATATCTTGTGGATGCTCGAACCGTCATGGTCGTGTGATTTGGGCATCTGGACACCTCTTTTACTACCACACCTACTGGCCTGGCTCTGTCCTGCATCTCCTTTTAAATAGTGAGGCTTGAATCCTTACCCACGGTCCACACGATGGCGGCAAATGAACTGACCAGTTTCTCCTTGTACGGTCATGTGATTTAGGCAATCACCGATCATCAACCTCTGCTCTAATGAATGGGTTTTACCCGGCCTCCTGTTGTCCTTTCTCTCGCGCAGAAATTTGGCTACTCAGGCTTCCCTTACGGGTGGTACCAGGTTCCACTCCTCCATGTCATCGCTGCTAGGATCAGGTCAAGCCTACACACCGTTAACGTACCAACTGAAGGCTTGTAACCCGAACTTCAGGCCTTCAAGCTTCAGGTCTTGTTTGAGCTCTTCTATCAACACATTTCCCATTCTCACCGTTGACCTAGTGACGCCTCTCCTACGTGTAGACGGTACATTCTGCCCTCGCCACCTTTGCCACAAAGCCACTGCCACTGTTCCCGTGCCATGTCCGCTATCCGGTGCACTGAAGCCACCTTCCCCCGTTGCCTTGCCCAAATCCTTGAAGGCAGTCATTGTATTCGGGATGCCTGCAGAAGATGTATGCGTCTACTTCGAGAGATCTTGGAATAAAGGACACGGTGAGGCATAGTTGACTCGTTGAATATGCTAGTACTAACAATTACTTTCCACTCAAACATAGCAGATCCGAATCCCGCCCTTTGCTACGATGTCTGTTTCGATCTTCCTGAGGCAATCCACTTGGATTTCTCATGAAATTTTATTTCGATGCGGCTGAGGGATTTATTCCGAAGAAAGCCTATGCAACCCGATGCGGAGACAAGGAGGACGAGGCAAAGAGGGGAGAAGGCAGAGGGGAGGTCGATGAGCAGAGGCTTGAGCGCTACTACCCTCTTGCGTTCGGTCACCGGATGTTCGATGTTGTCACGAATACCACGCTCGCAAATGTCTGCCAGTCAGCATTCGACGAAGGAGCTGCAGACAATTTACTACTGCTGCTTGCCTTGGCCACCCCTTGGGCCCGTTAGTGCCCACCTATTGCGAAGGATGCCGAACGTGGGTCGTTTGCACGATCGAGACGGTCACGAAGACCTGGTGGATTGGGGGTGGGACGCTTTGCGTTGCGAATAGGCTTATTTGTGCTGCAGGGGCGGTGTTGTACGGTGCTTGTTGCGGGAGAGACATGGAGGTATTGAACTTAGCGGTGTTTTTCTCTATTGTTGGCAGCTAACTGATAGTGAGTACCTCTTCTAAAGATTTATCTGGCGGCCAATCGCTGATGAGATGTTCTGTACAGCCACGAGAATTGCCAAGCAGGTCAAGTTATGCGTTGCAACTCTGGTGAACTCTGGGGCGAGCCACGTGCCAGACTCCGGGGCTGCGTCCCTTCTACCTATTCCACGCGTCCAAATAAACTCGTCTCAGAGCGAGTGTATTGCCCCCATTTGTGCCTCGGGTTCGGGCCAGTAGACCGCCGTAGGGTTCCTGCCACGACTATATAAACCCCTTGAAGGTGCAACTGCTTCTCGGCGAAATCAATGCTGCCGCCCACGGCAAGTCCCAATAACTTGTACCACTTCCCTTAAACCACCCAATTCCACATCCTAACGCTAGAGACTTATGAAAGTCGTGGCTTATCGTAGAAAATATCATTATGTGGACGAGCAATTTCAAATTTCCCGCGCTTTCGGTCTTTCGCTACTTATCGACACGTCCCGGGGTTAATGCAAGATCTCCTCACAATCCTCCGTTAAACCACTGACGCAGTTTTTATGCCCGTTTTATCACAGATAATCTCACCACAATGTTGAAGAAGTTGCCGACTCCGAGTCACCCTGTTCCTAAGTTCATACGGAAGGATGATATGCTTGTTGCCGACCTGCAGGCATTTATTACGTGGCTGAAAGTTAGAACTTCTGCCTGCTGCTCAAGCCATGAAATGCCGTGGATAATCAAGAGAACCACCAAGTCGGTAAAGATTGGTAGAGGGTTCGGAGGTAAGGTATCATCCTAGGCCTCTGACGAACCTTTCGACAAGAAACACGTTAAATTCTCGGTGATGTCGGGTTATTAGCCTCTGACTTAAACTCGAACTCCAGTCCTATCAAGCGGCGCAAAAGTGAATATGACGCAGACAGTTTTTTCAGTTGTCATCTAGGTCGTGAAGAGTAATTAACCCTTTTAAACACGAAATAAATGCGAGCACGATCGAGTCCAACAATCGTTAGGCTTCAAGACCGACCAGCAGTGTCCACAGAATCAAAGCGATGCAAGAATGAGGTGAAACGAGCAGTGATTTCGAGAAAATGAGGCAGACAAATATTTTTTTTTAGAAGAGTTTTAAAGTTGAGAGTTAATGAGAGCGATTTTAGACGAGCTAGAGTGCAAAGGATGGACAGTAAATTGACTGACTCCCAACTACAGATTGTACAGACCTTAAATACGAAAGAAATATTGATTTTCGATGAATATTTCGGAGCAGGAAGAAGATAAAAGAAGCAATCTCAAAAGCAAAAGTAAAGTACAGTAAGACAGCCTAAAACAAATACGAAACAGGGGTTAAATATATAGAGAATACAAGTACATTACCATGACAGTGTGCAAGATGGAGAGAGGGATAAGAGAAGGAAATAGATTCATGGTACAACGAGATGAGATAGGAATGAAGAATTAAACATAAACTTTGAAACTGGAAGGTTGAAAGAGGGAGGAATGGAGATGGATAGATACTGAGTCCAAGATACGGATGGGTAGCTCGACGACAGGCACTCCAAACATCATTAGTGGTCCAGTTAATTAAGATCACAAGAGATTGACGAGAGGTTGCCGTTTTCATGGGCAACCGAACTCACAATCTCTACAGTCGCCTGACGATGGTACGATGGTACCCTATCCGCGCGCGTCCTCAAATAGCAGAGAGGAGTGCTGTCGTTTACTGCGTAGGCTCTACTACTCCCTTCAACGAGAGTAGTTACTACGCCCCCGTCGCAAAGATCCCCCACTTGCTCACCCCACAACACTCATAAATCGCCTATGGACCAACAGACGTTTCCTACGATGTGTCTGAATTACGACATCTGGCGTGAGATCCTCGAGTATGCTCGAGATGATACTACCGACCCCTCCGGGGATACATGCAAGCGACAGATGGATGTCCTCAGTATAGCTCTCCTCTCGATTGCTGACATCCGCTGCGCCGGATGTACTTTGGAGGGAGATGGAATCATTGCTACCTGTGGTACAGGTTGTCAACTCCTTCACATTTTCTGAGGAAGAGGCATACTTTGTAATGGTGGAGGATGCTGACGACCAAAGCACCGGGTGCTCATGGGCAAGCTTTCTTGTTCTTGGCGTCTTATCAGCTGACTAGAGCTGTCTACAGCAACTGCAAAGACTGATTGAAGACGACAGAGTATGGTCCCGCGCACAAGAATATCTGGGCCGAGTACGACATTTCTGTGTTGATGACCGGTTGGATCCAACGGAAAGTTCCCTATGGCCCATCCTCGCCGCGTGTTTCGGACACAAAGCCCTTCTCCTTCCCAATTTGCGGAGGCTCGAATTATTCCTGGTGGAGAAGCCCTTCCCTCCATTGCCCCATCTCATTCCCCTCCTCTCCCCTACATTAACAACTCTTGTGCTATTTTACGAGTCACCCAGCGTTGGCCCAGCCCCGATGGTGCTCAAACGGCTCAAGTCCCATGGGTGTAGATTGGAGAGATTTAGTCACTCTGGATGTTCCTCACCAGATCTCCCCCTTAGCTTTATCGCGGTCAAGAATTTGGAGAATTTGGTTATATTCCGCAGGAGAAACCACCCCGTCATACGAGAGAGCTCGGTTTCTATTTCTGATATCCTGGGGCAGCTCGCTTCCCTGAGCACACTCATGATTGATCTCAGAATTTTTCGGAGGCACAGAACGGCGCTATCTCCACCAGCTCATTGTCCCTCTCTGGGATCCCTAAACCTCACAGGAGATGCCGACGACTTGCAGGCCTTCCTTATAAATCAGCCTGTGTCGTCCGCTATCCACACTCTGACGCTAGACATATGCGAGAATTATCATCTATCGTGGGAAATTCTGTGCAACCGAGTCGCATCAAGTTTCCCTAACCTCCCTTCTTTCAATGTTGTGCTTCGGACGAGCCTTGGGTGGGGTCCGCCGTTGCTATATCAAGACCTCCTTTCGATCCTCACGAAACAACTAACGGTGCTTTGCTTACAGTGCGTATTCCACCAATTGACCACAAGTGATCTCTCTACGATGTTGAAATTGCTACCGCACCTTCACACGTTACGGATCATCGATTTCCCAGGATATCAGTACCCACCGTTTGGCGCTTCGGTTTTGGTACCTCTATCCTAACACCCTTATTTGCGCAGCCTCATGCTTCGCTGAAACTTCAGTGACCTTCTCACTCCATTACCTGACGACGGACCCCCACCACGGAGCATGCTGAAGAAACTTTTCATGACCGGCTTTGAAGGTTCTCCTGCCAAGCCGAAAAAGAGGGCAGTGCTCGCTCAAAATATTCTCGCCTTGTTCCCGGGGCTGGGGGCGATCGATTGCTTTCCAAAGGAGCTGAGTACAACTGTCACCCTGCAGGACTTTATTGAAGCTATTGGGGGGAAAGTCGGTTACTGTTACTTCACCTAGTCGTGAATGCTTGTTAGGGTAGAATACGTTATGGCACCAAGTCCAAGAACGAGTGCTCCCATGGCCATCTATTCCTTCGATTAAACCTGACTGCGCACGTAAATTCTCGTTCCCGCATCAAATAAAGCTCGTTAAGTCCCCCGACTCTGCTCATTGCATCAATCCTACTTTCCGCCTTCCTCGTTTCTACTTCCGTTCTTTGAGAGCTTCCAGATACTTCGTAGTCCTCTCGAGTACAGTGACTCTCCTTTTACGAAGGTGGGAATGCGTACATACATATACTCATTATCCTGTTGCGGGGGTCCAGCACCCTACCTATGGTGAATGGAGAAGGGTGGGTTGGATGGTGGACAAAGCTGTGCCGCGTGCCAGAAGCGTACGAGTCGGACAGCCCACGGTGTGATTGCTGCATGACGGTTTGAAGAGGGGCTGAGTGGTGCGGTATGATAGTGATATTGGATTTATTCATAGCCACGCTCCAATCATGGCCTAATTTCGCTCCAACAAACGTCATCATTAATTTCAAAGGGAGTATATAATATCTCTAGGTCGAACGTGTCAAGGAACATCCATTGAACATGAACTTCTTACACGGCGAAAACGAAGCTCAGAACCAGAACCAAGGAGGGGGAGGGCTCATGGGCAAAATCAACAACTCGATGGGCGGTGGCAAGGCTGGAGAGCAAAAGGAGGGTAAGTACGACGCTCTAGCTGATCGCCTGGATACTGACACTGACGCTTGGGTCTCAGGCACAGTTGACAAAGGTACAGACAATATCAAACGTGGTATGAATGGTGCTCACTATAGCAGGGGTTGATTGGGTGCAAGAAAATGTATTAAAGCAAGGCCCACAGGACAATGAGTCCGCAGTTGAGCAGGCCAAGGACAGACAAATTGGCGATATGATTCGAAACAGAGTCGGGGGTGGCAGTGGGAAATAATTTCCCATTATGGAACGACAGGACGTGTATATGAATGATGTCATCAATTCAATGATTATTTTAATTTTCTCTTCTTATCGTCCTACGCGCAAGCATGCCTGCCCAAGTCAAGAACAAAGTCTGCCTTATGTATGTGTACAATCGTATTCACGCTTCCACGAGTTCCCCATCGCCGTATCCAGCGTTCACGATGGTTGGGGAGTCGCCGCACAACCTGGCCTTGACGGAAACGCGATCGAGGCAGCCGATACCACCAACATGGACACCATCGCCAAGAATCACTCTCATCGCACCCTCGCTGCCTCTGGTACCGCAGTAGGACTCAGTGAAGGCCTCATGGGAAACTCGGAGGTTGGGTACGCCATCATCCCGATTCCCTGGAAACTCCGATCAACTGCTTTGCAGACATCTCAACATTGGCGCCGGGCGCATCGTGTGGCAGGACATCGTACGCATCGACGTCGCCATTAAAAAGAGGCAGTTCCACAAGAATCCCGTCATCCGCGATACCTTCAAGCGGGCGAAAGAGGGCAACGGGCGGCTACATCTCCTGGGTCTTGTCAGTCGATCTTCACTCGGATCCCCCGTTTCTCCCCGATGATGGCGTCACTCACCCCTTTTAGATATCCGATGGTGGTGTTCACTCCCACATCACCCATCTCTTTGCCCTTCTCGAGACTGCGCAGGAGGTTGGAGTGCCGCATACCTTTGTGCATTTCTTTGGTGATGGGCGTGATACCGCCCCCCGCTCAGCTACAAAATACCTTAAAGAGCTGTTGGACTTTTTCAAGCAAATAAAATATGGAGAGCTCGCAACTGTCATTGGTAGGTACTATGCCATGGACCGTGACAAGCGCTGGGAGCGTGTAAAAATCGCAATCGATGGCCTTGTGGAGGGCGTCGGTGAAGACGGCAAAGGGAAAAACGGCATCATTGGTGCCGTTGAGGAGAATTATAAGAAAGACGTTACAGACGAGTTCCTCAAACCCATCATTGTCAATGGACACGAGGGTCGTATAAAAGGTAATTTACCTTTGTCACATTCCGAATATGACTGACCGTTTCTCAGATGGAGATACCCTCTTCTTCTTCAATTACCGTTCTGACAGGATGCGCGAAATTACCACCGTATTCGGCCAGCTTGATCAAGTCGTCGACACAAAAATCCCTAAAGATCTTGTAAGCCACTTGTCGTTTGTCGGGGTCCACCCAGGCTTACTCGTGCTAGGATATCGCCACCATGTCAACTTACAAATCTGATTTCCCATTCAAAGTAGCCTTCCCTCCCCAGAGGATGGACAACGTCCTTGCAGAATGGCTCGCCAAGCGAGGGCTGAAGCAGGCCCACATTGCAGGTAAGCCTGGACTATCTGGGGAGATCATACTCATCTTTGTGTCAGAAACTGAAAAATATGCCCACGTCACTTTCTTCTTCAATGGTGGTGTTGAGCGTCAATTTGAGAGCGAGGAGCGCCATATGATCCCCTCACCAAAAGTTGCAACTTATGACAAAGACCCCAAGATGAGCGTCATGGGTGTTGCAGAAAAGGTCGCAGAGGTGCTCAAACAAAAAGAGCATGAGTTTGTCATGTGTAATTTTGCCCCTCCTGATATGGTACGTCCTGCTCCTTCACTTCGCTTCTGAATGTCAATAGTATGTGTAGGTGGGGCATACTGGCGTCTACGAGGCAGCAGTCGAAGCTGTATCCGCAACCGACAAAGCGGTCGGGGTCGTGTACGAAGCTGCTCAGGAAGCTGGGTATATCCTCATGATCACGGCTGACCATGGAAACGCCGAACAGATGAAGGATCCCGAGAACGGAACACCGTTTACTGCACATACGACAAACGTTGTGCCGTTCATTATGACTGGGGATCCGAAGGTCCTGAGGTTCAAAGAAGAAATTGATCGGAGCAAGGCCCCCGAAGGTGGAGCCGGTGAGGCGGAGAGGAAGGACAATGAGGCCCGAGAGGATGGGCAAGAAGAAGAGGGTGCGTTATGCGACGTAGCGCCGACAATTTTGGACGTGATGGTGCGTGGCTCAGTTATTTCATGATGGGATTGCGCTTGTTAATATATCTTTGAATCGGTCACAGGGGCTTCCCAAACCTGAAGGTGAGCTTGAGGCATTGGTTTTTCTGAGAGATTCTGGATCTGATCCCGGTCCAACAGAAATGAGTGGCCGTTCTCTACTCGCTCACGACGATGACGAGAAGGATGCCAAAGAAGGAAAATAGAGATCGTCCTGCGAGACAGTCTGTAGGCTAGCAGTAGATTCGATTCAATTGATAACCCAATAGATGCGTCGGATTCTGGCTGATACCATTGAGGCCCGTGTCGTGTAAGCCAGGTCTTTAGCGCCCGAAAATATTCGGATCACTTTGTAGTTCACACCTAATACTCTATCTAGTTCTCTTGGTTTTGTCATGGGTGAATTTTCTTATACTTGATGTTTTTCCAATTGATCAAAGGCGTCGACAGCAGTTGCAAAGACCAACCGAAGACGACAGAATAAGATCCCGTGCACAAGAATATCTGGGTCGAGTATGGATGTTCTACAACTATCGGCGGAGTAAAAGAGAAACTTTCCTATGTCCCACCCTCACGGCATGCTTTGGGTGCAACGTACCTCTCCTTTCCAAGTTTGTGGAAGATTCACTTGTTCTTTGATATACCACCCTTTCCTCCAATGCATATGATTTATAAAATCCTTCATCTGTCCCCTACGGTAACACCCCTTACGCTCATGCACGGATCACCTAGCATTGGTCCAGTCCCGATGTTGCTCAAACTGGTCGAGTCTTCCGGGTGTATCATAGGTTGAAGAAGATGTTCTCCGCCTGATCTGCTCCTTGGATTTCTCGGGTCCAAGGATTTGAAGCGTTTGGTTAGTATTCGCCACATGCAACCCGTCTCGACAAGCGAGAGAGGGCTCTGTAGGTATCCGCTTCTGATGGGACACAATTCCATCTTGCGTTATTTCTCTTTCTTGCGCTCCACTCTGTTTCGTCGCAGTGGGCTCACCGCTTCTTAGCACTAGTTTGCTTGTAGCTGTATGTAAGTGCTAAATTCAAAAAAACAAAAAAAAAAGTTAGGTCACGTGGCATAAAAGTCACGAGCAGACTTTCCCAGTCTCGCACAACCAAAAAAAAAAATAGTCGTGCCGTGTTCGCAAACATTCTGACTTCTCTACTTCGTACCACTTGCAAGCGGACAACGGCGGTGGACCTTGCGTCGCCCATCTCAAACACTCTGTTACGATGTCCCTGACCTACGATATTTGGCATGAAGTCCTCGATTACTTTCGATACAACGTCATGTGTGATACAGGTGGAGAAATAGGCGAGCGAAGGAGGGGCATTCTCACTATAGCGCTACTTTCTCGATCTCTAACGTCCATCGCACTGGATGCCCTTTGGATGGAGTTGAGTTCGTTAGACCCTGTGGTACACGTTTTCAACTCCTTCGCATCCACTGAGGAGGATGCGTATTTCGAGAAGATGGAGAGTACTGATGATGGGGATGAGGATATAGAGTGGACCTGGGCGAGTTTTTTTGTTCTTCACACCGTTTTCCAAAATTGATCGAAATGCCCATAGGAGTTGTGAAGGCCAATCGAAGACGACCTGGTCCGTTCTCGTGCACAAGAATACCTGGGTCGAGTGCGAACTTTCTGCATCACCAACGAATCCAACGCAAGGGAGAAGTCTCTGTGGCCGGTCTTCGCAATGTATTTCGGGCGTGGCGCGGTTCTCCCCAACTTGCAGGAGCTCGCGTTATTCTTAGAGGATGAATGTTTCCCTCCGGTCATTGACCTAGTACCCCTCCTTTCCCCTACAATTACGGCCCTCCTTATAGCCCATGAGACGCTTAGTGCTGATTCGGCCCGGGCTCTACTCAGATTACTCCAGACCTATGGGTGCGAGTTGAAGGAAATTAGATATTTTGGATGCCCCTCACCTGATCTCCTCCTTGACTTGGTGTCTTTCAAGAAATTAAAGTGTTTGCGTATGGGCCACGGGTCCAAACGCGTCGTCAAACGAGAGAGCATTATTCCTCTTTCTCAAGTCCTGAAAGAACTTGACTCTCTGAAAAAGCTCCAATTCGATCTTAGGATCTTTCCAAGGCACGAAGCGATACATTCATCCCCAGTTCATTGCACCTGTCTGGAAAGCCTTTTAATCACGGGGGATGCCAACGATATACAGGACTTCCTTCTAAATCAACTTACATCGTCTTCTCTCCACCGTCTGGGATTGGGGATCTGGGAGGCACATGCCCTCTCGTGGAACATCCTATGCAAACGAATTGCTTCGAGTTTCCCCCTCCTTCGCTTTTTCGCCGTACGACTGAACGGCTTCACGCATGGTCCCCCATTGCTATATCAGGACCTCCTTCCAATTCTATCACAGCAAATGACAAGGCTTCGGTTAGACTGCACGGACCACCGATTGACCACAGATGATCTCTTTGCGATGCTGAAGATGCTGCCGAACCTTGATATGCTATGGATCGTCGACCTCCCTGGCTACCCGGGATTTGACGCTTCGGTTTTGGTCCCACTATCCCAGCGGCCCTATTTGCATTGCCTCGGGCTTCGCTTAGACTTCACCAAATTTCTGGCCGCATCGCCTAGTGTTAGAACCCTATCATGGGGCAGGCTCAAAGGGCTTTCTATCGATAGTTTTCAAAGCGCTTCTCCGGAGTTGGAGAGCATCGCACTCGTTCGACATCTTATCACTCGATCCCCGAGGATGAAGGCCATCGCATGCTACCCCGTGGATCAGTATAGATTGGTCGACCTGGAGACACTTGTCGCGGAAGGCAAGGGTGTTGTTGCCGACTGTTACTTAGGCGTGCGAGTTGTTGGGAGTTAACTATAGCTGTTTCGGCATATTATCATGAGACACTCCTTCTACTGAGGCCCTAAATATGTAAGTCGCAACCGCGAAGGAGAGGATAGTGAAAAGACGAGGGTTGAATCGCTTCCTCTATTAAGTACGGAACACGTCAAAACACATTTACCTAGGTGCTCGACCCGCACTTCACGCTCTTTCCACACCGGCGGTTGCTTTCAAACTGTCTCCCAATCCATTCTGAGAGGGCACACGCAAAAAGTGATCCTCTACGCATATAATTTCTAGTCGCGGTGGCTCAGCACCGAAGCGCTGGTGGGTCACCTGATGCTCAGGTAATCAACCCGCGCGCTATCTCCCTGCCTTGTCGCAAAGTCACTGGCTCTAGCGACAAAAGGGATAACTTTTCTATCAAATACTCGACATCTAAAATTGAATTCGCTTATAGGGACCGTGATCCGTTCCCCAAGAACTCGAATTACGCTACAAGCGTTCTTGTGGCGAATGCTAGTTCGAAACGAACTCATGACCTTGCTCTGGTCAAGTATGAAGGATACATTGAAAGCTTACTAGCAAGCAACAGTAATGGCTGCCGGCTCAAGTTCCGCCTTTCGCACATATTATGGTCTCGGAAGATGGACCCATCGCGGTATGGGATATACGCGGTTTCTAGTTCAACGGTCAGCGATAGGTGATTAGTATGGGTTTCCTGGAGTCCGTTCTGGCGCTATCATGGAACAGGCCGTTTGTATGATACAAGGAACCATGGAGGCATATCCGATGCCTAAATTGACGTTCCTGGAGCGTGTCAGGGCAATTCATTTTGATAATGGATCCTGGACTGAACAATTAAATCTGCTTCCTAAATTTCTGCAGGGAAACGCCTGCACCCGTGCTTTACTCCGTCTTGAGGTTCTGGCTCTCTCCCCTCCATTATTGGCATGCAAAAATGCCCGCAGATGGCCTTGTAATTTATCTGCCTGAATATGGTCTTCAATCTCCAATAAAAAACCGATAAATGTAGGAATACGAGGTATCGGCGTTGGGCTACCAGAATAAATTGACGCTGTCCAGTTCTCCCCGGCAAGCCTCCCTTTCCTCTTAGACACTAAGCTGCTCCGTTCGGGTGCACGGAAAACCCAAGTCCTCTATCGCGTGGAACCAGCTAGTACCAAAGCCCTTTATTTGGCCCACTTATTCCATCTAGCCATGCCGCAGGTCATAGCAAGAGGACAAGTCTCTGTGTCCTCGCGGGAAGGACTTCAGGTAGCGGGTGCGTCTGGGTTGGTCACATTGTCACTGCCACTATTTTAGCGCCGCACAGTGGTGGGCTGCATTTGTGCTAACCTATCGTTCCAAGCTATTCTAAAATGCTCTCACTCACGCGGAAACACTCGTGGCAGAGCACTAGTTGCAATCCCGCCCTTATAGTCCCAAGCCAGAAGGCAACTATGTGAGACAGCGACCATTGTGAAAATAGGAACGACCCGGTGAATACCTGAAAACGGACGGTAGAAAAGCTGGTGCGCTACAGGTATATAAGATGTTGCAAAAACTCCCATCGCTACCAGAGCTGCTACATTTTGAGTCGCATCCCTTTACGACAAAATGCTGGCCTCTTTCTCCTTCTTGGTTCGCGCTATTTCGATGGGCTCCTGTGCCGTTCTTGTCTTTGGGGCTAGTTATTCCCAGAGGGAGAGCTATACTGGTACAAGTTTCGCCAATGCCTTTTCCTTCGAGGCCATACCTGATCCCACTCATGGACGAGTGTAAGCCTTACTCATGGAGTAGTGTTTACAAGACAATGTGTTTGACTTTCTCAATTATTATAGGAGATATGTGGATGCCAACACCGCCAGGAGCCAGAACCTTACTTTTGCATCAGGAAACCGCTTCATAGTTCGCGCAGACTATAAAACTCGCCTCAACAACAACGGTCCGGGCAGGAATTCGGTTCGGCTCCGTTCAAAAAAGCAATACACCACAGGTGTCATGGTGTGAGTCGTCGGAGAGAACTTCCCACGCTAAGCACTGATGGTCGCCTTCCCAAAAGTTTCGACATTCGCCACATGCCCGAAGGATGCGGGTAAGCACAACCGAAATTCTGTTTCCTAACCACGCCGACAACCAAAACAGCACATGGCCTGCCGTCTGGACCGTCGGCGGGGATTGGCCTAGGCAGGTAAGCCTAACTTCTATTCCGGGCACCAAGCAGTAATATATCCGGCAATGCTTGGTATAGGGTGAAATTGACATTCTCGAAGGCGTGAACGATCAGGGCCCAAACCAGGCTACGTTGCACACCAACGCTGGTGGGTGGCCCGATGTTCCATGTCGATTCGTTCTAATTAAATATGCCACACTATCCTAGGTTGTTCCATGCCGGCCTCGCGTCAACAATCAGGGTAAGCCTCTGGCGATTCCACAATAACTTACGCAGATGACATGACTGGTACCAGGACTTCTATCCAAAACAACTGCGATGTAGTAGCGACCAGTAATGTGGGCTGCGCCGTGAAATTGAATTCTGACCCACGCAGTTATGGGCCCACATTTAACCGCAACGGTGGTGGATGGTACGACGAATTTCAGCGGAGGTCTCCATGCTAAGAAATCTGACAAGATCCTCTAGGTATGCCCTAGAACGCACGAACTCTTTCATCAAAATATGGTTCTGGTCTCATGCAGCTACAAATGTCCCTGCAGACGTCCGCAATGGCGCTAACAGGGTCAACACCAACAGCTGGGGCACTCCTTCTGCGAACTTCCCGAGTACTTCCTGTTCGATCCCCTCTCACTTCGGTCCTCACAATATTATCATCAACTGTGAGTGATGCTTCCCTTATCTTGCTCAAAGGTATCGATGATGTGCGCATTCTGAACTTGACACAGTGACATTCTGTAAGTATTATCCACTTTGGTCTTGTGTGCACTTTTGGTTGACTCAGGCATTATTAGGTGGTGACTGGGCTGGGTCTGTCTATGGTTCATCCGGCTGCCCATCAAATTGTAATGGTGAGCTGCTGGATGGCAACTTTGTTTCCGGGCCTCCATTGACCCTCCCTGCATCAGACTACGTCAACAATAACCCTGAGAAGTTCGCGAATGCGTACTTTGACTTCCAGGGCCTGAAGATTTACGGATAGGAAACTAAGATTAGAATGAAATAAATGGTTGAAAGCCCAGACCAGTTGTGTATCTCGACCGAGTTATTTTGCGACCACGTGATGTACTACTATAATGTCGCCTTTTTTTGCTCCGGCTTTCCTCCGTGTAGTGAAAAAATCAAAGTACTTATCAGCCCCTGAGATCAATTCTCATCGACCACGTGGTGCTTGCCCACTGCAAAACGCACAAACAAAGCCTCACCTAAAACTTCCACTTCAATGACCCTAAGCCAGGCACATTGCGACATCTGGCATGAAGTGCTCGATTATTTTCGATATGAGCTTGCGGTTCATTCCAAGGAGGAAGTACGAGAGCAGAGGAAGATGATCCTCAACATAGCGCTCCTTTCTCAATCGCTGACGGCTATCGCATTGGACGCGCTTTGGGTGGGGTTGGATTCGTTAGAGCCTGTGGTGAATGTTATCAACTCCTTCGCGCCCTCTAATGGAGAGACGTTTCTCGAACGTACAGGGGTTTCTGAGCCCAGGATCAAAGTGGGGCATTGGGTAGGTTCCTGTGCCTCTGGGCATCTTCCTAGCTGATCAAATGCTTCCACAGGTGCTGCGGAGACCAATCGAATGCGCTGCGGTGCGCTCCCGCGCGCTAGAATATCTGGGTCGGATACGAACCCTCTGCATCCACGAACCAACCACCGAGGATGCGTCCCTATGGCTCATCCTTGTAGGATGTTTCGAACAGAACGGGTCCCTCCTTCCTAATTTACGGGAGCTTCATTTGAGCGGCGAGTTTTCCTTACCTCAGGCTGCTGGCCTCATCCCTATCATGTCCCCTGCGTTGACGACCCTCACGATAAGCGGGGTGTCCATCGATGTGTCATCGGTACTGATGGTATTCAATCTGCTCAAGTCCCGAGGGTGTCGGTTGACGGTGGTTAATTACTCGGGAGGGTACCCGCGAGAGCTCCTCCCCACTTTGATGTCTTTCAAAGATTTACAGGTTTTGCGTCTGACTCGTGTGGGACGCAAACGCGTGAAACCTTTACGGCTTGGGGGTTCTATTGGCCCTTCTGCAGTCCTGGAACTATTCGCTTCGTTGATTAGTCTCAAGATCGATCTCGCGACATTACAGAGTCGTGAAGTAATGTTGTCGTCCCCAGTTCATCACTCCACTCTGGAAGAGCTATGTCTCATAGGAGGAGCTGTGGAGTTGCAGGATTTTCTCCTTAATCAAATCACGTCGTCTTCCCTTCGCACTCTAGCGTTACAGGTTGGTAGGAAGGATGGCCTTTCGTGGAAAATTCTATGCGAGCGTGCAGCTTCGAGCTTCCCTTGCCTTCGCTCTTTTACTCTTGAATCGACTCCCTCCGAGGGTGGTCCAGCATTGCTATTGCAGGACCTCCCCGCGATCTTATCGAAACCGCTCAGGGAGCTTCGGTTGAAGCATGTATCCCACCGGCTGGTCACAAATGATGTCATTGCAATGCAGAAGAAGTTGCAGGACCTTCATACACTATCAATTATCCATAGCTCTCCAGGGGGGCAGGACGGGGGCTCAGAGGAGATAGAAGCTCCGGCGGCCTTCGATGCCTCCGTTCTAGTATCCCTATCCCGACACCCTCATTTGTGTAACATCAACCTTCCGCTGGACTTCAGTACTCTTCTGACCCCACTCCCTGGTACAGGACCTGTACCGGGAAGCGGGCTGGAGGAGCTCTACATTTATAATCCTAAATGCCCTCCCGTGACGCTGGAAGGAAGGATCACTCTAGCCCAAAATCTCCTCATCCTGTTTCCGAGACTTAGAGCTGTCTTGCATGACCCAGGCGAAGGCGATGGAATTGCAGATCTACACAAACTTATCGTGGCGTTGAATAGTAGAGTTGCCATTTGTTACTTCAGTCAAAAGTAAATCCTCGCTGAGTCAGTACCATAATATTGATACATATATTCTTTGTGCCATCCACACTCTTGGGTGTTTATTTGACGGGATACCCAAGTAAGAGGTTTCGGGTTTGTAGTATCAGAGGTGTCTGAAAATGTATCAACACAATTATATATACGGGGATGTTGCGCTTGAGCACCATTGTTCTCCCACTTGAAAAAGAAAACAATTTCGAGGCGGGGGTCTCCCAAACCAACACGTGATCTTATTTTTTGTCGTGCATTTATAATGTTAAGGTTCAAGCAATCTGCTGATCGTTACCCCTGTGCCAGGATGATGTAGGCCAGTTTGCCTGTGAGTCGGATTGCTTGGGTCTCTTGTTTGGAGCGGCACTTTGAGGGTTGGCGAAGGTGGTGGAGGTGCGTTTCCCCAGGAAATTTCAGAAGGTTTGTGATAAGAGCGGCCACCTTCCGTTTTTTTTCTATGTCCATATCGTGTTGATCGGGCTGCTTTAATTGTCAAACCATAGTGGTTGCAATCACAAAGGACCCGCCTAGGCGGCATCTGTGCTTCCCCTTCAGGCCGGAGTGCAATGATATAGTGCACAACAAGTATACATACCAGGAAGGGACGGATGGTCAACTGGCATATGGACGGGACGGAGGAGGGGGATTCGGCGAGCCAGAGAGTGACGAGCCCACACTTACCTATCCTTATGGCTAGAGTGCGTGAACTTAGGATGGATGGGGGACTTCAGTTGGAAAAGACATGGCATAGCATTGCTTTCAACGTCGCGTATGTGAGCCTAGTACGGGCTGCATGGGCGGAGAGGTGTTCAACTTGAGCGAACAGAGACCTATCGGGTTTCGGCGAACATCCGCGTGGTATAGCGTTTGATGGGTTTGAATCTATCTGGTTATATTGATACGATTTTCGGTGTTTTTCACTAGGGTTCAAGTGCCTAAAATACAACTACACCATTTGTGATCTTTCTCCGACCTGACTCTGCCTCATCCTATTCACGCGTCATACATACGCGAAAAATGAAGAAAAATACCTACTCCGCCAACCCGAAAACATTGCCCCTCACTCATGACATCTGGTGTGAAGTGCTCAGGTGCTTCAAATTTCGAATCATGGCTGATTCTGACGAGGAGATTCACGGAAAAAGGAAGGACATCCTCAGGATAGCACTCCTTTCTCGGTCACTGGTGGCTGTCGCACTTGACACGTTGTGGGAGGAAATAGGATCATTGGAACCTGTGGCACAGGTTGTCAATTCCTTTGCGTCCTCTCCGGAAGATGTTTATCTCGAAAAGGTTCTGGTTATGAATGGTCAGGGTATTGAGTTGCACTGGGTGAGTGTTCTTGCGCCCCCAGGTATTTCCTTACCTGATTCGAGACCTGTACAGGAGCTGTGGAGACCAATCGAAGATGACACAGTCCGCCTTCGTGCACAGGATTATCTGGCTCGACTACGATTTTTCTCGGTCAACGGAATGGACACAGCGGACACTTCCCTCTGGCTCATCCTTGCAGCGTGCTTTGGGAACAACCGTCCTCTTCTTCCTGGTTTGCGGCACCTTGGACTCCAATGGGGGGAGAACTCTTTCCCCCGCGTCGCCAATCTAGTCCCCCTCCTGTCCCCTGTACTGAGGACCCCCGTGATAGACCACAAGTAATCCAGTGCGAGTCCAGCGCTGATTCTATTCGGATTGCTCGAGTCACATGGGTGTCGCTTGAAGGGTATTCAATACGGAGGAAGTTCTTCGCCAGATCTTCTTCGTGCTACGATGCCTTTCAAGCATTTGAAGTATTTGCATATAATACAACGCGAGGACGTCCAGCAGGAGAGCTCCATCCCTCCTTCCGATGTCCTGAAACACTTCGCTTCCCTGATTGACCTCAAGATCGATCTCAGATTCTTCCCAAAACTCGCTCTCTCAAGTTTCCCTACGATCCCTCACTCAATTGGAGTTGTACTTGTACCTAATTCACGAGGTCGAGAAGACGAGCCCAGCAACCGTTTCGCCGGTTACGCAATACTTGCATTACAGTAATATCAAGGGGATACCTGCAATGGGTATTGATAGGCCGTCCCTTGAGGCATATGGTTGTGCAATTGAGACGGGCGCGAAGGGCGCATGGATTGAGGGTGTGACGCACGGTGTTGCAAGTGGAGTTATGCTGCGGAGGCAGCATTTTCCATGCTGGTGCATTCCTCATCGCGGGGGAGAGGTATACCCAATTGCAGATGGTGCAGGTGTTAAATTTGGTGGTGTTTTCCGTTACTATTGGCAGTCAGCTGATTGCTTTCAGTAAGTATCTCGTTCACGATTGTCCGGGAACAAGTAAGTAGCTGATGAGTGTTTTATAACAGCTGAGAGGATGGCCAAGTCGGTGCAAGCAACGTACAAACTGATCGCTCTGACTGATCTACCTACTACCAACACATCCAAGTCCCGTGTTCTCCTGAAGCCGGCCAACCACTTGGGCCACTGGCGTCATTTCATTCGAAAACCTCTCTTTTGCATATCCCACCCGTACTGTACAAACATCATCGTCCTCAGAAACTTCGCCTGTGTTGCTCCATCACTCTCTCACACCCCAGATGCCCAATCTATGATGGAAGGATTTTCGTACAATGTCCTCTCCCGCCTGTGCTCAGCACACGGAGGATTTCATGCGCAAGTTTGTGCAGGGCGGGGTCCCGGCTGGGTCCGATTTGACAGAACTTGGGCGTACCCATCCGCCGACCCTGAACAAGTGGAGGGAGTGCAAGGGGGGAGGGGCTTGGCGAACGTGAAGGATATCTGGGTACCAAGGACCAGGCCGAATTCGAATAAGAGTGGTAACGCCTCTGGTGGAAGGACTCGAGTTGCCGATGGCCATGCGGTATTGAGTTTTCGCGGAAGCATGATGCGCTTTTATCAAAGCTTGGATATCCTTTCCTCGATATTCTACTGGTCCAAATACACAGTTCAATGATGCAATCTACAATCAATAAATAGTGACGGAGTATAAGGGTTAAGAGGGGAACCCTGGGCGACATCGCCTTCTCGGCCCGGAAATATGTCCTATCCATTGTGGAAAATTTGCCATCTCCTCGGCTGCTAGCTGAATTCAGCTTTTCATATCATGTCTTTACCGAAGGGTCAGCAGTATTTTCGGACCATTCTTACCATATTTGGTCCTTCATACAAATGCTCGAGGAACAGTTTAACACGAGCCAATTCATTAATATGGAACAAGTCAATGTGGCTATAAATTTACGGCCATATGACGCACTACCTTCTAATTCTGATTTGGTGTCAAAGCCGTTGATGTGCGCATTCCCACTTTTGGAGGAGCGAGGGGTTATCATCCATGCGATGTACTCAGGACTCCGAACTGGCCACCGAGGTCGCTCACATTCAATCGCTAGGTAGACTGTAACATTGTCATTGTTGCTGTAGGTCGCTATGTGGATTCTTTTGATCTTCCTTGATTGTAAACATCATTGAACTTGTTATTGGTTTTGCATAAGATGGATTTCCTGTTTCGACGTTCAGAATTTGAATCACTTTATTGATCTCATTCTCCTAGCACAATTTCCTGGTATTTAAACCCCCAGCTCTCGGCTGGAGCTCATGTGTGGAACGGAGAGGCCAGTTCACAAACCTCATGTCTAATTACAATGCATCAGTTGTTGCCGTCTGATGGGTATGCGTGTCTACTTGTATTCGTCATAGTTCGTGAATTAGGCGCCCAGACGAACAAGATTGTTCCTCTGTAGGAGGTCCCCACAGACCAAAGGAACCAGGGAGCCTAGTTGCAGCTTTGCTTAATGATGCCCCGAGCTCAAATCATAAAGATGTTGATTCAGGTCGTGTTTGACTATTCACCGTGAGAGGAGGAGCAAAAGTTTCAACATGGCACACTTGATAGGCTATTTGCGCAGCAACAGATACCCAGATCAGCCTAATAATGACTACACTCTATGAATCGCATTAATCTCAAAGTCCACCTGATGAGTTTGTTCGAATCGTTTGGCCATTCCACGAACAAACTGCCGAACCCCAGGATCAGGATCGTGATCCACCGGCTCATAAACCTCGCAGGATCCATCAACCATCGCTTTCTTGAGAACGATCGGGGGACACTTGAATTTCCTGAGTTTAGGAAGCCGCACAGCAAATTCCAGCCAAGTCGTCTAGGCTTTGTTAGATTGTCACAATGCCACGAGACGGTAGAAATATCTCACCAATACTTTTGAATTCCTTGCGGCCACATCCTCGGGTGTCACCGACATGTAGCAGCAAAGATGCCGAAGAGATTGGCACGCCTCTACCCCTTTGAGCTGTTCGTAGCTCGGTACCCGCGACCACTGCGTCGTAATATTTCCACCGACATTCAACGATCTCAGCGAGTCCTTGTGATGTGGGAGCACAGCAGTAAAGAACTTGTCCACAAGCTGAGGCGAGTCGTCGAGCGGGTGCCGGGGTAAAAGGCGCAAGCGCTCAATATCAGGGCACGCTAACAGATAGCTGAAGATGGGAGGTGGGTGGATGGCATCGATGCAAACATCCGTGAGGAAGATATTTTCACTCTGCAGAATGGAAAAAATTTCGCTGAGGTGGTTTGCTGCTGAGTGACTGGGACTTCTTGTGATTTTCAATGCTTTTAAGTGACGGAAATGTCGGAGATGTGTCCGAAAATCTTCCGGTGTGACGACAATAGCGCATGCTTTGAGTCGTTTGAGCTTTAGACATGCCTCTGCAGGGACTAATGCAAGAGGGTCGAATAACTCCTTCAACGTCATCTCCCCTTCAGGACGGCAAGGTCGTGGTATCGTGAAAGCAAAGCTTTCGAGGTTCGGGCAACGCAATATGAGCCTCGAGATCTCGGACACCAATGTGGGGCCTGGTAACTCGAAGGTTTTCCAGATCACCGCAAGGGCACTGAGGTTAGAAAGTGGTTCAAGCGAGAATCCATGAGCGGGATGGTCGAAAATCGTGATGGTGAGTTCCTTCAGGGTTTGTATTGAGCCCACCGAATCAATGAAGCGGGTGACCCGGTCAAGTTCATAGACCTCGCACGGGCGGTAGTCCCATCTGTGCTACTTGAGTTATCTGGCGGCTTTGCAAAATTTAGCTTACTGGAGGGAGTGTAAGCTTCTCATTGCCGGGATCATCAGATCCAGCAAGGTCAACCAAGGGAGCTGTTCTTCGTGCTCGTATAGAGACGCCAGATGGACCTCTGCGTTCCTGACACTTCCCAAAACCGTTGTCTTTCCCGCCCTCAATATTGATGTGATCGCCTCGCAATGTTTGCGCCTAGGCCAGATCATCGGAATAAGTGCCACAGTTTGGAACAGAACAGGAGAAATAATGGAATTGAAACGCTTTGATACGAGACGTAGATGGCGGAGACAACCAACACGGCTAGGGGCGGGGATCTGAGGGAAATGAGCCAACATGCATTTGGGTTGAACATGGTTTACTTACCAGATCGATGATCCTGAGCATAATTTCGTTTGGTATCTCGTTAAGCATCGTTAGCGTTAGCGTTAGTGTTATCGGCAGGGGTGCCAAGATCAGATTTAATCGAGAAATATAGAATTGCTGTGCGTACTATTTCCGGTAATATACTCTAAATGGAATATTGTGATAGGATCTCGCTTCCTGTTCAACGTCCCCCCGTCTACGAGAGTGTCCTGTTCAGTCCGTACACTGGTTGTGCCGGCGAAAATCCATCATCACAATGAGCACACCCCACCTATCGACCAAGACGAGCCTATCGCCCTCGTCAACGCCTATGGTTCGGGCAAGTCGACTGTTGCAAGGCTCCTGTGATGGTTATGTTTACTGGCCACGCCTCGCAATTGGGCGTTGAATGACCTCATCCGAAGGCCCCAAAGTCTTCCGGCTGGGTCTGAGCGCTTCTGGTACCACTCAGCATGCGGACCTGGGCTTGCCAGTTGATCAACCCAGGGCTATCATGGACGAACGTGGGCCGCTGGCTTTCTCTCATTAGTGCTCATACTGAATATTTTACCTTGCGATCTTCACTAGTCCGACCTACTTCTTCCGTCGCGCATTCAAGAGCAAAGGTTTCAAGGTACGCGGATCTTTCCCTCAGTTTCACTCTATCCCTGTCTCTCGTGGAGCGGGTTCATCTCCCCCAGTCATTCACCACACTCTGGAAAGCCCACGCATCACAGGAGAAGCAGGGGAGTTGCAAGATTTACTCCTAAATGTAATGTCATCCTCCCTTCGCTGCCTGTCGTTGGTGATTTGTGGAAATGATGGTATATCATGGAAGATCCTATGCGAGCGAGCCGCTTCAAGCTTTCCCCACCTTCGCTCTTTCAATCTTCGATCGACTCTCCCCGAGGATAGTCCCCCACTACTAGCACAGGACCTCCCTGCAGTCCTATCGGGACCGCTAGCAGAGCTTCAGTTAATGAGTGTACTACACCAATTGACAATGAATAATCTCATTGAAATGTTTGAGGATGTCGCCAAACCTCCATTACCTATAGATCGACCATATTTCTCCCTGGGTAGGGTACCTAGACGCTTCCGTGTTGGTACCCCTATCCCAGCAGTCTCATTTGTGGGGTCTCCACCTTCGCTTGGACTTCAGTACCCTCCTCACCCCATTCCCTGATGCCTCTCCATCGGGAAGCATGCTGGAGAAACTCGGCATCTATAGGCCGATAAATTTTCCTAGAACAGTAGATGGGAAACTCATGTTAGCTGAAAATCTTCTCACTTTGTTCCCGAGGCTCAGGGATATCGAATACGATCCCAAGGAAATGTATGGGATTGCCGACTTGCAGAAATATATCGTGGCGTTCAATCGTAGAGTTGCTGCCTACTACATCAATCGTTGAATGTGGATTCTTTCCGGTTTTCCAAATACATTTTCTTTGCATTGCCATTCACATTCCTGAGTGTAAGTTTGCTTGATGAGATACTTTGGTACGGGGGTTGTGCCATTGGTGGGATCGAAAATAAGTTCTCATATAGACCTATACACGCACACCTATCTGCATAGGCACCAATCATGCGATTCGCGATAGGGCACTCGCCGAAATCGTTCTTTGAGCTTGGCAACCACAGGTTTGACAAGGCAAGGACCACCCACAATCAAACCGATCTAGATAGATCAGGTAATGTTCTGTCGAAGGACGCAGGACTCGGAAAGCACGGAGGAAGTACGGTGAGGTCAGCGGATGCTACCACTGATCCTCTGGGAGTGTGTGACTTCTCGACGTCACAGGAAGAAATAGCCTCTTCTCCTGAAATCTCTCGTAAAACAACTGTTGATACCATGACCTAGATATTTCCGATGTTTTCAATCGAGTGGACCATCATGGACTCTGACACGGCTAGGACTTCAATGTTCGTTGAGGTTCGTCTGATGTTCTTTATGGGAGGCGGTAGGCTTGGCTACGTAAGCGGCCGAATAGCCACTTCTGCACAGCACTCTTCTTACCCTGGCACAGGACCTCTATCGAGAAGCAGGCTGAAGGAGTTAATCCTAAATGCTTTCCGGCAACGCTGGATCACACCTGGCTAAAACATCCTCATCCTGGTCCGGAGACTTAGAGCTATCTTGTATGACTCCGAGGGAAGCGATGGAATTGCGGATCTACACAAACGTACTGTGGCATTCAAGAGTAGAGTTGCCATCTGCTACTTCAGCCAGAAGTAAATTCTCGCTCAGTTATTGACACAATATTGGGTGTTTGGAGTATCGGGGGGGGGAGGGGGGGGGGGAGGGGGAATCTGAAATGTCCCGACGCAATTACGGAGACCTTGCGCTCCCACTTGAAAAGAAAACAATTTCGACAAGGCGAAGTCTCCGGGCGGGATTCAGAAAAACAAACACGTGATCTTACGTTTGTCGCACGTTTAAGGTTTAAGCGCCGAAAACACTGGTCTTCGCAAAGGGGTGATCGTGACACAGCTGTGCATCTGTCTCGTCCTGCTCACACGTCATACATAAGCGAAAAATGAAGAAAAACACTCACTTCGTCTACCCTAAAACACTCCCCCTCACCCACGACATCTGGCGTGAGGTGCTCAGGTGTTTCGAATATCGAATCATGACTGATTCCGTCACGGAAATACAGAAACGAAGGAGGCGCATCCTCAAGATAGCGCTCCTTTCTCAGTCACTGGCGTCTGTCGCACTAGACGCGTTGTGGGAGGGAATGGGATCATTGGAACCTGTGGCACAGGTTGTCAATTCTTTTGCGTCCTCTCCAGGGGACGTGTATCTCAAAAAGGTTCTGGCTACGGATAGCCAGGGGATAGAAGGACACTGGGTGAGTGTTCTTGTGCCCCCAGGGGTTTTCCTTACTTGATCCCAGGCCTGTACAGGAACTGCGGAGACCAATCGAAGATGACACAATACGCCTTCGGGTACGAGATTATCTGGCTCGAGTACGATATTTCTCAATCAACGAAATAGACACGGCGGACGCTTCGCTGTGGCTCATCCTTGTGGCGTGCTTTGGGAACAACGCTCCTCTTCTTCCTAATTTGCGGCACCTTAGCCTCAATGTGGAGAGAATTCTTTCCCCCGGGTTGTCAGTCTAGTCCCCCTCCTGTCCCTTGCGCTGACCACCCTCGCGATAGTCCACGAGTCATCCAGTGCGAGCGCAGCGCTGGTACTATTCGGATTGCTCAAGTCGCTTGGGTGTAGTTTGAAGGACATTCGCTACACAGGGAGTTCCTCGCCAGATCTTCTTCGTGCTATGATGCCTTTCAAGCATTTGAAATGCTTGCATATGACACGAGGCGAGCACGTCCAACGGCAGAGCTCTATCCCTCCTTCCGATGTCCTGAAACACTTCACCTCCCTGACTGTCCTCCGGATTGATCTCAGATTCTTCCCGAACCGTGGAGCGGTTTAATCTCCCCCAATCACTCACCACACTCTGGAAAGCCTACACATCACAGGAGAAGCCGGGGAGTTGCAAGATTTACTCCTAAATGTAACGTCATCCTCCCTTCGCTGCCTGTCCTTGGTGATTTGTGGATATGATGGTATATCATGGAAGATCTTATGCGAGCGAGCCGCCTCAAGCTTTTCCCGTCTTCGCTCCTTCAGTCTCCAAGCGACCCTTCCCAAGGGTAGTCCCCCACTACTAGCACAAGACCTCCCTGCAAACCTACTGGAACCGTTAACGGAGCTCCGGTTAACGCGGATACTACACCAATTGACGACCGATAATATCATCGAAATGTTGAGGATGTCACCAAACCTCCGTTACCTACAGGTCGCTCATATTTCTCCTGGGGTAGGGTACTTGAATGCTTCTGTTTTGGTACCCCTATCCCGGCAATCTCATATTCTTCGTCTCGACCTTCGCTTGGACTTCAGTACCCTTCTCACCCCACTCCCTGATGCCCCGCCATCGGGAAGCGTGCTGGAGAAACTCAGCATTTATAAACCTAAAAATTTTCCTAAAACAGTGGACGGGAAACTCATGTTAGCTGAAAATCTTCTCACTTTGTTCCCGAGGCTCAGGGACATCGAATACAGTCCCAAGGAAGCATATGGGATTGCCGACCTGCAGAAATATATTGTAGCACTCAATCGTAGAGTTGCTGCCTACTTCAGTCGTTGAATGTGGATTCTTTCCGGTTTTTCCAGATACATTTTTTTGTATGCCACTCACATTCCTGAGTGCGATGATGAGATACTTGGGTATGGGGGTTGTGCCCTTGGTGGGATTGAAAATAAGTTCTCATATAGATCTGTATGCGCACACATATCTGCACAGGCACCAATCACGCGATTTACGATAGGGCACTCGCCTCTTCTCCAGAAATCTTTCGTAAAACTATTGATACCACAACCTAGATATTGCCAATGTCTTCAATCGAATAGACCATCACGGACTCTGACACGGCTAACACAATAACCGTCTCCGATCCAAACCCAATCAATGCATGTCGCGCGTAATTATCTTCCTTTGTTTCCGCGCTCTCATTTTCCAAGTCCTGCTCTGCGGTTAAAGGACGTCCATAGTAGATGCAAGGGTCACTTACAAGAGGTTTCGAGACATCCTCGCACGCTTTGATGAGGTGTTCATCTCGTTCTGATAGCGGTTTAGTACGAACAAGGCCTGCGAGCTTTGGAATTGACTGTGTCTAGAAGACGATTGGTTTGTCTGGCTGTAACGAGAACGAAGGAACTTACAGAATTATGGAGCCACGTAAGAAACCTGACAAACGTTACAACAGGAAGGGTTTCACAAATAATCCGAAGACGGGAAAACTGGAAGGACCCCACGGTATGCTGCATAAAGTTGAGGTCGGGACTGGTTATCTGAGTGCAAATCTGCCAGAGATGAATTGAAGCGAATTCGACAATATCCAAAGTGATGCAGAGGGGAGGGTCGGCTGCAGGCCCTTGAGTGCGAGTTTTCTTAGATATATCAGGCGTAATATCATCGCTGAGAACGCGAAAACAAGACTCTGCCAGTAGAGTACGATAGAAAATGGGGCTTTGGGTGAAGTCCTTTGCGCGCGAAGGGTTCACCAAGAAGTCAGGGAATGAGGCATGGAAGTAATGAAGTGGTGCTTGGAACGATTTATTGCCGGATGGAACAGCAACCACGGAGTGAAGGGAGAGGAGGGCGTCATGTATAGCACGGAGGTCGATTTCGAGGAGGCACGCGAAGTGGAAGAGAGGAAGTGGGGGGCAAACTATGAGCGTCCCAAGCACTTTCAGCGTTAGTGGCAACATTACACGGGGCGTACGTTCTATTAAGCCGCGATAGAGAGCGTCGATTGTACTCATCGGATTTAGCGTGTGGGGTGACGTTGGAACACCATCGATCGTATCGATCACTGTTTGAAGACGGGCAATGGGATCCTTCGCCTGGTGGTCTGCTACAAACTTGACGATAGTGACTGCGTAAATGAATAAGCCAGCAACCGCGTTGATCATCTTGTCCATAACTGCTTGCCCAGGCCATCCCTTCCGCTTATCAACATCGGTGATATATTCCTCGCCAATTTTTCTAAATTCTTTCTCCAAGTACTCCTTTACGTCACGTTTCATCTCTGGGCTGTCAACACGGATTTCCTTTATCCAACAAACCCCTTCCGATTCGGCTTTTTCGAAGGCTTGCCTGAGGTGGGATTCTGGACGGCTGAAGATCATCCAGCGATATCCTGCGTGCCGACGGACGGAATCCCAGATACACATGATAACTTCGGATTGCCATTTATCGTCGCACTCGTCCAATCCATCGATGATGATGAAGTCCTTCAATCTGTCAGCATACAATCCCAAGTAACTCTCAAAGTAATGCTTGAAGTCAAAAATGGACGGGGTGGGGCCATGTCGGGGAAGGGGGCTCAGACCCAATTTTTTGGCGAGTTGCATGGCAATGTTGACCCACAAACGTGAAGGGTCGGTGCGGTTGAGGGATCTGGAGAAGAAAAATGCTGCAGCGCATCCTCTTTCTGCAATCGTTTGAGCTAGAGCACTCTTTCCACTACCCGGAGGGCCTGTTATCCATCGAATGCTGGCGATGGAAGCTGGCGTTGGGTCAGGTACAGCACTATCCGACCCGGATTCGATCGTATTGATCAGCTCTTCGCATGTACCAGGTTGGCAGTGGGGGAAGGGCCTGCGATGGATCGAGTACAATTCTGTGCCGTCGTTGAAATCTGGGAGTATGTTCAGCCACCAGTTAAAGAGGATACGAAAGCCATCACCGTAGTCAGGTCCAGGCGTAGTCAGCGATGCTACATTGCTGTACGGTCCACCCGGTGCACGGTGCTCATCATCGCGCTGATCAAAGCGAACGTTATAGACAACTCTACCTTTGGTGAAGTTAGGCCACCGATCCTCCGTAAGAAGAATATGCTAATACCTTGAATGCCGAGCATCGGACCCCGATCACCTAGGCTGAGGCCTCTGTCGTTATCCTCGCGGCTGTCAGGTACGTAGGGCGAGCTGGGGCTCGCAGATTCATCTTCAATCAAGCTAGGTCGTCAATCTTGCAGCGGAAAGAGGATATGTTGAATCACCTTGCTCGAACCCGAAAGACACGGGGAAGGAGAAAGAATTCGGGGCGTCGTACACTTGAATGAGATTAAATCACTAATCTCTCAAGGGAATGAGGATGAAAAAATCGCTAGACCTACCTTGTGGGTCATACATGTTGGGGAGGGGTAATCCCCGTGGGGTGCCTGGGGCCTTGTTGCCGTGGGCTGACTATGTTTGTATCTGTTAGGGATGGCCACGGCTGTTTGAAGAGGGAACTGAGCAGCATGGGAATGGAACAATTGGCACCTCATGACTACCTGCGATTGTAAATGAGAGGTTAATGTGAGGAATACGATAGGTATGAGTGTGGAAAGTCAAATTTAAATCAAGAGCCATCGCCCTGGATAAGGAGGGACAGGATCTCCGGACAGCTTTTAAGGATGATTCAACCCAAGAAATGCGCTTATTGACATTTCATGCCAGCTATACAATAATGAAAGCTCAACCCCGGAGTTGGTATCATCCTAAAAATGTCACGGATTCAACTGGGCCTATACATGCTCTGCCTATGCCATTGCACTCTGAAGCCAAGACCTGAGCCTACGATTACTGACCCCCGGTCCTGATTAGATGCAGCAGATCGGAATAGTAATCCCCATCGTTCCTTGTAAGTTACGGGCCAGTCTGTTCCCGGAGGAGAATTACCGGCGAGGGTCTTAAGAACTGAAGCGAGCGTACAGCACAGTCAACCTGGAATCCTAAATCGAACGACCGCTATCACAGTACTAACGTTGGTTTGTACGTGCAACAAACGATCCTGTCTGATAGAAGGTGAACACGCTTTCAAATGACTTCCTCAGCCTATTAGACAGAACGGGAGGCTAAGCTTGCACGTTCAGGCATCACAGGAAAGAATTCACAGATCTATGTAGGGAATATTCCAATTATCACGAGCTTACTGCTCAGCTCACACTTCAATGTTGACGCGATAAGCTTGGTTGTTTCAGCCGATGATTTTCCCATGGGCTCTGTTCAGCTGACAGGAAAAGAGATGAATACCTCTAAGCTTGACTATAGTTGAATCAAGCATCTTGCGTCCATATATACGTCCCAGAAATCTGGAATACCCTCATCCAAGAACCAATCAATATTTCATAGAGTATGTCGAGAGTGTTTCCCTTCCGAAATAATGTGAGGGAGGAAACTCGCCTGCGTGCAGAATCCGTCCCTGCATCATATTTTCATTTAGGTATTTAAGTAGCACATTTGTACTTAGATACCTCAGCTCCTAACGACGAGGGTGTCTCTGCTGCCATAAGACCTCCGATGGGCTACAGCGTAACCAGCCTGCAGTTTCTTCCCTCAGTTTCACACACACTCTCTCAGTCTCTCTTTCCAAAGTCTCTCACCCAACCGGAGTTGTACTTGTACCCAGTCTTACGAGGTCGAGAAGACGAGCCCAGCAACCGTTTCGCCGGTTGCGCTCGTTTGTATCATTTTTGTTGCTAACGCGACACTCGTATTACAATAAATATATCTTCCAGCTCAAAAAAAACCCATTAACACAAATAAAATATGTCTCACATGCTTAAGCCATCATACCTCGCTAGTGGTGGTGTATAATATTAGAGCGAGTATACAAAAGAGTGGTTCTGGACGGGCTCAGTAAAGCGAGTACCTCGGTGCCAGCAGCGAGCCGCCACTCTCTTTCATCATCCACTAAATCATTCCGTCGGTGAACCCCCGTGTCTTGGTAGGCTACTACCAGTCTCAGCATAACTTTCAAGGATCTAGCTATGGATTTACTTACAACCCCTGGAGGAGACTTGAGGGTCTCGGTATGTATAGTTACCTGGAGGCGGTCATTGCCTGCCACTGTCCCAAAACCGTTCTCATGGTCCCTTGTTGACAGTGGTATGGAATGCCAATTGCCTGCTTCGGGGGTGGATGCCTTGACTATATGCTGACGGCTGTTCAACCTGTCGGAAGGATTCATCGGGAGAAAGGAATTAGGCAGTAAATCTGTCAACCTACGTCGCGAGTGCACTGTTCATGTAGACTACCCAGCTATATGTCAGTTACCTAATGCCATGCAAATAAGGGAGGGACATGCTTACGCTTGCTACTTAGGATCAGGCCATAGCTAAAATATAGTGTTCCCGGCTTCGCGAAGAACTAGAACAATCCCACAAGGATCATCAGGATGGGACCATTGGTACAACCAACAAACATACGAGGATCAGATTTACAGCAGCGCAAATCGCGGTCAACACTCCACGGTTTACGGCATAAACCATTAACCTGTTCAGCATGGAGTTTGTACTGGGAGGGGAGTATCCATGTTTCAGACGTTCGGCCGAACCCAGCCATCAAAGGTGGCTACTTACGCTTTGATACCGGACTTGCGCGCGCTTAGAGAACACAGAAGGGATATTGTGATTGCAGCGTCGCAGAGAAATGCCGCAGCACCCTGAATCGCGGTGGTGTTCTTTGTACAAGTGAAGATAAGCATATAACATCGCTTACTTGATTGTGCTAGATTTACCTTTGTGTGGTCGAGATCCCTGAACGTCCCGTATTTCGTCCTAGGTACACACCGGGCGTCAATCGGTGTTCCTTCGACTAAGTAATAACTGACGATAATACCGTCTGGGCTTTATTTGAGGCTGGTGTCAACAGTCCGATTGATTTTTCATAATCGAAGAAATCCTACCAATTCCGGCTCCTGGGATGCACATTAGAGTCGAGGACTATATCAAACGACAATGTAATCTTACCGATTTGAGTCAAAGCCAATAGTGACTGGGAACGGTCTTCGGGTTAGTAAATGATACAGTGCCAATTATGCGTGCCGAAGATTACAATTAAAACCGGTGCGAATAGGCTCCTCTTGTTTACTGGATTTGGATGAGTCGATCTGAATTAATCCATTTGAAAGGATGACACTGACAGATGTGGACGCAGTGCGCGAAGTATCTGTGGACGCTTGTAAGCCGTAGACACGTGGCGAGACCGAAACTGAGCGGAGGCAACGCACACTTGAACAGTGAATGCGGATAGAAACTGTGGCGTAAAGTAAGAGGTGCTGCATATGAGAGGATAACCAAAGCCGCACATACCCCAGTTAACAGCATCATCTACCACTGTATGATGAGCAAGCGGCAGAATTGAGATGCAGTCAAGTATTTACCGAATCCACCCTGTCTCTCAAAACATCAGTCGTCGAGAAATCCAAGACCACTTAGAGCTCACCAATAGACAATTTGGAGCGCAGCGAAGTTCCCAAAGTTCGTTATAACATAAGTATAAAGCGCTGCGACGTAACATATGGACTGAATGGTTTCAAAGACCCTAACCAGGAACATTAGTTGATCTAAGGTCAAGGCTTTGCACACTTAACGAAGCGCCTACAGCACGGAAACGACCTAAAACAATAGACGCATTAACGACTCAGGTGAATACTGCTACAACCTGTGCAATTTACGCACCATCGCTTTGATGCCCCGATGGTCTTCTGTGTACCAATGGAAGTACAACCATGCCTGAAGGAGACCACACCCATATAGTCTTCAAAAGACGAACCCATCAAACAATGAGCTAGGACGAGCGACGGAAGGTTTACTGCTCTCACATTGACTGCAGGAACAGGGTAATGAGCCAAGAGCCGAAAGTCGGGTCGAGGGAGCCCATTGTGCTTGTGAGGCGGGACAGGGGCATACCGATTTCGCTACTCCACCTCTTTAAAAACATGCGTTGCGCCTCAAGTTCTGATCATCATACAAAATTAACACTGGAAACGGAGGAGTCCTTAAGATCCATTACAAGGAAACAACAGTTGCTGACCTGTTTTTGTCCTAAACCCGGTTAAAAGATCGAGTGACGCGATAGGGTCGTGGCAACGCAGAGGCTCCCTGATTGGGGTCAAAGTGCAAGTTAATATTAACTTCCGGCTCCACTCCTACTCGGTGTAGAGTAAAACGCATCTGTTGATCAAAAGCTTCGGATTTAGATACATGTGCAAATACCGCAGAGGTTATGGTCCTTAGCAGTGTGGGCGTCAGATAAGGCTTATTTTTTATGTTGTATAACAAGGCAAGTGCGACATTGTCAAGATTGCAAGAAATTAGTCCATGTCTGAAAAAAAAAAGCGATTTTTTCTACGGCGGCATCACGTGCTAAGCGGTAACGTGCGATTGACAGATATTTTAGGCGGATTATTATCATGGGAGACTCGGGCGAAGCGTGATACCCGATGCTTCTAGTATATGTACAACAGCTTTCGAGAACTGTGATCCAATCCGTTCGATCGACCGCTATCCAGTTTTCATTGTGATGAGCTCGATAATGATGCTTAAAAGTTCTAACAGAATTTGATCAGCGTCATGATGTCAGTGTACTTCAATATCCCCACTTATTCCGCCAGGAAGGGGGAGCTTTGCGGGACATTGAGTGGATATGATAAGGGGCCAAAGACCAAAGCAGAACTGACTTGGAGCGCCGACATGGGCCGTATCTTAGTTCGTCCAGTAATACCTTTCATGAAGGGAAATTACGGGCAGAGGCTCGTTCCCAGCGCTCGGACATTTGCCTGGAAATATGCACATTATGGCGCGCCAACTTGTCAGGCAGCAACAATGTGTGAATCGGCATCATCGTGCCGAGAGAGCTATTTAGGCGGGTGATCGGGCCGCCACATACGGATCTGGGATTGTCAGATGTAACGGCCGCTACCTACACCATTACGGGTCGACGATTTTTGTCATCTCGGAGGATAATTTTATCTCTACAAGACGCGGCATTATTCAATAAATGTACTTTGTCGATGCAGATGTATTCTCATAGCCGAATTCGATAGCGGTGTCAGGGGTTTCGGTCTAACTTTAGCGTCTGTGCGTCCTTGAAGGCATGACCGCCTTGATGCTGGGAAAAGATTGTACAGTAAATATACAATGGTTCTGATAGGTTTGCGTATCAACGATACTGCAAATTTGTGATTTTTCACTATCTGTTGCACTGGAGATCTAATTTTGCAGGTGCGCGGCGTGGCACTCGAACATTCGGCGTTTCAGACTCTCAACCATCATGCGGAACCGTCATGATAGCAAGAAACGACTGGTTCAGCAAGAGATATTTCATCTCAAGTTGTCGCCGGACCTAGCTGGAGACCCCTGCTCAACAGGCGCGATTGCAATCCAGTGGAGATCTCCGACATCACGTAAAAACAAGTTCCTCACTAAAAAGTTTGATTGTGCACAGAAGAGACCATCGATCCACAGCGCCATCCCCGAAACAAATTGTAGCTTGGGACTCTATCGATTGGGCGGAGATAGTGAGGAACGATCGGTCCAAGGACTGAATTATGGGTGTGCATAAATCGACGGCCGCCGAGAAAGAATTTGTTTGTCGCCACCCCCACGAGAACAACATACCACGCTCCTGCTATGATGAAGTGTCTGTATCTGCGACCGTTTCTACCTTCATAGATAACTCATGCCCCCCGCTGGGGGCTGTCGTCACCCGCACAACTGCCGCTATGACGCACCCTGGCTCCCCCTTCCTAATTTTTTTTTCCCGTTCTGGGCTTGCAACACTGCCACACAGGGTTTTATAAGGAGTGGTGCCTGCAGTCCTTGAACCCCTGTCCCAATCTCAGAGGCGCAGAAGAAGCCACTTGACCCGACCGTAACGGCGTGCGAACGCGCCAGTCCCCCACTCCGCTACTCATCAGCACGTTGATGGGTGCCCTTAGTTGGTACAATAACCCACAGGAGTGGTTTCATCAAATTTCTGATGCTCCTCCCGTGCTTTCGCTCTGAGATTTTACTTTTTTCGCACCGAGTTCCGAGGCGGTCCGCTTGCTGGATCGAGCTATGGCCACTTGATTCCCTTGAATTAAACTGTCTCCTTGGTGCCTTTTGGCCGGGTGGATGTAGGGGGGGGGGGGGGTTGGCTATCCCCTTCTGTTGCCTACAGCACAGAGACGCATCACCATGAGACTTGTGGATATTCATCTAATTGGGGCGGCTTCGCACGCCGCACACCACCAGGGCCACCGCATGAGACACAATCTGCCAGTGGGATGGCGCTTCCTCGTTGCCACATGAAAGAGGATCCAGATGCAGGCAGAAGCCTTTTATTGAGCATCTAAGATGTTTCTTTCATATGGATGATAATTCAGGGTAGTATAAGTAATCGTAGAATCCCAAATATGAGGGAATGTGAGGTGGGAAGTTGATGGGTAACACTCTAACCAATCAACCTGCCCATGAGGTCGTGGGGGTAGACACTTAGTCATCCATCATGTTATCATTGTAGAAAGAAATCACATCAGAAAGAATGGAAAGTGGGTGGAAAACGACTGTTTCGACATGACAGAACCCTCCCCATGCTTCATGGACTGGGGGATTACAAGATATATCCAAGAACTGGGGATAGGCCAGGAAGGGAAGGCCACACCAGGGGACATAATCTAGCTCTGTTGTCTAGAGTAGGATCCCAGCAACTGGTCTCGGATTCAAAGATCACTTAGGTATTTGATCCTTCATCGTTGTGGACCCGCGGACCTAGCTCACACCAGGATTCGCACTTCTTCGGCATAGCACCTATTCGAATCAGCTATCTGATTATAGTAGCTAGGAGTAGTCGAGTTCCTGAGTTCCCCTCGAATAGACGTTGCTCCCACTCACTTGTGACCCCCGCAAATCAACTCGCCCCGATTGGGGTCTGCCCCAAAGTGGGCGTCCTTACAATTTTCAGTTCTCCGGTTGGAATCCTTTCCGTCCCAGAGACGATACCGATCTTGATTCTCAGCCATGATTTCTGCCCCCAAGTGGGGGTGATTGGCTTCCTACAGTATACAGGGCTGAAGAGCTCAACAGACATAGATATTGTCATCAGCATCTTCGATGCCATGGATCCAGAAATTTGTGGCCCAGTCATCGACTTAGATCGAATCGTCAGGGTACCTTCGCTGGTGACGGAGAATCCACGTTTCTCCTGGACGAGAATGTATACAAGCACCTCTGCATCACTGTCGAGACAGGTCCGGATGGCAGCAGCGAAAGGTGTTCTAGCGGTCGTGCCACCACCCTTACTGATGAAGCTTGCGACGGCTCCAGCTCCCACAAGGACGCTGCAAGGATGCTGCGCTACAGTTATTGGAACTCGGAGGGGGTTGAATCCGTCCTAGGTGTGACTGAGCGATCTGAAGAGGTGAAGCAATAGATTGACTTTCATGATGCTCTGACCGTTGAACCCTGCCATCCCACCACCCCGACAATCCTTCTTATCGGTTTCGTGCTGTGACACCACTCAAAGTTGATGCCCCTTGGCCCCTATTTAATTAGCTACCTTCAGCCACCCCAATCGCGGGGTTGCTGTCTGCCGAGGTTTGGAAATGTCTTTGGTGGTGCGTCCGTCTCAGAAAGGAGGGGGTATCCCCCCGGTATCCGACTCGTGACGTGGGACCGTGCACCGCACACGGCCCGACCGCGCGTCGGAGGGCGGTAGCTACTTAGCGTTGCGATCGTCTAACGAGAAGGCAGGACAGCAGCGGAAAGCAGGGCAGGGACGAATGTTACATTGGAGCCTTGAGCTTGACTCTTGAGGACCCCACCAGGTGACACCGCGTTGATCGGGACTATTTCACTCCTTCTCTCTCCATCTTTCTTCTTCCCCTGGAAATTCCTTCCCGCATTCTATGCTAAATTTACCACCCCACAATCCCAACGACATTTCGTGGACATGTGGAAACCCCAACAACCAACGCAATGACTCAAAAATCAATCAACTTCGAGAACCCCCGGCTGCGTGGGTTCTTCCTGATGATGGGTGCAGTAGTCCCGCCCCATATGTATTTGATTTGCGCAGGAGGAATGTGCGCAGGCGTAACCAACCCCCCAACTCGGCGGCTTATTTCCCCACACCGCATAAACACAAGACCCCCCCCCATATATACCGAGGAGGGTATCCGTAGCGCCGTGGAGCCTTCCTTCGACACATCGACTGTCAGACCTACTCTCGCCACATCATGTCCGTCGAGGAGGGTATCGAGGAAAAACACGAGCACGGGTCCTCAGGATCCACAAGTAACGCCTCGGAGATTGATCTTTTCGCACTCCACGAGCTTCGGGCAGGTCGTCTCATTGTTGACCCTGAGTAAGTCGCTCTAACTTATACTCACCGATGGCGATATCAACTCCGGGGTACAACCTCTCACTAGAGAGGCAAAAATCGAACTTGGTGAAGCAGTCGCAGCACGTCTGAAGCTAACCAAGGATGGGACCAAGGTGCTCTGGCCTCAGCCAACGGATTCACCCAACGACCCGCAGAACTGGACCGACCGTCGTAAAAGCTTGCAGCTGTTGATTATAACTCTGGCAGCGATCGTACCGGATTTTGTGGGGGGTATTGGTGAGCGTTATTGCGACTGATAACAGAGAAGTCTGCTGCTAACAGGCATTCTAAAGGTATCGCATCTCTTTTCCCATTGGCCGAACAATATAGCACAACCACAGGAGTAATTAACAATTTAACGACTAAGTAAGTCTAATGAAGCTTGACGTCGAAGTGTTAACCGGAGCGTATGATGGTTCAGTTGGAGTATTTTCCTCCTGGGTCCGTGAATACTTTCCTGTGATCCCCGAGTATGTAATCTCATCCCTCCCTGTCCAACAGGTTGGGGAACCCTTTTCGCAGTAATGATAATCCGCAGGTATGGTCGCCTTCCACTCCTATTCTGGTCCCAGGTGAGATTATGCCTGGCTTTCACTCACATGCAACGAGCAATGTCAATAGTTTGGTGGCAGTTACTCGCATTGGGGTTCCAAGTCGGCGCTGCATTCGCTCCCAATCTCAAGACCTTCGCTGGTAATTTGGTCATTACTATTCCCCCCGGCTATCCTGCTTATCATGCTTATTTAGCAATGCGGTGTCTGATTGCCTTCTTTGCGTATGGTTCTTCCACAATCTGGGGATTAGCTATGCTCACGCCCCGAACAGAACAGCCCCACAAGCAACAGTAAGGACACTATTGCCACTCACTGCCCCCAATCAGAATCACCTGAACGCCTCGGATTCTGTAGGGCCTATACGTGGTCACAGATTTATTTCCTTTCCACCTTCAGGCCCGGAAGGCAAGTGTTGGACGCTGCCTTGACTTTTGTCCGCTCTCACACAAGTGTGGTGTCAGTTGAATATATGGACAATGGGATTTATCATATCCCCGTTCTTATCCCCGTTTCTTTTCGGGTTCCTAGTGGCCCGCACAACATGGCGATGGGCATATGGGATTGGGGCATTATATAGCCTCGTGGTGGTTTTATTCATTGCATTCTTTGGCGAGGAAACGTGAGCACGTGATCTATCCATTGGAGCGCACTGAACATACATGTGCCAGGATGTACGACCGCACTGTAAAACCGGTGCCCGAACCTACGACGACTGGCTTACGATACCATATCGAAACACTTATTGGCATAACTGGCGTCAAAATGTCCAAATATCGTATTTCTTGGACTGAATCTATTCTATCGCCTCTGAAGGTCGTCTGGAGACCTCATTTACTTTTGATCCTGGTATTTGAGGTGGGTGAAGCTACCTCTCTGCGGACTGCAAGATGAATTCGTGACGGGTTTCCAGGCAATGGCTTTTGGCTTTAGTATCGGTGTCAATGTTCGTTTTCACCCTTACGTAGACGCACAACACGATTGACTAATGCCAAGGCAGGTCACAAACATCGTTTTTCTCGGAATACCTGTAGAGGAAGGAGGATATGGCTATAGCCAATTCGCGATTGCAGGTAGTTATGCGACGCCTATTGTGAGAAGAATTCCATTTTCACACTGCTCATTCTCTCATCCGTCTTCTTCTCAAGGTCGCTGTGCTCCTCGGAGAGTTCATTGGCCGGTACATGAATGATTTCATCATGAACGTCAGTATCCGACGAAACCACGGTGTTTTCGAAGCAGAGAATCGACTATGGTGCCTAAATCTTTTTTTCTGTATTCGGGCCAAATGCTGATATTGGGAATGACATGAAGGGCGTGTTATGTCGCGATGCCATTGTACGTCTGTGGGTACCTGACACTCGGGGCTGCGATCCAGAAACATTTGAGCATCGGCGCTCTCATCATGGGATGGGGTATTGCAGAACTCGCGGTGATGATCATCACAGTGGCCGTATACGCGTATTGTAATGACTGCTTCCCAAAGCATCAGGGTGAAGTCAGTGCCCTGATCAACCTAGCGAGGACCCTGGGAGGTAAGGTTTCGAGATTGTGCCATACATCGGCTACGACAGCTGACTTCCATCAGGATTTGCTATTACATACTTCCAAGTTCCATGGGCTCTGAAGAAGGGCGCAATTCAGCCTTTTGGAGTGGAAGCTGCGTAAGACTGACAGCCCCCTGCCCCGGAAAGGAAGGCTTACCATTACTTAGCATCGTCGTTGCGCTGTTTTTATTGGTGGTTCCACTCCTCCAACTCAAGGGTAGCAAGCTGAGGGTGCGTGGTATAATTATTATCTGGGAACTATCAGCTTCTGACTATCGGTCGTAGGAACGATATTCTCTGCATTAATTTATGACTTAATTGGTGATGTTACGACGACGGAGTAATGGTACTGTAGGAAACGTTGAAGGAAGAGCATTACCATTGCACCAACACGCCTTTTTATTTCATAATTGTTCCCTACATCCCTTCATGCTTGGGCTTTCCTTGAGCTGCCTCACTTGGGGGATTCACCTGCAAAAACCAATACTGAAAGCATCAACTGTACCACTGGCTCAGCTCTAAGCGAGAGTGTGAAATTCCAGGGATTCCTATACAAACTTTATACGGTTACATCAACAAAGGTAGTGAGACCCGTATGTGATACCCACTCTGAAATGATTCTATACTGTCAAACCTCGACAACGATCCTCACCCAAAACGGATGATACCCGGCTTGCCTTTCACTGACCACAAAGACATGGGGGCTACACAGCGACCTCTTCTGATGTCATCGTGCATGAGGCGGAGGCGCTGCGGCCAATAGGTGGGCACAGAGAGACCGACAGTTGGACCACCTCCGTGCCTAAACTATTGGACATTTCGCAGCATTCTGACACAGAAACAAACGCCTGTGGATAGGGTTCAGATACGACTACTTGGCGGGCCAGATGGAAGATATTCCGTATTTCCAGAGGGTGACCTAGTCAACAGGTCGCTCTTGACATCGTATATAGCAATGATTGATTCACACACAAGGCGCTTCGACGGATCACGGCTTTCTTACAGACAACCCACCGGGCTCGTCGGACAGGACCCCGGGAACCCCCGTGGAGTGTGCATCTGATGCTTCTCTTCTCATCATCACCTCATCAAGGAATACAACGGCTCAATATGTTCTCAGGTCCTTGCCAGACTCTAACATCTCTACTATCTGCTGATGACAACTCTCACTGGATCGCCTGTCCTCCCGTCCGACCCCATTAGACTCGACCATGTATTCGTCTGGGACATCTACCGCCAGCTCGGAACCAACTATGGCGACAGAGTGTTCGCCCGTACCATGGATGCCGATAACGAAGATACCCCGCTGGTGAATATTACCTGGCGGAAGCTCCTGGTCGATGCAACAAAGGTGGCGGCAACGCTCAAGGAGAAGCTAGGAAACCCCACAGAGCCCATTACGTATGGCATACTGGCTAACAGCTGCTATACGTATTTTGTGAACATTGTGGCTGGATGGCTGAACAAGTGGGCTGCGAGTGTCTTGCGTTGCGAATGATGATAACAACTAAACCAGATTTGTTGACTTGCTCCCAATTAGGTTATCCTGCTGTCGACTCGCAACAGTGTCGCTGGAATCGACAATCTTCTCAAAACGGTCGAGGCCAAAGCCCTCATTGCTGACTCCAAGAATGTGGAGACCGCCTCGGCGGTCTCGCAGGGCCTTCCAATTACTCTTCTTGATATGCAAGACCCGGACCGAATTGATCTTATGGTCGGGTTGCCCTTTGGCCAGTTTGAAGTTTGCCCTGCTTCCTCGGAAGAATTCAAGAAGATAATTCTATACCTCCATACTAGTGGTACTTCTGGTGAGTGTGCGATCCTGGCATGGTTCAAACCCGCCCCTCACTGCCATTAAGGTCATCCAAAACCAATTGCCCGTAGCCATGGGCATATCATAGCTGACATGATGGCCGTGAGACTAAACGTCAATTATGTTGGTGCACCAGCCTATGCTCCTCTGCCTCTATTCCATGTGAGCTCCATTAGCGTCGTTGGCTCTAGCAACAGCTAAAAGTAGCCCTTCTCCCAGGGTATTGGTCTGTACTGCTTTGTCTACTGGCCAGTCGTCTCAGGCCACATTCCAACATTTATAAACACCAAACTCCCATTGACGAGTACCTCAATGCTCCGCCACCTCAAGCGCCTCCCTGGAGCCGTGGCCTTTGTCGCACCCATGCTTCTCGAAGATTGCCTCCGTGAACCACCTTCTGAGCGCGAGGTTCTCAAGACCGTCTGTCGCATATTTTACGGTGGCGCTCCTCTGGACAAGCAGGCGAGTAAGCAACTGATGGAGATGGGAGCTCCTCTTGTTTGCCTCTACGGAGCGTAGGTGCCTCGGTCTTGAATGAGAAGGCAGCAGCACCCGACGCGGGAGTTCTAATCTTTTTTAACAGATCCGAACTTAGTATGCTTACCGTCATGGACTTTCCAGGCCCGCCTGAGAGCAGAATTGCTGATGTACCATATGTGCGCTTCTGCGACTATCAATATGTTTTGCACTGGATCCCATACGAAGGAAAAGTTAGCGAACTCGTTGTTTGTGTGAGCCTTTCAGATTTCCTCTCAACCGCAAGGTGATTGACCAAGGATACCCCAGCCCGGAAAACTCGCAACTCCCGCCGTTTTTAATCATCAAGACCCCATTGGATTCGCTACTAATGATCTCTGGGAACCCCACCCGACCATCGAGGGTATGTGATGTGAGATGTTCCCTCTACGTTTCTAAGGACAGTATTTTAGGCCTGTACAGACACTTTGGTCGCAAGGACAGCGTGGTGAGTCCGTTGACAGTGTTTTCCCAACGCTCTTCTAATTGTTCTACCTTAGACAGTCTTGAGTAATGGCGAGAAGACTGATAACGGACAAATCGGTAAGCCTAAACTCCTCGCGCGGAGCCTCGACCACCCTGTTTGAACCCGCCGATAGAACTCCTGCTAACGGATGATCCTCTAATCAATGGTGTTATCGTCTTCGGCTCCGGCAGGCCACTCAATGGTGTCCTCATCCGTCCGGAAGCCGAGGCTCAATCCCTCCCCGCCGAAGAATTTATCACTGCTATCTGGCCAACCATCGAGCATGCCAACACTATCATTCCAAACCATTCCCGTATCATTCGACAGATGGTCATTGTTGGCGATGTTCAGAGGAAGCCGTTCATTCAATCCGACAAGGGATCAATCAAGACCAAGGATACGTTGGGTTTGTATGCTGAAGAGATCAATGCTGCGTATGATGCGCTTGAGAAAAAAGCTAGTAGCGAGGCCGTGGAGAACGTGGACACGCCAGAGGAGATTGCGAAGTATGTCAAAGACGTCGTTTTGAGGGTTGCAAAGCGACCGCTGAAGGATACCGATGATTTCTTTGAGAACGGTAAGTTTGGGTTCATTATTACTACTAACGCACGATGCTCATGTGTGTTGAATTACGACTGCTCGTTAGGTCTGGACTCTCTTCACGCTGTGCAGATCCGTACGGAAGTCAAACCTCTCTTCGCGAAGTTTGGAGGAGGGGAGGAACTCTCGTACAACGTCGCCTATATCCATTCGACTATCTCGCGCCTCGCTGCTTATCTTATTTCCCGATCTAGGGGCGAAGTCATTAGCCTTGATGAGCCTACTGCATTGGCTGCCCGTATTCAAGCCTGCGTTGAACGTTGGAGCTCCAACCTTCCTGCTCGCGAGGCATCGAACGCTGTAGAACCCGAAACGAAGATCTTTGCCCTCACTGGGAGTACTGGTAGCTTGGGCGTTCATATTTTGCGATACCTGTTGGAAAGAGATGACATTCAAAAGGTCTACTGCCTCCACCGTGGTGCTTCCGGCGTTGCGATCCAGCGGCACAGGGAATTGTTCCAGGACAGATCCTTGCCAGTCAAGTTGCTGGACTCTGACAAAGTGGCATTCGTCGAAATCGATTTGTCTAAACAAGACCTGGGGTTATCCACCGAATCATACGATGAGGTGTGCCTTAATTTCATTACGCAGGGTCCAACATTGATTGCGCCGATAGCTACGCGGAAGCCTAACGCACATCATCCACGCTGCTTGGGAGTTGAATTTTAATTGGGGTGTTGAGCGCTTTGAGAAGGTTCACATCGCCGGTATTCGTCACCTTGTCGATCTTTCGCTTGCATCAACACTCCCCATTCCGCCCCGCATTGTGTTCATGTCTTCCATAGGCGTCGTTTCCAGGCACGGTCATGACATAATGGTTCCTGAAGAGCCTCTCAATGATACCAGCCTCATCGGTGCCCGAGGATACGCTGAGGCCAAGTTCGTATCTGAGCGTGTCCTCGACAAGGCAGCCAAAATATCTGGTGTTCCTGTTACTATCATTCGTTCTGGTCAAACCTCCGGATCCACCATCGATGGCTACTGGGCACCAACCGAGTATATACCTACCATCTTCAAGTCAAGCAAGATCCTGGGAAAGGTCCCCAATCAGTTACCTGTGTGTCAAACGCCAATTGTCTGTCCCCGTGTGTTGAATAACCTTTGATAGGATACCCGCTGGCTCCCTGCTGATTGTTCTGGTAAGGCTGTCCTTGAGCTTTCGCTCCAGAACAAGGATACCTTGCAATATTATCACCTCGAGAATCCCACGAGCACACCGTGGAGTACTATCGTCTCTTTGTTCATCGAGGCCTCAAGCACCAAGGTTGAGGCAATCGACACAAAGCAATGGCTCACTGCCGTCGAGCAAGCTAATGAGCATGGAGAAGAGATACCTGCTGCTGCCCTGTTACAATTCTACTCTGAATACTCCTCATCAGATTCGCATGTGCAACTTGGAACGGACAAGGCACGAGAGGCGTCAGAGGCCATAAATTATGGGGTCATTACCCAGGATTTGATGAGAAAATATATCTCCTGGATTTAGGTTCTTCTTGAGCCGGTTGTTTTTGCCTTGTTACGTTCCACCTCGTCAGAACCCCATCCTCGTATATATAGTATGATCAGGTACACAACGTTTATTCGACGAATGGTTTCACTTCAATCCAAGAGTCTACTTTACCCCCGATTACCGAGTACCGATCTTGACAGGTCTCAGATGTCAAGCTTTCATTAGTATTCCTTCTCCTACGTGACATCTGAAAAAGTATACGAGAGGGTGGTTGAGTGACCAGCCGTCCCAGTAGTGCCGCCTTCCGTTGACAGTTGCTGGGTGCGGCGGCTTCGTGGTTGTAAATCAGGTGGAATGACTTAGGCTACTTATCCTGCGCCCAACATGTCACTCGACCTTCCACAACGGGAACGACAGCCACGCCTCAATACCCAGGTAGTGTCATATTGAAATATAACAGAACTAAAGAATGGGGGAAGGATGATTATTTCGCCCCTTGACCCTTCGGTTATTTATACCTGTAGGTACTTGGCCAAAACAATACATACAATAGAAATACAATGTACAGGACAACATTGCATTGTCCATTAACTTGGTGGCCCAAGCGAGGTGTTTGGGACCACAAGTGACATGACCATCGCCGATTTGAGTCAGATGACTCGAGGGCGCGAATTGTTTATTCAGCATGCCGTCGGTGAGACTGAGATAATTGACGCCGGTGGCATGCTTTTATATACGTACCAACATTTACGTATCTGCGCAAGCACCCATCATGCAATTCGTGTTTAGGCACCAGTCTTCCGATCCCAATCACCGACGTCGTTCTTGGAATTTGGCAATCACAGTCTCAACAAGGCGTGGGTCTTCCACAACCAGGATATTCTAGACAATTTCGGTCGAAAGACACGGGTGACGGGACTCGGAGGACATGGAACAAGTACGGTGAGGTCAGCGAATGCCGTCACTGGTCCTTTGGGAGTGGAAAATAACAAAAAACACTCACATTGGCCGATTCACGCCGGGGAGGCCTAAGTGTCATTGACCAAATCCATGAAACTACAATTTTCACCCTCCCTGAACGCCAAGTCCTACCGGACACGTGACCGTGCCTTTTGCGTTGAAGGTCGTCGCGGCGATCCCAAACCTCTCCGCACACTTATACTCCTTCTCCACTCCTTCTCCCAACGGCGAGCGGTGGTCGCGTATTGGGAAAATTTTAATTCATCTACTCTATCTTACCTACTCGTCACCCACACGCATAGATGACGGAACCTTGCTTCGTTTACCCAAAAGCTTCCGCTACAATGCCCCTCACTCATGACATCTGGCATGAAGTGCTCGAGTATTTTCGATATGATCTCACTTTCGATTATGACAAGGAAAGACATGAGCGAATGCAGGACATCCTCAATATAGCGCTTGTTTCCCGATCACTGACGGCTGTCGCACTGGACGCACTATGGGCGCAGATGAGGTCGCTGGAACCTGTGGCAAATGTTGTCAATTCCTTTGCATTACCCTCTAAAGACATATATCTTGACATAGTGGGAGTTGTGAGTGGACAGAGCACAGAGTGGCATTGGGTGCGTTTCTTGCTCTTCCAGGTAGTCTCCTTAGCTAATTAGAGGCTTCTACAGGAGCTGCGAAGACCAATCGAAGATGACACGGTGCGCTTCCGCGCACAAGGATATCTGGATCGAATACGGACTTTCTGGATTAACGAGCTGGATTTGACGGAAAGCTCTCTATGGCCCATTCTGGCGGCGTGTTTTGGGAAGAAAGTACTTCTTCCCAATTTACGGAGACTTGGCCTCAAATCGGGAGTGGGATCCTTCCCTCTGGCTGTTAACACAATCCCCCTCCTGTCCCCAGTGCTAACGACCCTCACGATAGACCACAATTCGGCCAGCGCGGGTGCCGCCCTGATGCTATTCAGACTACTCAAGTCCGATGGCTGTAGGCTGAAAAGGATTGAATACGTTGGGAGCTCCTCGCCGGATCTTCTCCACACCTTCATGGCTTTCAAGGATTTAGAAATTTTACTTATAAGCCATAGGCAAGGCCACCGCCTCCAGCGGGAGAGTTCTACCCCCTCTTATGAAATCCTGAGCCATTTCGCTTCTCTGAGCACCCTCCAGGTTGATCTCCGAATCTTTCCGAGCCGCCAAGCGCTGTTATCGCAACCAATCCACCACCACGCTCTGGTACATTTACACCTCACGGGAGCGACTGGCGAGTTGGAGGACTTTCTTCTCAACATTACATCGCCCTCCGTCCACCATCTGCTATTGGTAGTCTGTGAGGGCGGTGGTCCGCCATGGAAGATCCTATGCGAACAGGTTGCTTCAAGCTTTCCCCGCCTCCACTCGTTCAGTCTTCAATCAACACTCTCCGAGGCTAGGTCTTTAATACGGGTGCAGGACCTCCCCGCAACCCTGTTAAAACCGCTGACGGAGCTTTCTCTGGTGAATTTATGTCACCGAATGACCGCAGACGATTTCGATGCAATGCTGAAGCTGTTGCCGAACCTCCGTGCACTGGCGATTGTCCCTAAAACAGAATGTTTTAGCGCTTCCGTTTTGGTACCCCTTTCCCAACAATCTCATCTATGCCGTCTTCACCTTCGCTTGCACTTCGCTACCCCGATCGTCCCACTCCTTGATGCCGGACTTCCGTCGAAGAACAGGCTTGAAGAGCTTGGTATCTTTGATCCCAAAGGTTTTCCCTCAGCGCTAGAAGGGAGGATCGTGCTAGCCCAAAATCTCCTCGGGCTGTTCCCGAGACTTAGGACGGTCGTACACAATTCCAAGGAAGTGGATGGAATCGCTGACCTGCAGAAACTTATCACAGCGCTGAGTAGCAGAGCCGCTATTTGTCACTGTAATCAGGTATGAATCGTCATGGGGGAACATGGAAGAAAGATGGTGGTGTAACCACTGACCCGCTACCGTTCCTCTGGGTATAGATGGAAAAAACCACCTACTCCTCATAGCCCTGGTGTCCACTTCCTCTCCATCCTCAGTCCGAATCGCAAACTCGAGTCGGCGCCCCAATCGTGCTTGGACCCCAAGGACCCCTTCTATTCCATCGGATACGCTTCCTCCCTCTCTTCCACGTTCTGGGGTCATATCTCCTGTCATGAGCATTGGACTTTAATACTTGTGTAGACATATTCTATGGTATTTCTTCTGGTCAGACGTGGGTCACGTGAAACTTCTGTCCACTGCTGGCGTATGACTATTTGAACGTGAGATATCTTTTGATTATATGCTAAAATATCAGACGAGGGTATCACTACTGTGAATATAGTTAATACCCAATTACTAGCTGGCCTTGGGCGATTGCGTAATATCCTTGTCTGATATTTCAGCATATCATCAAAAGATATTATCCTGGAGTGTTACATACAGTCACAGGTCATGTGATGACCCCAGTTGCCTTTGCACTTCTCGGCTGCGCGTCCAGTAACTCACGAAAATGACACCTGGCTTCGCCAACCTCAAAACGATCTCCCTCACTCACGATACCTGGCATGAAGTGCTCCAGTACTTTCAGTATGACATCACTTGTGATGATAATGCGGAAATACGCGAGAAAAGAAAGGACATCCTCAGCATTGCACTCACCTCTCAATCACTAGTGGCTATCGCTCTGGGCGTGTTATGGGCGGGAATGACATCGTTAGAACCTGTGACAAATGTTGTCAATTCCTTTACATCCTCTCTGGAAGGCCTATATTTCGAAAAGGTGGAGGTTGGGAATGGCCAAGACACAGAGTGGTGTTGGGTGAGTTTCTTGTTCTTCCAGATATTTTCCTCAACTAATCGAAAGCGTCTACAGGAGCTGCGAAGACCAATCGAAGATGACGCAGTGCGCTCCCGCGCACAAGAATATCTGGCTCGAGTACGAACTTACTTGATCAACGAAAATGAGGTGGAGCCTTCTCTGTGGCTTGTCCTCGCAGCCTGTTTCAGGAGTGATGCACCTCTTCTTCCTAAGCTGCAGCACCTTCACCTCATCCGGGAGGAGCTACCCACCCCTCCAACCATCAATCTGATTCCCCTCCTATTCCCTGTGTCGACATCTCTAGAGATAACCCACAGGTCATCCAACGTTGATGCAGCACTGATGCTACTCAGACTGCTCAGATCTCGTGGGTGTCGGTTGAAAAGGATTTACTACACGGGAAGTTCCTCCCCGGATCTTCTAGGTACCTTGGTACTTTTCAAGGATTTGGAGCATTTGTGTATATTCTACCAGCGAGGCCAACACCCCCAACGGGATAGTTCTATCCCCGTTCTTGAGGCCGTGAAACACTTCGCTTCCCTAAATGACCTCTGGATCGATCTCGGAATCTTTCCAAACCGCGAACCGATGCTATCTTCCACAGCTCATAGCCTCGTTCTGGAAACCCTATCCCTCACAGGAGAGGTCAGCGAGCTGCAGGACTTTCTCTTAAATATTACTTCACCCTCCCTCCGCAAGCTATCATTGACCATTCGTGGGCCTGGCGATGGTCTAGTTTGGAAAAATCTATGTGAACGGGTCACTTCGAGCTTCCCTGGCATTCGCTCAGTCTTGTTTTCCCTTAGCTCGACAAACCCGGAGGGTAGTCCCCCATTGCTCGCGCGAGATTTGTCTGCGATCCTATCGAAGTCACTGACAGAGCTTTATCTATACTACATTTCCCACCAATTGACTACCGATGATCTTATAGCAATGGTGAAGGCGTCGCCGAACCTCCATACACTGTCAATTGTCCATAGACAAACGGAAGTACAGGATCAAGTGGCTTTCGACGCCTCCGTTCTGATTCCCCTATCCCAACAGCAACCTTGCTTGTGCTACCTCGGCCTTCACCTGGACTTGAACGCCCTTGTCACCCCACTCCCTGACAACACACCTCTATCAAGATGTATGCTGGAGGAACTCGGCATTTATGATCCTAAACACTTTCCCTCTACGTTGGAGGGGAGACTCATGCTCGCTCAAAATCTCCTCATTTTGTTTCCGCGACTACGGACTATCATACACAATCTTAAGGAAGCAGATGGAATTGCCGACCTACAAAAGTGTATTGTGGCACTCAATCGTAGAGTTGCCGCCTATCACTTCAGTAATCGAATGTAATTTCTTCCCGAATTCACCTTGTTCTCGCGACTTTTAGTTATTGAACGCCGTCCCAGGGCGGGTGAAACCGCCGACGTACAGAAATTTTCCACGGCACTCAATCGCACAGTCGCCACCTGTTAGTACCTTGTTCATCCGAACATAGATTCCTTCCAATTTTTTGAATACACATCCCTTGTGTGTCATTCATATTCCTGTGGTGTAAGTTTGTTTGATGAGATGCTCCAGTAGGGGAGCTGTGCCCTCGGTGGGACTCGTAGGTATTGGTCTTCCGATCACCAAACCCTTTTTTGAGCTTGGCAATAACGATTTCGACAAGGCATGGACATCCCACAACCACAGGTGAGGTTTGGTCCAAGGACACGGGACTCGGAGAGCGTTGCCCGCGGACCTGGCTTACACCAGGATTCGCACTTCTTCGATGTGACATCTATTAGAATCAGCTACCTCAGTATATAGTAGCTAGGAGGGGTCGCGTACGAACTTCCTGTGTCAACGAAAATAAGGCGGAGGTGTCTCTGCGGTTTGTCCTCGCAGCGTGTTTCAGGATCAACGCGCCTCTTCTTCCTAAATTGCGGTACCTTCGCCTCAGATTGGTGTCTCGTCTCGTTTTGCCCCATTCCCTCTCTTCAGATATTACTCTCTTATACTACCCACGCACACACACTCTCTCCGAGGTCAAAGAGACGAGCCCAACGACTGGCGGAGACGCAGTCGTACTCGCGCTCAACCCACCAATCATCCCCCACCTCTTTTCCCCGATCGTCCAAGCCGCTCCACAAACCTGGCAAACGCAATTGCACAAAGCCGCGGCAGGTGCCCTGATTGGCCCTACTCTCCGTGAGTGGAATTGATCTCAAAGCCCGCTTGGTGAGTGAGTTTGAATCGCTCGACCACTCGAGTAATAAACTGCCGAGCTTCAGGATCTGGATCGCGATCCACCGGCTCGTAAATCTCGAAGGACCCGTCAACCGGCACTTTCTTGAGAACGATCGGGGGACACTTGAATCAGCGTTAGGACTGAGTGGCTGTTGTCAGCAGGATGCCAAGATCAGGTCGGATGTATGGAATTGCAGTGCGTGCTATTTCCGGTAATATACTCCAAACCAAATACTATGATAAGATCTGGCTTCGTGTTCACCGTCCCTCTTAAGAGAGCCCTGTTCAGTCCGGACCCTGTTTGTGCCTCTAACGTTTGGCGAAGATCCACCATCGCAACGTGGCGCACACCCCCGTCTGTAACTCATCCTGTTCCGTCACACCCGATCTCCCAATCTATGAGCGAAGGAAGGTACTTCGTATGGCAACTGCCTTCACTGCTATTGCACTACACATGGAGAATATCATGCATCTTTTTTTTCACAATCATGCAGGATGAAGTCCTGGACGGGGCCGGTTCGACGGAAAGCATCTCCTATGCCTGGAGTTACTTAACTGCCGATCCTGAAAATCTTAGTGGGGTGCAAGGCATCGAAATGGAAAATTCGGCCCCTGCGGCTCTGCCTTCATCAGCATTGCAAATGAGCGTGCGGAGGGCAGGTAACGACATCAGGTAAGTGAGATTCGACCACTTTTGAAACTCGATAGTCAGGTTCAGACGATGGGAGCCTGACAAGGCTAGGAGGCACCGAACGAGCGCCTGGTGCAAATGTCAATAAGAATGTCACTCTTGAGGTCGGGATGGGTTAGTGAAGAGCAGGGGAACAGAATGTTGTCAGCGGAGCATACGGCGGGGCATGAGCCAGATGTTGTGTCTTGCGTGAGGATGGACACATGAGATGGTCTTTTTTTGGTTTTTGGAATAGAGTAAGAGTGGTGTTGCACAAAGTGGTGCGTCAAGCCACTTCTCTGACGTCCTAGTTGCGGGCCCGATTATCGGAGGGGGTAAGGTAGGCAAGTCTGAAGTCGCAGTTCTATGGTCGGTGGATACGTGTGAGTAAACAAGTTGGAAGGTGGTAGTTTGGGGACAGCTGTGTCGTAGGCGGCAATGAGATCATCGGTTCACGTAGTAGGACATTATGGTGGTGGCAGCAGTGTGGGTCGACGAATTATGCAGCTCGTATGGTATTTTGAAGGGAGGCGTACAGTATGCTGTCTCAGTATGGCTGACTTGCTACGTCATGGTATGGGTTCGGGTCGGCAGTTTTGACGCTAGACGGGGTGTTGTACCCTCCAGGTTGGTCGGTGGTGCGGCGAGGCGTAGTCGGCTTATTGAAGGGAGCACGAGTGTAAGAGTTCTGCACATTCTGTGCATGGATGTCCCTCAAAAGCGTGAGAAAAGCTGGACCAGGTGGTTCAAGGGGCGCTTCAAGGTGCTCGCTATTACTTATGGACGCGTTCCCAAGTTTTCAAGTGGGTGAGACGACTTCTTGGACGTTTACACGACACACAGCGTGCTTCTAGTCTGTGTTAAATCGACTATGCCCGGCCCCGCTCTCCCATCTGATCACCCCGCCTTTTATAAGGAGCGCCCGGCCTGCCACCGGGCTTCGAGACCAGGCTATGGGAAACATAAAGCAAGCACTGTTCCTTGTATTCGCCAATCGCCATCAGGCCCTGGGCGCAACTGTCCGGGGCCCAAGGTACCGCTCTCATCCCCGAGCCTCTCGTTCATAATTGGATTGACCTTTTCAGCACTGGACAGCGCAGAACCTCCAAGGGGTATCATTACCCCCCTCACCGACGCTGCCAGTTTTGTAATACCCTTCATGGAGACGACCAATGGTGGTCGTATTTTTCCGGGTGAGCATCCCGCACCTAGAGCTTGAGTGCCGCTCTCATTCCCCTTTGTATAGGCGCTACATTACCCCATAGATGCCTAAGGCGGGAATGAAAATGGATGCACCGGGAAATGTAGGCTGTCTGCATTTGGATCCGAGCTTTTGTCTTACTTGTCATATGGCACCCTGGACACGATGGGGGACTCAAAATCCGATGTCACTGGTTTCTCTCAGCTATACGACAGTGGGACAACAGGGTGTAAGCACCTTCATCCACTTCATTGGTCCTACCAGGTCTGACGATCCAATAGGCCGGTCCCTTCGTCAAACTTTAAGCTGCGGCCTTTTGCCGAATGTTCCTCTTTTGAAAAGTGTCCTATTTCTCTGAAAGACCGAAAGGTTCTTTGCAAAATTCTACCAGATGGTGAGCGTGGGGTTATGTATCTGGAAGAGGTACTTATACGAGTCTCTAGGTTCACCCGATGACCCTGCCTCACTCTTTTTGCTTAACCCGGTACGTGATCGCGCAGCTGGCATCTCGACGAGCAAAACCTGACCAGGATCACAGTCCAATTCCATTCGAGTCGAGTTGACCGCGACGCGTCGAATAGCATTACATCGGTGTGCGTTCCCTCTTGGGGCGGTACACCCTAGGATCACTGTTGATATCACAAACGATGGGCAGAGAAGTAGCCCCCCGGCAAGCCAACTGAGTGCGGCGTTTGGCTTGCCGATTTCCCTGCACAAGGAACAACTAATATCTGTGCGGTGTGCTTCGGTGAGCAGAAACTGAGGTCACTTGTCCAGAGATCTGTTCATCTCATCCATATATTCGATTTTCTCAGGATTCAGAGATGACCTGGGTCATCGTCTTCGCGCATCCGCCCAAGGTCAATCACTTTTTCGCACAGTGGGATACCTATCGCATACACGCTTCCGCGTGACTACTATTCTCGACCACAACTCAGATCTACCACTGACCATCACCAAATCAACGCGAATTGCCATCTGTATTGTTGCGATAACATCGAGTGTGTATGAAATGATGGGCATTGCGGGGAGCCAATAGGGCGAGAGGGGGGCGACGCTCCTGTACGACCGTTTACCCTTTTCAAGTGCATTGTTAATTTTGTAGGATTCAGGGAACTGGGTCGATCTAGCCTGCAGGAATCATTCAAACGGAAAAAAGAACCGGAGTCTAAAAATCAATCTCGGCTGGTGGAGAACTACCAATGAGCAACAGCCATACCACCGATCCTCTTTGCAACGTCGAACGGGTACTGTACGTATCTATTAAAGCCATATCCGAAAGCACGTTCTGACAGTTTGTAGTATATGATTGCGACTGTTATAGTCCCTTAGAAAGCCACTACAAGACTTTCGAACAGATATCAAGCTCGCACCAAGCAAGAAAGATTTCAAATGCTGGTGTGTGCAGCGCTGCACTTATATTGTCTCTCAGGCTGGTGAAAGAGGCGGCGGTAGCAAAGGTACGCACTTTCCTTCCCGTAGCACACGCTTATTCTTATACTGACGAGAATTATGGCAAATGTGACGCACGGCAGAAACGCAAGCACGACCCACTCATGGCGATTGAACAACAACTTACCCATTGCTGCCCATCGTCGCTGGCCCAGAATTCCTGTCGCCAGGGGCCCCCAACCCGGTTCTTCGTACTCACCTGCGTCTACATCGGTCCTGGCAAGTACGACTCTAACATGAGTTATCTGAACTGGTACTAGCGCCCATACAGCGGGAGAAAAAAAAACAGAGGGGAGTATAATCGCAGGTGCTCACAATGTCGCATTCCGAGATATGTAAAATCAACGCGAGGTGGAGGATATGCATTGGCGCCGGGAGAGAAGGTCTGCGCGTGTTCTATCCATGCTCTATACCCCTCTGTCATCAGAGCTGGCGCGCGGCCTGTACTTCGGATAATGATCTTCGACCTTGTCGGACATGAACGAATACAGTGCTTGAGGCGTGGCGGACCATGACATAGATTAACAAGTCAGTCGGAGAATGCCACACTGCACAAACCCATTCTATAACTGGGCTGCTGTATTACGGCGGACTCCGTATAGAACTTGAGGAAGCCTAATATATGTGTTCAAGTTACTTGATGTGTTACTGGTGATACGATGAGAGAGGAGGTTCAAGGAGGCCTCGTCACGATATATCACACATGTCGTGTCTGGGTTATAACTGCATTGATGGAACTGCGCCCTTATTCGGTTCTACTTCGACTCGAATCTTCCATCAGGACCTGCATGGTCTCTTCAAGGCCTGGCAACAAGCGCTCTTATGATCGGGCTTGCACACCATGTCACATAGAAGGTCTGTCTCAGTCGGCGTCTGCGTCTGATCTCATCACCCATGGCGCTCAATACAGCGCTTGCCGTGGCCTGCGCCGCAACAGCTCAACACTTCTTTGGGAATGAGGCTGCATTGAGGACGAGGCCACCAATATAAGGGCTTCCTGGCTACCAACTGGATACTCCCATTGCCATTTCGTTATCGTTCTGTGTCAAGTCGTACTGAATGACCCAAACCTATATGATCCCTAAAGTGCGTCCCACCTGACATTAGACGCTTGGCCTCTCCTAACGTCGACCTTAGAAACATAGGGAAGGCTCTAAGTCCCTTATCCAGACAGAGACGGAGACGGTGAGCGCTTCTCATATACTCATCGCTGAGTACCCAGAGCCAACGCGCTCTAGGATTCCAATATTCGACCTCGCCCAACTGGGAACCGGTCAGGGATTCCACTTAACCAGCAGGTCAGTTCCTTGAGTGTCTTCCGTTCCAGCTTCAATTTATCCCCTCCTGCAGAGGAAATGGACTAGCAATAACAATTCATACCTCTACCTCGGTGTCGACGAGAAGGAATTGCCCAAGGATGTGTGGAAACACTGCTACGATACCGTAGACAAGAGGGATGATGAGCTTTGCAAGAATCTCCAGGATGAGATCGGCGCTCTCCTAGTCATTGTGAGTGCAGCTGACATGTTGGTCTCGGGCGGCTTTGTACTTGAACTCAGTTACACTTCATAGGCGGGTTTACTCCTTGGTATAGTCAGCGCCTTCACAATCGAGTCGTTCAAATGGCTACGAGAAGACCCTGCGCAAGCTGGGGCCGATCGCCTCACACAAGTTGTCATCCTGCTCAACAACACTGCCGCCCAGGGCACCATCCTGGCCCCCACTCCGTTTACCCCGAAGGACTACGAAGTTCTTGTCAATCAGCTCTGGTTCTTGAGCATGATTATGAGCCTCAGCGCTGTCGTACTCGGGACGTTCTGTCTTCAGTGGCTCTCCGCGTACCGTTGCCCTGATGCTAAATACACCCCTAGCCACGACGCCCTTGCTCTTCGCCAGGTCCGCCTTGAAGGGCTGTTCGCCTGGGGAGTGCCTTTCATACCAGCCTTTCTCATTATGGCGGTCCAGGCAGCTCTCCTTTTCTTTTCCATTGGGTTGGTGTACCTCCTGTGGAACGTAGACAAACGTACCGCCGCTCCTGTTGCTATTGCCGGAGGGGTATCGCTATCCGCTGTGGCGTTGGTGGTGTTATTGCCGGTAATCCTACCGACAGCTTGTTATCTCCTTCCACGCCGGGCTCGAGTAGCCATTCGTCAATGTCCATTCAAGAGCCCCTGGACTTGGCTGATCCAACGCTGCTTCACTATTCCTGTCATCTTGTTTTACAGCCTCCCAGTTGCATTGTTGCTGCACAGAAAAGACTACTGGGAGATGCTCTTGAGGTTTTTCTTGGCACGGCGCAAACGGAAGATCAAATTTCTTAAAGACTTTCAATGGCAACAGTACGACAAACTTTGGCGCGAACTGCGAGAGGGTGGCTCAGCGGGCTCTAGCAAATGTTCTTATTATCTCCTCCGCGGTCTCACATCTGTTTTGGAGATACTCGGCTCGCACCCGACTGCTGCCCACGTTGTCCAGACCAGCCTTGAGGAATCTCAAGGGATTTCACTGGATCATTCGGCAGTCAGGACATTCGCAGAGCTGTTGCATAAAGACCTCACGCAGCCGGAGAAGCTGCTATTAGCAGCTTGCGAGGAAGCCAAAATGTGCCCTCTGTTGCAGAGAGACTTCAGAAATGCTCTCCTTCTTCAATACCTGGTTGCTCCCAATTTGGCCCTCCATCGTACGGTGCTTCATCTCCGAGTTGAACTTTACATTCGGGTCAAAAACTCGGCACAAGGCATATCTTTCTCGGTTACAGATAAACTCTCCTCTTGGCTTCTTAGTCCCAAGTCAGGGAGGACGAAGGAGGGAAGTGAGGTCGGTCAAGCTGTCGAATGTCCTATTGGAAGTCTACGAGACGCCAAGTCTCTAACTCAAGGTGAGTCGTATCAGTGGATAAAGTTGAATCAGCTATAATTCTCCACACAGAGCTGAGAATTCAATTCCTGAGATGCGTCGAGCCCCTCATTAGCACCCCGCAGTTTCGGGACCATGACGCCTACGCGACAGCACTTATCTTGAGGATCTTTCAGGGGGAGCTGACCCGGTCGATTGAGCTACATGAAGCCAACAATAACGGAGAGAAGAAGGATGATGGGGGCACTTATGCTATGGAGAAGGGCATTAAAAACATTGACAATGATGAGAAGGGTCAGGAAGAGAAGAGCGAGGACGTCAACAACAAGAGAGGCAACGAGGAGATATTTGAAGTGCTGCAGGTCCCTGCTGTGGTAACGTCTCCCGCAGTGGAGGTTTCAGCTGCTGCCGATGTTTCCGAGCTGCTGCAAATTCAACAGGCGCCCGACTCCGTCAATCTTCGAGCTCTATGCAAGCGCTGTGACAATGAACTGAGGAAATTCTACCCGGTAGGGTTTTGCCCCGACTATATCCTGGAAAGTTTGGAGACTTTTCGGTGGCAGGTTGCAGGAGGGAGATTGCGTGGGAAGCCTGATGTGCATGGGGGTCTTGGGGGTCTCACGGAGCAGATGATGCTCTTGAAGTCTTTGGTGGAACGGGCAGAAAAGGGGGGAGTGTATAACGAGTATTGGGCCCAGCGTGGGAAGCGGGGGATGGAGATGATGGTGAAGGAGCTCGAGGAACTCATAAAGCGCAAGAAGGCTATGGAGCCTATGGACTGCGATGAGAATGGGGGGTGCAAGGAGTACAACGACCGCTGGGGAAGTGAAGAGGATGAGTACAAGTGGAGTGAGAAGTGCGAAAATGGTGAGGAGAGCGAAAAAGAAGTGCAGGAAGTGCGACGCCGGCCTTCTTCGGGAGCAGGAACAGACATTGTGTGATGCCCTGACGAGCGCTTGATCAAAGGAATATTGTCTCGTATTCCTGTCACAACTTTTCCCTTTCATTCCAATCTCCTCTTTTATCCCGCTTTTGTTTTTTACTTCTGCCTCCTACATTCCAGGCTAAGGATATTTACAGAATTAGACCATTAGCGGACACATGAATACATACGTTGGCAGCCCGTCATTCTCCATTGCAAGAGTCGGCAACATTCAGGATGTAACAGAAAATATCTATCGACGTGCATATCACGACCTGGGAAGAGATATCAAACGCGTTCAAGTGGTGGAGGACGGAGGGGCAGGTAAGCAGACGGATGCCCAGAGGTGGCTCAAATGACCAGCCATAACTACGGGGGTTGAAGAGAAGTGAGAGCGCCCAGTCGACGCGTTGTCTGGTAGTGGTTCCGGGTTCTCCACGCGCTTCGGGTCGCCTGTTCTGTATGTTGGAATTTCCATCGACTGCTTTGTCCTGATCCCGCTCCCTTCACATCTCTTCCGTCTTAGCTCCTTCCCAGGGTCGTGGAGGAGCACAAAGTCGAGCAGGATTACACCCCGTGATATTACTGCTGGACCGTGGCCGAATATCGCCGGTGCATGAACGAAATGCAAAGTAATAAACGATGGCGGCTATGGGTACGAAGGACAGATGACACAGAGTGGTGGGGAAGGAGGTTGGGAGGATCAACGTTAGAAAGGTGATGTCCTGCGTAAGAAGATGCAAGATGGGTGAGTACAGATTTTGGTCCTTCATATTCGCTTTTGGACGAGCGAGGGATCATCATCAATGCGACGTTCTCAGGACCCAGAGCCAGTCGCTGAGGTCGCTCGCATTCGACTGCCACGTAGACTGTAATATTGTCGTTGTTATTGTAGGTCTTTATGTGGATTTTATCGACTTTCCTTGATTGTAAATGTTATTGAACTTGTTGGACAATTTTCATGTTTCAATGTTCAGATTATGGATCACTTTATTCATCTCGTTCTCCTAGCCCAATTTTCCCGGTCATTCGACCTCTGGACTCTGGACTCTGGAACTGGAGCACATGTGTGGAGTGAGGGGGTTGATTTGTGTGCCTTATGTTTAATCACAATGTATCAGTTATTGCTGTCTGACAAGTATACATGTCCACTTATCCTTGTTATAGTTCAGGAATTAGGCAACTGGGCCCACAAGGTTGTTCCTCAATAGGAAGTTCCCACAGACCCAAAAGAAACAGGGAACCTAGTTTTGTTGAATGAGGCCCCGAGCTCAAAACCACTAAGACATCAATTCAGGTCATATTTGTTGACTGATTATTCGTAGCGAGAGGAGGAGCAAAAGTCTCAACATGGCATGGTGGATAGGCTATGTGCGCAGCAACAGATACCCCAATCAGCCTAACAATGACTACTCTCTATGAATGGAACTAATCTCAAAGTCCACCTGATGAGTTCGTTTGAACCGGTCGACCACTCCAGCAACAAACTGCCGAACCCCAGGATCAGGATCGTGATCCACTGGCTCATAAATCTCGCAGGATCCATCAACCATCGCTTTCTTGAGAACGATCGGGGGACACTTGAATTTCCGGAGTTTAGGAAGCCGCATGGCAAGTTCCAACCAAGTCGTCTAGGCTTCGTTAGATTGTCACAGTGCCACGAGACGGTGCAAATATCTCACCAATACTTTTGAATCCCTCGCCGCTACATCCTCGGGTGTCACCGACATATAGCAGCAAAGGTGCTGGAGAGATTGGCACGTCTCTACTTCTTTGAGCTGCTCGTAGCTCGGAACCCGCGACCACTGCGTCGTAATGTTTCCACCGACGTTCAACGATCTCAGCGAGTGCTTGTGACGTGGGAGCACGGCAGTAAAGAAATTGTCCATCAGCTGAGGTGAGTCGTCGAGCAGGTGCCGGGGTACAAGGCGCAAGCGTTCAATGTCAGGGCATGATAACAGGTAGCTGAAGATCGGAGGCGGGTATATAGCATCGATGCAAATATCTTTGAGGAAGATATTTTCGCTCTGCAGAATTGCGAAAATATCGCCGAGGTGGTTTGCTGCTGAGCGGCTGCGACTTCTTTTGATTTTCAGTGCTTTTAAGTGACGAAAATGTCGGAGGTGTGTCCGAAAATCCTCCGGTGTGATGACGATAGCGCACAATTTAAGCCGTTTGAGCTTCAGACATGCATCTGCAGGTAGAAATGAAAGAGAGGCAAATAGCTCTTTCAATGTCACCTCTCCTTCAGGATGGCAAGGGCGCGGTATCGTGAAAGTAAAGCTTTCGAGGTCTGGGCAACGCGCTATGAGCCTCGAGATCTCCAATAATAAACTAGGGCCTGGTGGCACGAAGGCTTTCCAGATCACCACAAAGGCACTGAGGTTAGACAGTGGGTCAAGCGAGAATTCGGGAGCGGGATTGTCGAAAATCATGATGGTGAGTTCCTTCAGGGTTTGTATTGAGCCCAGTGAGCTAACGAAGCGGGCCACCCGGTCGAGTGCATAGGCCTTGCAGGGGTGGTAGTTCCATCTGTACCGATTGAGTTATTTGGCGGCTTTGCAAAATATAGCTTACCGGAGTGAGTGTAAGTTTCTCATTGCTGGGACCATCAGGTCCAACACGTCTAGCCAAGGGAGCTGTTCTTCGTGCTTATATATATATGCTAGATGGACCTCTGCATTCCTGACGATTTCAAAAACCGTCGTCTTGCCCGCCCTCAATATCGGTGCGATTGCCTCTCTATTTCTCTGTCTAGGCAGGAACTGTGGGTCGAACACTACAGCTGAGAATAGAACGGGGGAAATAATGGAACTGAATCGCTTTGATACGAGACGTAAGTGGCGGAGACAATCAACACGGCTGGGGGTGGGGATCTGAGGGAAATGAACTAAGCCACGCCCGAGCTGAACATGGTTCACTTACCAGATCGATGACCCTGAGGACAATTTCGCTTGGTATCTCGTTAAGCATCGTTAGCGTTAGGACTGAGTGGCTGTTATCAACAGGGGTGGCAAGATCAGGTCCGGCGGATTGTTTAATCGAGAAGTATGGAATTCCCGTGCGAGTTATTTCTGGCAATATCCTTTAAAGGAATACTCTGGGTCACTAGAGCCTTGGTGCGTAGTCACCGTCCTCGCACACCCGATAGCCCTAGCCCTGTCTGTACACTGTTTATGCCCCCAATCTCTGGTGAAATCCCAATCTTCAATGCAATGGGATTATACCCCCAACGATGACCCATCTTGAACAACTACATTCAGTCTCACCTCCGTACAACTCGTTCACTTGTGTGGCCTTCAAGGGTGAAGGGATCCGACTTTGGCAAGCCAACTTCGTACGGCGTTTGGCTCGCCCACTGTCCTGTCCAAGGAACATCGAATATCTTGCAGGTACACTTCGGTGAGTAGAGACTGAGGCACTTTGCTCGGAGACTTGTTCATCTCATTCACATCTTTGATTTTCTCAGGGTTCAGAGACGAACTGGGTGCTTTGTTCATTTTTCTACCTGAGTCTAGAGGCCGAGCCACGATCCTCGCGTGTGTTGGCGTGTATTTGATTTCTAGCTCACACATAACAGTCAGTCGCGAGCTATAGGCGCCCCAGTCGGAGGCCCAACTCAAGGTTCACTCGTCCCCATGGGAGGCGCTGACACATCCTCATCTACTCCCTCATCCCAGTCGCAACAAACAAATGGCACTAGCAATATCTCACTCGTGGTCGGTGGGCATATAACTGGTAGCAGCGGCCTGCCACTTGCTGCGAACTCTGTTTTGCCGGCACGTCCTCACTTACCTGACAATCCTGTCATCCCACAAATGTTTTTGCTACAGTGAGGAGCTTCTAGCCAACAAGCATCTGCCGATGTCGAACAAGAGATTTTGATTTTGTTAGAGTTCTTTGGCCCAGTAGAACGAGCTCATGGGTCGCATGCAGGTTGATACAAGGGGTGTTCCGAGGGGAAACTGTTGAACTCTTTTATTCTTCGGTGCGCTTTGATAGACTTTTCTAGCGTCATTGTGACTTATTGCAGGTTTTGCTTTTAGCTCTATCGAACCCATATCTTCTCTGCAGATTTAAGCGTACTATTTGGCCATACTTACAGACGGGTCGACCTGATCAATGCATCAGATACAGGGGAAAATTCGAAGTGGAACTTTACCGAATCTTATTACGATTCATTCTACTGCAACGTTCGTCATCGTCTTCGCATATCCGTCCAAGGCCACCCACTTGTAGCGCGGTGGGATGCCTACACTTGCACGTGACTACTATTCTCGATTGCAACTCTACCACTGACCATCATCAATCAACGCGAATTGCCACTTGTATTGTCGCAATAACGTCGAGCGTGTATGAAAAGATGAACATTGCAGGGAGCGAATAGGGGGAGAAGAAAGTGATGCTTATGTATTTCCATTTGCCCCTTTCAGGCGCATTGTTAATTTTGTAGGGCTTCAAGGAACCGGGTCGATCTGTTATAACAATTTGCTGGCCGGCGAGAATCATTCAAACACAAAGAAGAACTGGAGCCTAAAAGTGAATCTCCTACCAACGGGCAACAGCCACGTCATCAATCCTCTTCGCAACGTCGAACGGGTACTGTATGTATATATTAAAGCCATATCCGAAGGCACGTTCTGACAATTTGCAGGATACGATTGCGACTGTTATAGTCGCTTTAAAGGCCGAATATAAGATTTTCAAACAGAATATCAAGCTCGCACCAAGCAAGAAAGATCTCAAATGCTGGTGTGTGTTGTGCTGCACTTATGATGTCTCCCAGGCTGATGAGGGGGGCGGTAATGGCGGGGGTATGCACTCTCCTCCCTGTGGCACGCGCTTATCCTGATGCTAACGAGAAGTATAGCAAATGTGAAGCACAGCGGAAATACAAGCACAACCCACTCACGGCCACCGAACAACTCGCCTATCGTTCCTCATCGCCGTTGACACAGCATTCCTATCATCATGGGCTACTTCGTGCTCGCCCGCGTGTGCATCAGCGTTGGCAAGTACAACTCCAACGTGAATCACCGGAACAGGTACTAGCGCTCATACAGTGGGAGAAGCAAAAAAAGAGAGGGGAGCATAATCGCGGGTGATCACAATGACACTTTTCGGGATGTGTATAATCGACGCGAGGCGGAGGATACGCATTGGAGCCGGGAGAGAAGGGTATGTCCGAGGGATAGAAGACGAGATTGGTAGCCGCCCTCTCTCGTACTGTGGTCTTTGCATATTCTATCCCTGCTCTATACCCTTCCGCCATCAGAGCTGATGCGCGGCCTGTACCTATGATATTGTAGGATGACCTCGTCGGACATGAACGAACATCGTGCTTGAGGCGTGGCGAATCACGACATAGGTTAATAAGTCAGTGAGGGAATGCCACAGTGCAGGATATGTGCCACCCATGAAACCCACTCAATAGCCAGGTTGCTCTACTACAGCAGACCCCGTACAACGAGGATGATAGGTTTCGACCAAGAAGCATCCAGAACGACCTACTGTGCTTAATCAGATGTTCGGACATATTTCCAGATTCCGAGAAAAATACCTCCCTCTGCTCCGATCGGTGGCGGAACTTGGGGAAACTTGATATATATGTGTTCAAGTTATTTGGTGTGTTATCGGGTGAGAGGATGAGGGAGTTATAACCGCATTGATGGAACTACACCCTTGTTTGGTTCTACTTCGACTCGAATCTTCCATGAGGACCCGCGACGTCTTCTCGAAGCCTAGTAATAAGCGCTCTTAGTCACAGCCGAAACTAACGTCCTCTTCCTTCAACGTATATTTTTAGTGCTGCTGATGGAGATGTCGAATCCGTATTTCTCGCTCCTCCTCTCCATGTCGAGGACCTGTTATTGATCTAGGAGAATGTCAGCCATTGCACGCCCATGTTCTTGCACCCATGTCTTTAATATCCTCCAAAGGGATACCAAGATAGAGGCTAGGCGCGTGATCGCCATCCTCCTGCACCTGAGAGCCCTAGTTCTATCTGTACGCTGTGTATACCTTTAATTTCTGGTGCACTTTTCAATGCAATGGGATCCATACCCCCAACTTTGAACCATCTTGAACCATCGCATTCAATCCTCTCCACACTCCAGGTGCCCAATCTATGTTGAGGTGGGCAACTTGAAAGCTGAAGCTGGAACCAGACACCATAAACCTTCCTTCGAAACCCTCCGAAATTCGGCAAATTGAATCAGCGCCGAGGATTTCTGAATTATTTCAAGGCCCCGGCCGACGATCAAAGATAAGAGAGGGGGAAGAGACCCCAAACAATTGCCCTTCCCACCAGCGCACAGTAAACGGAGCGCTTCATATGCAGCTTTCTGATATCAATCATCCAGGATGGGTTCGCGAACGGAGTCGATTCATATCTCCACATTCTTCAGTGTCACAAGCGAGCGTGCATCCTGCTCGGCTCAACATGCCGTGTCTGAATGACGCCCTGTGACTGTTCGAACAAGTCTAGTACATACACCTGATCTTGTCCCCTCCCCGTGTCGAAGACTCGCTGGTGTTGAGAATCTCGATCACTGGGCGCCGTATCACGTAGAAAGTCTGCCTCAGTCGATGCCTGGTCTGCGCCTGATCTCATCACCAATGGCGCTTAATACAGCGCTTACCACGGCACAACAGCTCAACCCTTCTTCGGGAATGAGGCTGCATTGGGGAGGAAGCCACTAATAAAAGGGCTTCTTGGGTACCAACTGGGCATTCCCATTGCTGCTTCGTTATCGTCCCGCGTAAAGTTGCACTGGATGACCCAGACCTATATGATTCCCAAAGTGCGTCCCACCTGACCTAGAAGATACTCAGCCTCTCCTAACGTCAGCTTTAGAAACATAGGGAAGTTTCTAAGTCCCCTATCCAGACAGGGACGGAGACGGTGAGCGCTTCCCATATACTCATTGCTGAGTACCCAGAGCCAACGCGCTCTAGGATTCCAATATTCGACCTCGCCCAACTGGGAACCGCTCAGGGATTCCACTTAACCAGCAGGTCAGTTTCCTTGAGTATCTTCCGTTCCAGCTTCAATTTATCCCCTCCTGCAGAAGAAATGGACCAGCGATAACGATTCATACCTCTACCTCGGTGTCGACGAGAAGGACTTGCCCAAGGATGTGTGGAAACACTGCTACGATACCGTAGACAAGAGGGATGACGAGCTTTGCAAGAATCTCCAGGACGAGATCGGCGCTCTCCTAGTCATTGTGAGTGCAGCTGACACGTCGGTCTCGGGCGGCTTTGTACTTGAACTCAGTTACACTTCATAGGCGGGTTTACTCCTTGCTATAGTTAGCGCCTTCACAATCGAGTCGTTCAAATGGCTACGAGAAGACCCTGCGCAAGCTGGGGCCGATCGCCTCACACAAGTTGTCATCCTGCTCAACAACACTGCCGCCCAGGGCACCATCCTGGCCCCCACTCCGTTTACCTCGAAGGACTACGAAGTTCTCGTCAATCAGCTCTGGTTCTTGAGCATGATTATAAGCCTCAGCGCTGTCGTACTCGGGACGTTCTGTCTTCAGTGGCTCTCCGCGTACCGTTGCCCTGATGCTAAATACACCCCTAGCCACGACGCCCTTGCTCTTCGCCAGGTCCGCCTTGAAGGACTGTTCGCTTGGGGAGTGCCTTTCATACCGGCCTTTCTCATTATGGCAGTCCAGGCAGCTCTCCTTTTCTTTTCCATTGGGTTGGTGTACCTCCTGTGGAACGTGGACAAACGTACTGCCACCCCTGTTGCTATTGTTGGAGGGGTATCGCTATCCGCTGTGGCGTTGGTGGTGTTATTGCCGGTGATCCTACCGACAGCTTGTTATCTCTTTCCACGTCGGGCTCGAGTAGCCATTCGTCAATGTCCATTCAAGAGCCCCTGGACTTGGATGATCCAACGCAGCTTCACCATTCCTGTCATCTTGTTCTACAGCCTCCCAGTCGCATTGTTGTTACACAGAGACGGCTACTGGAAAATGCTCTTGAGGTCTTTCTCGAAACGACTCAAACGGAAGATCAAACTTCTTAAAGACTTTCAGTGGCAACGGTACGACGAACGTTGGCGTGAACTGCGAGAGGGTCGCTCCGCGGGCTCCAGCAAATGTTCTTATTATCTCCTCCGCGGACTCACATCTGTTTTGGAGACACTCGGCTCACACTCGACTGCTGCCCACGTTGTCCAGACTAGCCTCGAAGAATCCCAGGGAATTTCACTGGATCGTTCGGCAGTTAGGCCATTCACAGAGTTGTTGCGTAAGGACCTCACGCGGCCGGAGAAGCTGCTATTAGCAGCCTGCGAGGAAGCCAAAATGTGCCCTCTGTTGCAGAGGGATTTCAGGAATGCTCTCCTGCTTCAATACCTGGTTGCTCCCAATTTGGCCCTCCATCGTACGGTGCTTCATCTCCGAGTTGAACTTTACATTCGGATCAAAAATTCGGCACAAGGCGTGTCTCCCTCGCTCACGGAGGAACTCTCCTCCTGGCTCAGCAGCCCCGAGTCAGGGAGGACGAAGGAGGGAAATGGGGTTGGTCAAGCCATCAAATGTCCTATTGGAAGTCTACGAGACGCCAAGTCTCTAACACAGGGTGAGTCGCATCGGTGGACAAAGTTGCATCGGTCATAATTCTCCAAACAGAGCTGAGAGTTCAATTTCTGAGATGCGTCGAGCCCCTCATTGGCTCCAAGCAGTTCCGGGACCATGACGCTTACGCAACAGCCCTTATCTTGAGGATCCTTCAGGGGAGGCCGACTCGGTCAATCGAGCCAGATAAAGGCAACAATAATGAAGAGAAGAAGGATGATGGGGCCATTTACGCCGTGGAGAAGGGCAATGGAGCCGTTGACAAAGATGAGAAGGGCGGGGAAGAGACGGGCAAGAACAGCAGTAACAAGAGGGGCAACAAGGAGATATCCAAAGCGCCGCAGGACCCTGCTACGGTAACGTCTCCCACAGTGGGAATTTCTGTTGCCGCCGATGTTTCTGAGCTGCTGCAACTTCAACAAGCACCCGAATCCCTCAACCTTCGAGCTCTATGCGAGCACGCTGACGATAAACTGAAGAAATTTTACCCAGTAGCGTTTTGCCCCGACTATATCCTGGAAAGTTTGGAGGCTTTTCGGTGGCAGGTTGCAGTAGGGAGATTGCGTGGGAAGCCTGATGTGCATGGGGGACTTGGTGGACTTACGGAGCAAATGATGCTCTTGAAGTCTTCGGTGAAACGGGCGGAGAAGGGGGGAGTGTTTAACGAGTATTGGGCCCAGCGTGGGAAGCGTCGGATGGAGAGGAGGATGAGAGAACTCGAGGAGCTCATAAAGCGCAAGAAGGCTATGGAGCTTACGAACCGCAATGAGGGTGGGGAGTGCGGGGAGTATGAGGAACAATGGGAAAGTGAAGAGGATGAGTACAAGTGGAGTGGGGAGCACGAAGGGAACGGGGAGAGCGAAAAAGAGGTGCAGGAAGTGCGACGCCAGCCTTCTTTGCGAACAGGAACAGACATGGTGTGATGTCTTGACGAACACTTGATCAAGGGACCGTTGTCTCTTATTCCTCTCACAAATTTCCCTCTCATTCCAAGCTCCTCTCTTATGCCGCTTTTTTTTTACTTCTGCCTCTTACATTGATAAACATTCCAGGCTAAGGAAATTTTACGGAGCTGTTAGACCATTAACAGACACATGAATGCATATGTTTGAGCCCATCATTCTCCATCGCCAGGGCGTGCCCGACTCCCAAATCCCATGCACAAGATGCATCGTAGGATTAGCAATATTCAGGATGCAACAGACAACCTTTATCAACGCGCATATCGCGACCCGGGAAATTTAACAAGAATAAAACGCGTTCATGTGTCGGAGGGTGGAGGGATAGGTGGGAGGACCCCTAGAGGTGAATCAAATGATCAACCATAGCCACACGGGCTGACGAGAAGTGAGAGTCCCAGTCGACACGTTGCCTGGTAGTGGTTCCAGCTTCCCCATGCGTTTCCGGTAGCCCGTTCTGTAAGTTGGAACTTTTCGTCGACTGTTTTACCCTGATCCCGCTCCATTTACGTGCCTTCCGTCGTAGCTCCTTCCAAGGATCGTGGAGAGTCACAAATTCGAGCGCGATTACACCCCGTGATATTACTGCTGGACCGAGTCCGAATATCGCCGGTTGATGAAAGGAATGCAAAGTAATAAACGACGACGGCTATGGGTATGAAGGACAGACGACGTAGAGTGGTGGGGAAGGAGGGTGGGAGGATCAACGTTTCGAAAAACGATGCCCCGCGTAAGGAGATGCAAGAGGGGTGCCTAGTAAATATTTCAGTCCTTCATGCAACGATGAGCGGGCAGGAGTCTGGAATCGCTAACCCTGGCTCGACCGGCTAGTCACAAAGGAAAGTTAAACGCTTGAGCAGGCTTGAGCGCTAGAATGTTGCAAATTAAGACAGATAGATCATGTTTGGGCGGTTCCCCCGTGATTGTTATCTGACATTTAATCAGGCATGAGGTCAAGGTTCCATTCATCGATGTGCCCGTTTGTCACTCTCTCCGGGTTCTTTGTCGCCCTAGAATAACGCTCACGATAGACATAACGGAGTACTGTGGAGTGCGATTTTCGTTGTTTGTTAAGCGACCGTCCTCTCATTAATCTTATCCTCATCAAATACATGTAGCTAACGTGGTCACTAATCCATTTTTTTTACCATGCTAGTGAAGGCGCGCACCGCTGAGAGTGGTTCTGACGCTCCTGACTCAACCGGCAGATAGGATATGGCGAGCCGAGCTTATCATGCGCCTGCATCTGTGGCCGTGCCAGTGTTTGGTGAGAGTTTCTGTGATACCCCCGCACAACCTATTTCCTTTTCAGAGTAGGCGAAAAGGAAGATGGATGCACCTGTTTAACTGTGCATTCGGAAGGGAATAGCATTGCCGTGGCTAGAAGATTCACATTCCTAAAGGCATGGAGACGACAAGTTCACATGGACGGTGGTCAGCAAAATTGTGGAGGTAGTAAAGTGGTGAGTATGTGTCAACGGCGAGGTTCAGGATCTACACCTCTTACGTCAGCAATAATTACCCACTGAGGGTGTCAGTGAACCATCACTTGAGACCTATGGGAATGCAAGAGGCCCGCACAGGGTGCCATAAATATCCCCGTTTATTCAAAATACGCTGACGGATGGACGGGGCTCACGTGTTCAGTCACTTATACAAAAAACAACAATAAATTTATTGTGTCTGTTTAGATATTTTGCAGAGTCTATATATATGTGGCACATCATTTTAGACTATCTTAATTGTCTCTGTGGGCACCATTTATCTGCTCACTGAAATAGAAAATATAATTAAATAATCAGTGTATGTATATAGATCCATTTAGTTTAACAAAAGTGCCCAAACATATGGTGCCGGAAATGGAAAATCGGCATGTCTTCCACAGGCGGCATGCATGATTCCCATGCATTCTGTCTGAGTAATTAAATTTGCAGGGGAATGTGCAGGAGCCGTGCAGTGCTTTGTATTTTCAGATGATATGAGACCCTTTTCTTGAGTGGCCCACAAGCGGGTGCAGAAGTGGGCTGCTGGGATATATCCTTTTTTGCAGTATCGCACACTGCTGAGAGAGAACTGTGTTGACATACTCCCTGGTAGATGAAGCTACCCTCTGATTTTGGTGACTATTTCCAAGAGGCTATCTGGTGACTGATGCAACAGGGCAGTGTGCTGGTTGAAGAAAATATCTGGTGGGTATGTCTTGGTAGATACGCTAATCCTGATGGGCTGGAATAAGGTCTTGCTTTCTAGCACTTAGGATGCCCAAGTTGACTTGGGGCTATGTTGTGATCATCTGAGCCAGAAAAGTTTGGTTTGAGTGGAAAGTGACAGTGTTTGGTATGTCATCCAGGCTACTTACCTGTTTGCAACAACCCTTTATGTCTTCAATCTACCAGCCATCCTTGCAGTGGTCCTGGGTTGCTTGAAAGGAAGAATCACACCCGAAATAGAGTGGAAACTAGGCAAGTCGTGGAGTTGGTCAAAGTGATGTTAGAAACTCTTGAAGGACAGGATGCCACTCACCATATGGACCCGATAGTGGTACGGTACCTATTTTTGCCTTCTCTGCAACTCAGAAACTTGATTCTGCATGATCAGGATTCAGTATCAGTAAGGAGGAGTATCTGGAATCAAGTTACACAAGTTGTTGAATGCAATGTTAATGTCCATGTGAGCATGGAAGAAGTGGAGGGCGATGAATTACATGTTTGGAGGTGGGTGGGATCACACAGATTTAGTTAGCACACCAAATTGTCTGGAAGATAGATTCTTGAGTAGACGCTATGCGAAAAAAAAGCGACGCAGTTTTTGCAAATGACTAACATATGAGATATTTACCGCATCTGTCTAGGGTAAACTACAGAAATGGTATCCCTCCAGATGGGCTTCCAGCCGTTTCTCTTCCCATCGGGGTTCATAGAGCCCATCCAACTTGCCATTTACTTATCCATTGGAGGGGGAACCTTCGAATGTTAGTGATCCTAGCAAAGTAAAGCTATTGATCCTGGACTGTCCACTGGGGTTGATACAATGACTGAATTTGTATGTTCCTCCACCTAGATTGTTTGAGTAATCACACATCTGTCAATGAAACCTAAACTTACCTGTAAAAACCATATACATGACCTGACACATGGATACATGTTCAAGCTTTGGGAATTCAATAATGATGAGGGGAGAATCGGCTCCCAAAAGGCACATAGGTTGTAATAAACACAAAAATCTCTGGATTCAAGGCTGTAGACCTTGTTATGAAGCTAGCGGTGATGACATACCTTTAGCATTGCAATGGATTTTTCCAGACGATGCAAGGGGTTAGGAAGAGGATGAAAGTTGTTTTGAGCAAACACACCTGGTATCACCCGTCAAATTTGGCATGGCCTACTCATCTTCCCCATCTTTGGGCCTCTGGGATACTTGGTTAACACAAAACCGATATGGAGATGTGTATGGATAATCCAAATCACATCAGTAGGCTATGGAGCCTCTGAATTAGCATATTCAGATATTCTGAGATATGTGGGTCTGACTCTGTGCCGAGCGCGGCATAAATGATGGTGAGTAAGGTGAAGGAAGGATGGAGTGGTGGTCGCGATGGGGGCTGAGAGAAGAGCGGGTCACATGTCCTGTGACTTTATCACATCAATTGTGACTCATCAACACCCCTCAATGTGACGCCGCTCCCCCTTCACTCGACCCTCATCACTTCACCCCTTTATCTCTGCGTTTTGGAATATCCATCACAGATAGCAGAATTGTAGATTGGTTTAACCGGATACAGTTTAGGATGGGAACTGAAGCTGGTTGTGTGTTGCTTATTGATGGTCAGGTGTATTATTCTCCAAACTCAGTCTGCGATTTGGTTTTGCCCAATGCTGGAGAAGATGTAGGAGGATTGTTGAAGGTTGGAGGATCTGTTCCAAGTGATATGCAGCGGCCACGCTGGTGGTTGCCTGCAACGGAGTGGCTTGGTTTTCTACCTTGTGTTCCTGTCCCATTTACTGGAGTTCTGTTTGACATCCTCTCCTATATACCTTGCTGTATGGTGAAGATTGACGCAGTCAGGCATATCTTGCCACAAAGCCTAGCAAACCAGTGGCTAGTCATTGGTGAACTACTGGCTCAGGTAACCAAGGAATTGGGCTCACATTATGCCCTTCATTACCACCATCCATACCTGCCATATCACTTTCACTACCACCACAGGCATCCCTCTGAAAACACTGCCCATAGGCAAGCTCTTTTAGGTAGAGACTGGTTTGGTGTTTGGATTGGCTTGTTGTACTGGATGATATGCAAAATCCCAGACCCGAATCATCGCGAGGGAATATTGCTGCCAGTGTGGTATGTCTGCACCCTCCAGATGCATTTAGGACAGGCAATTTCTGATAGTTTGCAAGTGTCTCCCTTGTTGCAAAAGGCATGGATCATTGATCATGTTGGTCTTTTGCTTCCTTTTCCTGTCAACCCAGCTCAGCCCAGAGCATCATTCTTTATCTACTGCAGCATCCCAGTCTGGTATAAATGGGGTGCCCAAGAAGCTGATAGCCACAGCCGACATCCTGACTTTCCTCTCAAGGCTCCCCCTGGATGGCAGCTGCAAGAGGCAATGACTTGGATTACACCCAGCCCTGCCCACCATGCTGAAACGGACATGCTTTCACCCGCTTCCCCAGACCCGATGATGTCTCCTTTACCCAGCTCCCACCGCCCAGACCCTCTGGAAATCTTGAAAACTTTCTTCTCAAACCAAGGAGCTGGTAATGCAAAGCGGATGGAAAAGGAAACGCCCACCCAGTGCCAAGCACGCGAAAACCGGGAGAAGAATCCTCCTACAAACTCGGCACCTGTATATGTATGGGACTGGAGTTTTGAAGATCAAGATGCCTACACATGGAGTCTGGTTTGTTGCGAAGATTGTTTTCAGACGCTTATGGGGTTCAGCTCACAACAGAAGCGATATGATCCCTTTCACAATGAATGGAATTGCGTGGATGAATTAGGCCCACTGGATGATGATGAGTTTGAGGAGCAGGACTTTGACACTGGGTGTGTTGTAGATGGAGGCTGGGAATTACTAACAGGAGATTTGGAGACTGCTTTCTTGAAGGACAATAGGCCAATTGTTGATCAATCACTGGCTAAACAAATTGTGGATGATAACAATATAGTCCTGCTCAATGTCATGTGCCTACACTTTGGGTTTGTCCCCCCTCTGCCTATGCCTGAATGTGTTCAGGCAGAACTGGGTGTGGTGGAATGCAGGGCCCTTATCACTCTCGTGGGACTGACTGATGTCACAGCAGCAGATTTGGTTCATTGTGGCCCCATCCCGAAATCAAGCATCCTCTTCCTTTGACATTTTTGGCACTTGCCATTATCCAAACCCCCTTTGGACAGCTGGGACCTTTCTCAGGCAAACTGTATACCACTCTCCTCCCCCCAACTTCATTTGATTCGTACTGTAGCCAATTCCGATGGAGTGCAGCTGTACAGTACAGTAACAAAAGTTTTGCGAAAACAACAAAGACAAATAATGCATTAATCGTTAAAAATATTCACTACACTACCACAACTGCATCTAAAATTATGTTAATATTTTGTATGGTGGCCCTTGGCCTCATAGACTGCCTGAGCACGATCGGGCATGCTCTTGACCAGGTCATTAATATAATTTATATCAATCATCCTCCACTCCTCCTGAATTGCCTCCCAAAGTTTGTCAAGGTTTTGGGGGATTTCTGCTCGGTCATTTATTCTGACTTTGAGGTATCTCCATACATGTTCGATGGGATTGAGGTCTGGTGACTGAGCTGGGTGTGGAAGCTCATTGATGAGATGGGATTTGCGGAATTGTCGGGTGATCTTTGCCTGGTGGACTGGAGCTCCATCTTCCATCACCACTACCTGCCCCCTCTCCTCTGATAAATTCCCATAAAAATCCCATAATGGTCCACTAAGGATGAGGCTAATATAATCTGCAGCTGTCCTTGCACCCTTGGGTATACGAACCAGTGGACCGAGTTTTCCATGTGCCATGCACCCCCATATCATAAGACTCTGTCTTCCAGACTTGAAAGTAGGGGTTAAACACCTTTCTGTGTACCTCTCACCAGGTCTCCTCCATACCCAAACCACCTTTGAACTCTTTCCAATCTCCACAGAAGCCTCATCTGTCCAAATCACATGTCTCCAGTCCTCCTCCATCCACCTCCGATATTCTCTTGCCCATACCATCCTGGCTTTGACATGGGAAGGCTTAAGAAATGGTTTCTTTGCAGAAATGTGTTGGCTAAGACCCAATTGATACCTAATGGCACGCCGGATAGTGTGGGGATGAGCAGGGGAGTCGAGAAATGTGTTTATTGTGTGGGTGATCTCGCGGAGAGTTTGGCGTCTATTTCTCTCCAGCACAATTTTGATGTGTCGCATTGCCCTGTCATCCAATAAGGAAGGTCTCCCAGACCTGGGAGCATCCTCATGATGACCCTGCTCTTTGTGCCTATGGATAACCCGATAGACAGTGGAAATATGGACTCCAAAGAAATTGGCAATTTCGCGAGCAGGAATACCCTCCTGATGCCTTGCACATATCAGGGAGCGTAGTTCAGGGACAGTATTCTTTTGTCCAGCTATTTTTGGCATGTAGGGTGGAGTTGTTGATCAGTGGGAATATTTTTCGTTTATTGTTAAACGAGGTCATGTGACAGATTTTCGCAAAACTTTTGCTACCCTACTGTACATGTTTGATTTTGGTCACATGTCAACAGTTCCTTGGAAACTTGCTGTTCCAAGTGCTTCTGTGGCACTATCAATCTGTCGCATGGATGAGAAGCTCCAAGAAAAGGACATAGTTATGATGCTTTTGGAGGATGGCATAGCATTTCATACACTGCGATGGAAGGCTGATTTTGAAGGTCTTCCAGGCAAAAGAACTCTACCAACTCCTCCCCTTCTTCATGTTGCTGAAGAAAAATTCACTCCTATTGATTTTGAGTACTACTGATGCCAGTGTGATGTGCTCCTCAGGCAACGTCATGCTCGGGCTGCCCTGCTTCGTGGAGGCTTTTTGGGACGCATAGCAAAAGAAACCATCAAATTGAGTGAAGCTTTAGAGGGCCCTACAATGCAGCCAGACATTCAGCATTGTTTTTCTGTGTTTGACAGTGACAGAAAGGAATTATTTGATGACAACCTGAGCACTGATGAGGAGGAGATGCTTTGTGGCTTGTATGTTGTACTCACTGGTAAGTTTAGGCGCTGCAAATGGAAATGTAATACTCAACAAATTTAGGGCATGGTAACCAGATTTTGAAGGTGTTGTGGTTCCCTTTGCAGGTTACCTATGAATCAAGTGGGATGCACCAGCATCAGTGGACAGCCCTAGATGAGAGGTATTACACCAACAGGGTCAACCGCATCTGTCAAGGAAGTCCCCAACCAATGCCCCTCCCAGTGAACAAGTGGAGAGATAACCTGTGAGGATATGGTGAGGTTTGGCAGGTGAAGAAACAGTTGGAGATATGGTCCAAGGAATATCTGTCCACAGTCCGTTCATTGTCTTTCTAAGTTTTTTTTGTACATATATACTTATGCTATCATGACATTTTGAAATGAGGAGCAGGCAGTTAAGTCAGTGTTTGCAGCATGAGAATGAAAAGTTCCTCTATGATTGGTTAGATGCTACTGATCTGGTGGAATGAGAGAGATATGTAGTTCCCTCTACTGGTGTTGTTCTCACATACGACAATGCCATCAACCTGCTGAGCCATCTCTATACTCTCATTCATCGTGACAATTTCACTCCTGTACACAAGCCTAGATTTGCTGGTGACTTCCAGTCTATGCTAAAGGTACCAGTCAGTATCCCTTTGCCCCCTGGACAGCTCATCTACATCAGACCTTCCAAAAACTCAAAACGGGAAGTGAAGCACGCTGTTGGCATTCATCACAATCAAGCATTGTTATGAATTGGGCATTTTTGATGAATACCTCTTGCCAGTACCTGTTAGGATCCGTGCTCCTTCTGTATCCGAGGATAACTGGAGACGGCCTTCAATCACTCTACAAGGTGTCCGAGACGGTTGGCCTTATAGAGCTTAGTGGATCGCGCTCAATGAGATAACGAGGGAAGACGCCAAGTTAAGGCAGAGAGGTAAACGACCGCTGTTAACAAGATTAAAGCTTAGGGCTTTAATCTCTACTTGTACAGGCCTTATATACCTGTGAGGTGCTATATACTCGTTATAGGTTACTTGGCTGTTCTACTGGTCGTGCGCAGTCCTGACCATGATGCACATCCTGGCTGATGGCATCCTAGTGTTTATTTATATTACAATGAGTCAGTACTCTTGCTACTGCTGTGCGATGTTCCATCGCTTTCCTTTGACTCATAATCTTCTTCTCCCAATTGTATCTCCATGGAGTCCTCTCCGTTCTCGCTCTCCATTCTCTCGGTGCTTCCATCCGTATCGGAGGTTGGGTCGGTTGATCCATGGTTATCTTCCTCGTCCTCGGGGTATTCCAATATATCCTCCAAGGTTATCTCCATTCCTGGTTCTCTCGCCAGGTCCTGCATGGCGGTGTAATATTCCCCTTCCTCGTCTTCGTATTCTTGTGCCCGTAATTGGTCTGTAGTCTCCTGTACCCATCTTGTAAAGTCGAACAATAGTTCTTGTTCCTCCCGGTCTGGGCTGTTCATAACATTATCCCCTTCGTAAGGTCTGATGTCCTCATCAGACATATCCTCAGTATAATCCGACAGGCTCTCCTGTAATGTTTGATTCGGCGATGGGGTCCCAGTCGAAGTATGGGTCGGGTTCTGGGGAGTCGCTTCGGTAGCTTGGTGGTCTGGGGATGGCGGGTCTTGGGTGAGGTCTATGACGATGGGTTCTCTGGAGTGAATGGTGGCGGGTGCGCCGAAGGATCGATTCAGGAAGTCGGTGGCTTCCGCTAGCAGATGTGGTGGTGGCGTTGGTGGTCGGAATGATGACGGGGGCATTTTGAATTCGGGTGCGGAGGGGTCTGGCTGAAGCGGGGCGCTGCTCGGTGCTTGCAACAATGTGTCGAATATTGTTGTTCGTGGTTTCGCGTGTGAGGGATCGAGCTCTGCTTGGTATTCCTCGTGGGCGGCGATACAGGCCAGGTACCATACTTGCGGGTTGATGCTGGTAAGGGTTTCTCTCACAGTGCTTCTCGTAATGGCCTGGGGCAATCTTTCGACATTGGTAGCGCGGGCATCCTGCTTTGATATGGCTGAATTGACGGCAGCAATTGCAGCGAGTTCGGGTGGTGGATAAGTGAGTGGTGGTAGTCCCGATGGGGGTGTCATTAGAAGCAGATATAGCTTGTACAACACTTGATGGTTGGTTACTCGTATCCACCATGGGAGGGTTGGAAGGTTGGGTGGTGGTCCCGATAGGTAGGATAGGGTGGTCCTGACTTCTGCTTCCATTGCTCGGGCTTGGGATCGGACTCTCGAACGGGAATTCGGTGAGAGCGGTTGATAGCATGGCAGAAATGGTATTGCGGTCCTGTTCCTCTGTTGCGCTAGAAAGAATAGTGGCGCATAGTTTTTCGAATTCTGTTGCTCGGTCGTGGACGAGGCGCTTGTGATACAGAAGAGCAGTAAATGTCTTCCAGCAGGTGTCGACCAGGGGTACCATCGCTGGACTGCATTTAAGACGGGTTCCGGTAATATGAAAGGGAACTTCGTGTAAAAGGATGGATCGTATCTCGGGTTGGTTGGAGGGAAGGAAGGTATGCCGGATGATATAAGGACTGTTGGTCCTGTCTGGTTGGTCGTCAGCGGTATCGGTGGCAGGGTTAGTGTTATGAACAGTCCAAACCGGGAGGAACAAGAACTATTGTTCGACTTCACAAGATGGGTACAAGAGACTACAGACCAATTACGGGCACAAGAATACGAAGACAAGGAAGGGGAATATTACACTGCCATGCAGGACCTGGCGAGAGAACCAGGAATGGAGATAACCTTGGAGGATATATTGGAATACCCCGAGGACGAGGAAGATAACCATGGATCAACCGACCCAACCTCCGATACGGATGGAAGCACCGAGAGAATGGAGAGCGAGAATGGAGAGGACTCCATGGAGATACAATCGGGAGAAGGAGATTATGAGTCAGAGGAAAGCGATGGAACATCGCACAGCAGTAGCGAGAGTACTGACTCATTGTAATATAAATAACGCCAGGATGCCATCAGCCAGGATGTGCATCATGGTCAGGACTGCGCACGACCAGTAGAACAGCCAAGTAACCTATAACGAGTATATAGCACCTCATAGGTATATAAGGCCTGTACAAGTAGAGATTAAAGCCCTAAGCTTTAATCTTGTTAACAGCGGTCGTTTACCTCTCTGCCTTAACTTGGCGTCTTCCCTCGTTATCTCATTGAGCGCGATCCACTAAGCTCTATAAGGCCAACTGTCTCGGACACCTTGTAGAGTGATTGAAGGCCGTCTCCAGTTATCCTCGGATACAGAAGGAGCACAGATCATAACATTAGATTAAAGCTTCCTTTGGACAACCTCCATCGTACACCCCGTGGTATCGGTACGCCTTGTCGCTACCCTTCCACACCGGCAGACGATACGCTTTATCGCTATCCGAGTGCCAACCGTATCTGATGACACGCCTTGTCGCTGTCCGGTGATACACCCCCGTAGAGCAGGCCACCATACCCTCTGCACCCTTGGTCAGACGCACCGAAAGCGTTGATAGGTCATCCACACCTTTAAGTGTTGATTGGGATAACGCACCCGTAAGCGTTGTATATAGGTCATCCGCACCTTCAAGCGTCGATTGGGATAACGCACCCGCAAGCGTTGTTTATTCACCTTCACCTTCACCTTCGACTTCTTCCCTCTTCACCCTGTCTACAAACCGAAACGACCCTCTTGCCACCGACTACGAAGAATCCAACAGTTCTAACTGGTCGACAACCGACTCCGAACCCGACTTCACACCCCCTCCACCACGGACCCTAAAAAGAAAACAAAACCTATACCCCTCACTCGTTCACCCTCTGGTTCTGCACCGTACCCTACACAACCTACCGAGAGAGTTCAACGTCGAACAGAAGACCCAGGATACCCAGCACCCCCAGCATCAGTTCTTCAATCCCTACCTAAACAACCACCACCTGAAAGAACTGCCACCTCTACCCGCTCAAAGCTCGGGGAGCCGATTCATAGAACATCTACCCCATCCTCCGGTCCTCAACCCTCAACAAGTACAAGAACTAGCGACAACACTTCGCAACAGAAACCCCCAAGAACATTCTCACCCCTCACATCACCACTTGGATCACCGGTACACTCACCGCCTCGATCCAGTTCCCCTGTACAATCCGAACCATCCGAAGTTAGCCCCACTACCGGGTCTATTCACACTTCCGACGAGGAATCCACAACCTCTGACATTAACAATATGGCCTCCTCCGCAAAAATTAACACACCCCCAACCTTTAATGGAGAGACTGACTACTTCCGCCTCTGGAAGGATGCAGTACAACTATACATCGATGCAAAGCCAGGAGCCTTTCCCGATGACAAGACCAAGATACAATTCGCCCTTTCATACATGTCCACCGGCCCCACCGCAACATGGAGAGGAGCATTCTTGGAATCAAACAAAGAACTTGATGGAAGCCAGACCCTTCCGACATGGAAGAAATTTCTCGAAGGACTCGATACATCCTTTGCCCCAAACAATGTCCCCGCCGACGCAATGGACAGAATCTGCCACCTCAAACAGAATGGACGATATATCGACGATTACATATCCCAGTTCCAGATACTTGCCTATCAGGCCGACCTTGGAGATGGAGTGGCGGCGGTCAACTATTTCAAGAACGGGCTGGATCGCCCCGTCGCAATCAAGACAATTAGCCTCAATCCAGGAAACAAGCTCAGCGACTGGTTCAAGCAAGCTCGAACAGCATATCAAATACTACAAACTCAACGCGACTATATGCAAACTCGAGGAACTCCCTCGTTTTCAACGACTTCGCGCACTCGCCCATTTAAAGGGAAAAGAAATGCTTTTACGCACCGTGTCCCACTGCCCTATCAAGCAACAGACCCTAACGCAATGGATATTGACCAACTCGCCGAAGCAGTCTACAACCTCGACTTTGAGGACGAGCCAGATCTACTCGCCGAAGAAGCTGATGAAGACGAGGAGACCGAAGAAGACAGACTCCACCAGTTGGTACAAGAACGCACCCGCGAAGCCCTCAATGCAATCCTCACGGACGCCCAAAGAAAGGATCTCAAAGAAAAGAGATGCTTCAACTGCCGCAAGACTGGACACTTCGCCCGCGAATGCCCCACCAAGAAGACAATATATCGCCGATCCGAATTACCCTGCAATTTGGATGCCAGAAACCGGTCAAATGCGATATCCAGAAGAAGACAAGCAAGCTACAGGAAAAAGAACTCGCTATACAACATACTAGAAGATGCAACCGACGAAGAAGTCGAGGACATCTACGAACATTTTGCAAATGAATCCAACCACCCAGATGCCCCTCTGGTTAAGGATTTTGCCTAAGGAGACTAGCCACCACGTCTAGCCCTCCACAAAGACCTCCTTCCCTTTCCTATTCACAAAATGATATTAATGTTGTAAAGTTACAGGAATCGTCAGCACACGTAATACATCTACCCTGTCGAATCCGAAAACACAAGTTCACTAAGGAAGGACCCGAAAGCGTGGAACTATTCGCCCTACTCGACTCAGGAGCAGCAGGAAACTTCATTGACCCCGGAATGGTCAAACAACATTCATTCAAAACAACACCCCTCGATCGACCCATCGAAGTACGAAATGCCGATGGATCTGTTAACGAAAATGGAACAGCCACCCACTACACGACCCTCAACCTAACGGTTAACGGGAAGAATATGGAGATCAAACCAAAAGTAGTCTCCCTCGGAAGCCCAAGACTCATCCTTGGATTCCCTTGGCTTGCAGAACACAACCCAGACATCGACTGGGATGCCAAACAACTATGCTGGAGAAACGAACGTTGGGATAACACTATATTCTGAGAACTCATCCAATCCATGGAACCCGATTGGATCTACAATGACCAACTCAACCACATCTCCACACTAGAGCCCACAAGCTTCGAAGAAATCAACTTCAAAGCCTCCGCATCACAATTCCTCGCCGTACAACACGGAGAAAAGAAAAACGACGACCCAAGAAAAGTTGTACCCACGGAATTCCACGAATACCTCCCAGTATTTAGCAAGAAACAAGCCGAACGATTCCCCCCACAACGACCATGGGATCACAAAATTGAACTCAAGGAATCATTCAAACCAATTGCCATGAAGTCTTACCGACTCTCCCTCAATGAAGAAAAGGAACTCGACACGTTCCTAGAAGAAAACCTTCAAAAGGGATACATTCGACCATCCGAATCGCCAATGGCATCACCTTTCTTCTTCGTAGGAAAGAAAGACGGAAAACTACGCCCCTGTCAAGACTACAGGTACCTCAACGAGCATACCGTCAAAAATGCGTACAACCTCCCCCTCATCTCCCATATTCTCGACAAACTCCGAGGATCGAAATACTTTACCAAACTCGACGTACGAGCAGGATACAACAACATCCGCATACGAAAAGGAGATGAATGGAAAGGAGCCTTCAGGACACCCCGAGGATTATTCGAACCCACGGTTATGTTCTTTGGAATGTGTAACTCCCCAGCAACATTCCAAACCATGATGGACTCACTATTCCAAAAACTCATCGACAATGGAGGAGTAATTGTTTACATGGACGACATCCTCATTCACGCAAAAACAAAACAAGAACTTTGACGCCTCACAAGAGAAGTACTCAAGATACTCAAGGACAACGATCTATACCTCAAAACCGAGAAATGCGAATTTGAACGACAACGACTTGAATATCTAGGAGTTATTATCACTCCCGACTCAGTTTCGATGGACCCAGCAAAGCTCAAAGGCATCGCTGAATGGCCAACACCAACTACCCCACGCGACGTACGAAAATTCATAGGATTTTGCAACTTCTATCGAAAATTCATACACCAATACGCCACATGGGCAAAACCTCTCAATGCCCTAATGTCCAAAACCAAGAAATTCGAATGGACAGAAGAATGCCAGAACGCCTTCGATACTCTCAAGAGGAAATTCCAAAGCGAACCGGTATTAATGGTCCCCGACCGAGACAAACCCTTCGAAATCGAATGCGACGCATCACTATTTGCATCAGGAGCAGTCCTACTTCAACGCGACAACAACGGAATTAAACACCCAATCGCATACTTCTCGAAAGGATTCTCACCAGCAGAACGCAACTATCATTGCTCCGAACAGGAACTCTTCGCCATTATCCGAGCACTCAAAGAATGGCGTCACCACATAGAAGGATCATCACACAAGACCATCGTATGGTCCGATCACGATAACCTTCGCCGCTGGAGAAAACCTGAAGACCTCAGCAGAAGACAAGCCCGATGGATTGCCTACATGCAACGATTTGACATCGAAATCCGACATATCCCTGGAAAGAAAAACGGACCAGCAGATGCCCTTTCCAGACGACCCGATCATGAACCCAAGACAAGAGACAACAAACAGGTCGTTGCACTCCCTGACAAATTCTTCACCCCAGAACAGCCACAACATATCCATATTATCGACGAAAACACTAAAAAGGAAATAAAAGAGCTGTGGAAGAAAAAGAAACAGACCGACATCGCCCAAGAAGATGACTCAGGACACCCACGTGTTCAAGGAAAGCTATTTATACCACAAGATTTACACCTCAGACGCCGCTTACTGCAAAGAGTACACGACTCACCTACCGCAGGACACCCTGGAATCGCAGAAACAACTAGAAAACTCCAGGAATACGCCTACTGGCCCGGGATGCGATCATTTGTCAAGAACTACGTCAAAGGATGTGGTGCTTGCCAACAATACAAGATCAATCGCCACCCCCTAAAACCACCACTTCAACCTATCCCTGGACCCCGTTCTACCCGTCCATTCTCGAACATCTCGATGGATCTTATCACAGACCTACCCCCGGACGGACCCCATGATTCTATACTGGTCGTGGTCGACCAGCTTACAAAGGGGATAATTCTAGAACCTACTGCGAAAACCGCCAACGTGGACAAGATCGCCGAAATTCTTATCAAACGGCTATTCTCTAGATTTGGCCTTCCCGAGAAAGTTCTCAGTGATCGCGACCCCAGATTCGCTGCCAAATCCATGAAAGAATTCTACAAACAACTCGGAATCGAACAAGCACTCTCTACCGCCTACCACCCCCAGACAGACGGACAAACAGAGCGATTCAATCAAGAAATAGAACTCTACCTTGGCATCTATTGCTCATCGAACCCGAACAAATGGGTAAAGGCACTCCCACTCCTGGAATATGTCCACAACTCGAAAACACATGCCGAACACCAACATACCCCATTTGAACTCCTCTATGGATCAAGCCCCAAAGGATTTCCGACCTCCGAGGAGCCAACGAACATTCCAGCAATAGGAGAGAAGTTTAAATACCTCGCCAAGATACGCCAAGAAGCCCAAGCTGCGCATGAACAAGCCAGACTAAAAATGGCTGCAAGATATAACCGGCCAGATATCAATCTAAAAGTTGGACAGAAGGTTTGGCTCGACAACCGCAACCTCCCAATTCAGTATGCCTCAAAGAAACTGGCCCAACGCCGAGAAGGTCCCTTCACCATAACAAGAAAACTCGGACCTGTAACCTATGAACTAAAATTACCCATCAAATGGAAGATCCACAACAAGTTTCATGCAAGCCTCCTAATGCCTGCAGAAGAGAACGACACACATGGGGAATACAACACAGCCCCACCACCCAACCTTGTAAATGGAGAAGAAGAATACGAGGTCGAGTCAATACTGCGCCACAGAAAATTCCGGAACAAGTATCAATTCCTAGTCAGATGGAAAGGATACCTTCCCACCGAGGATTCCTGGGAGCCAGAAGCAAACCTGGAGAACGCCAAAGAAGTCATTGAAGAATATAAAAGGGCCCACAAATTAGACAACCCCACCAATGACCCAACCACCCAACACTCGAGCAACCACTCCAGACCTCCCAGAGCCAGACAACGATGGACGCCTTCTCATCCGGGAAAGAATCATATCCCTGGCGAACCGCGTCGAAGGAAATAGCCAACCTAACCCTGCCACCGATACCGCTGACGACCAACCAGACAGGACCAACAGTCCTTATATCATCCGGCATACCTTCCTTCCCTCCAACCAACCCGAGATACGATCCATCCTTTTACACGAAGTTCCCTTTCATATTACCGGAACCCGTCTTAAACGCAGTCCAGCGATGGTACCCCTGGTCGACACCTGCTGGAAGACATTTACTGCTCTTCTGTATCACAAGCGCCTCGTCCACGACCGAGCAACAGAATTCGAAAAACTATGCGCCACTATTCTTTCTAGCGCAACAGAGGAACAGGACCGCAACACCATTTCTGCCATGCTATCAACCGCTCTCACCGAATTCCCGTTCGAGAGTCCGATCCCAAGCCCGAGCAATGGAAGCAGAAGTCAGGACCGCCCTATCCTACCTATCGGGACCACCACCCAACCTTCCAACCCTCCCATGGTGGATACGAGTAACCAACCATCAAGTGTTGTACAAGCTATATCTGCTTCTAATGACGCCCCCATCGGGACTACCACCACTCACTTACCCACCACCCGAACTCGCTGCAATTGCTGCCGTCGATTCGGCCATATCAAAGCAGGATGCCCGCGCTACCAATGTCGATATTGTCGAAAGATTGCCCCAGGCCATTACGAGAAGCACTGCGAGAGAAACCCTTACCAGCATCAACCCGCAAGTATGGTACCTGGCCTGTATCGCCGCCCACGAGGAATACCAAGCAGAGCTCGATCCCTCACACGCGAAACCACAAACAACAATATTCGACACATTGTTGCAAGCACCGAGCAGCGCCCCGCTTCAGCCAGACCCCTCCGCACCCGAATTCAAAATGCCCCCGTCGTCATTCCGACCACCAACGCCACCACCACATCTGCTAGCGGAAGCCACCGACTTCCTGAATCGATCCTTCGGCACACCCGCCACCATTCACTCCAGAGAACCCATCGTCATCGACCTCACCCAAGACCCGCCATCCCCAGACCACCAAGCTACCGAAGCGACTCCCCAGAACCCGACCCATACTTCGACTGGGACCCCATCGCCGAATCAAACATTACAGGAGAGCCTGTCGGATTATACTGAGGATATGTCTGATGAGGACATCAGACCTTACGAAGGGGATAATGTTATGAACAGTCCAAACCAGTGAAAAGGTAAAAACGTTCGTATGTTTTAATATGGATAGTGGGCTTGTTTTCACTAAGCTTAGCCGAAATTCGATAAGCTTAAGCTAATACAAGTGGAATGAGATAGATAAGGAACAGTTTCATCTTTTAGGGTGTTCTGGGGGTGCGTTCTGACAGCGAAATTCAAGAGAGTAGTGTTTTAGAGGTTAACGAACAGCCGTTGAAGTTATCTTAGCCGTACGGTGCAACAATGAAAGGACAATCCCTGTCAATTCAAAGCGCGGGGTCTCTAGTCTCTGGTCTCTGGTCTCTGTCTCTGTCTCTGTCTCTAGCACTCTGGAACTCTAAACTCTGAACTCTGGTCTCTGTCTCTGTCTCTGGGTTGGTCGACGACCGAAGAATTCACACTTAACGACGCACACTAAATAGCCCTCTGAAACCGTTCTTGATCACGGCTCGCAGACTTGCGTGTGGAAGCGGGGGTGAGACCTCTTGCTTCTCCACGAACAAGTGCGACCGTATTTATATTGTTTAGATACATACGAGAGATAGTAAATATGAAATAGAAAACAATAAGCTTAATTGTTACAGGCACTGTAGAACATTTTGGAAGGTTCGGCAGCATTTCTACCTTGCCCTGGGTTATGGGTTTTTCTCTGATTAACAAATGGCAATCCAGCCAGACGTGTTTCGTGCTCGTCTGCATTATTCTGCGTCCACGCGAGCGCGTTAAGACTCCGGATCAATTATGATCGGAATGTATAGCGGATGGACAGTCCCTTGATCCGTTGTAATTAATCTCAGTTAAGCAATAGGCCGAGGTGCCGGGACCCACAAAGCACTCGTTAATTAGGAGTCTTTGATATTTCTAGGGTTTTGGGCATCGGGTGTCGCCTCCCGAACGTTGAACGTTCCGTTCCGTGGTCCGGTCATCATTATTGGGCTCGCTTTCGACGTAATACTCCTGCGACAGCCGCTAGGTACATTCTTTATATTCAAACGCATCCGGGTTCATCAGAAAACTGCTCGTAAGGTCCCTTGATGCGACCGGAGTATACTCGATAGACTATGTAGAGTCCTGAATCCCTCTGGAAAGCGTTCCGATAGTTTGGTTCACTAAGCTTAGTGATAATGAACTGGTTTGAACACTTCCAAGGCTCGAATATCCTCAATTCGGTCGAACTGGCTACTACGGGACATAGTACCAATCCTCTATAGAGTTCTTTAATGATATAGCCAATGATTCTATGTAGAGAATCGTTCCGGAGTACGGAATTCATGTATAGGCGTGAAATCGGCGTATCACCGGGAGGAACAAGAACTATTGTTCGACTTCACAAGATGGGTACAAGAGACTACAGACCAATTACGGGCACAAGAATACGAAGACGAGGAAGGGGAATATTACACTGCCATGCAGGACCTGGCGAGAGAACCAGGAATGGAGATAACCTTGGAGGATATATTGGAATACCCCGAGGACGAGGAAGATAACCATGGATCAACCGACCCAACCTCCGATACGGATGGAAGCACCGAGAGAATGGAGAGCGAGAACGGAGAGGACTCCATGGAGATACAATTGGGAGAAGAAGATTATGAGTCAGAGGAAAGCGATGGAACATCGCACAGCAGTAGCGAGAGTACTGACTCATTGTAATATAAATAACGCTAGGATGCCATCAGCCAGGATGTGCATCATGGTCAGGACTGCGCACGACCAGTAGAACAGCCAAGTAACCTATAACGAGTATATAGCACCTCATAGGTATATAAGGCCTGTACAAGTAGAGATTAAAGCCCTAAGCTTTAATCTTGTTAACAGCGGTCGTTTACCTCTCTGCCTTAACTTGGCGTCTTCCCTCGTTATCTCATTGAGCGCGATCCACTAAGCTCTATAAGGCCAACCGTCTCGGACACCTTGTAGAGTGATTGAAGGCCGTCTCCAGTTATCCTCGGATACAGAAGGAGCACGGATCATAACAGTTAGGTTGGCTATCTCCTGTGACGCGGTTCGCCAGGGATATGATTCTTTCCCGGATGAGAAGGCGTCCATCGTTGTCTGGCTCTGGGAGGTCTGGAGTGGTTGCTCGAGTGTTGGGTGGTTGGGTCATTGGTGGGGTTGTCTAATTTGTGGGCCCTTTTATATTCTTCAATGACTTCTTTGGCGTTCTCCAGGTTTGCTTCTGGCTCCCAGGAATCCTCAGTGGGAAGGTATCCTTTCCATCTGACTAGGAATTGATACTTGTTCCGGAATTTTCTGTGGCGCAGTATTGACTCAACCTTGTATTCTTCTTCTCCATTTACAAGGTCGGGTGGTGGGGCTGTGTTGTATTCCCCATGTGTGTCGTTCTCTTCTGCAGGCATTAGGAGGCTCGCATGAAACTTGTTGTGGATCTTCCATTTGGTGGGTAATTTTAGTTCATAGGTAACAGGTCTGAGTTTTCTTGTTATGGTGAAGGGACCTTCTCGGCGTTGGGCCAGTTTCTTTGAGGCGTACTGAATTGGGAGGTTGCGGTTGTCGAGCCAAACCTTCTGTCCAACTTTTAGATTGATATCTGGCCGGTTATATCTTGCAGCCATTTTTAGTCTGGCTTGTTCATGCGCAGCTTGGGCTTCTTGGCGTATCTTGGCGAGGTATTTAAACTTCTCTCCTATTGCTGGAATGTTCGTTGGCTCCTCGGAGGTCGGAAATCCTTTGGGGCTTGATCCATAGAGGAGTTCAAATGGGGTATGTTGGTGTTCGGCGTGTGTTTTCGAGTTGTGGACATATTCCAGGAGTGGGAGTGCCTTTACCCATTTGTTCAGGTTTGATGAGCAATAGATGCCAAGGTAGAGTTCTATTTCTTCATTGAATCGCTCTGTTTGTCCATCTGTCTGGGGGTGGTAGGCGGTAGAGAGTGCTTGTTCGATTCCGAGTTGTTTGTAGAATTCTTTCATGGATTTGGCAGCAAATCTGGGGTCGCGATCACTGAGAACTTTCTCGGGAAGGCCAAATCTGGAGAATAGCCGTTTGATAAGAATTTCGGCGATCTTGTCCGCGTTGGCGGTTTTCGCAGTAGGTTCTAGAATTATCCCCTTCGTAAGCTGGTCGACCACGACCAGTATAGAATCATGGGGTCCGTCCGGGGGTAGGTCTGTGATAAGATCCATCGAGATGTTCGAGAATGGACGGGTAGAACGGGGTCCAGGGATGGGTTGAAGTGGTGGTTTTAGGGGGTGGCGATTGATCTTGTATTGTTGGCAGGCACCACATCCTTTGACGTAGTTTTTGACAAATGATCGCATCCTGGGCCAGTAGGCGTATTCCTGGAGTTTTCTAGTTGTTTCTGCGATTCCAGGGTGTCCTGCGGTAGGTGAGTCGTGTACTCTTTGCAGTAAGCGGCGTCTGAGGTGTAAATCTTGTGGTATAAATAGTTTTCCTTGAACACGTGGGTGTCCTGAGTCATCTTCTTGGGCGATGTCGGTCTGTTTCTTTTTCTTCCACAGCTCTTTTATTTCCTGTTTAGTATTTTCGTCGATGATATGGATATGTTGTGGCTGTTCTGAGGTGAAGAATTTGTCAGGGAGTGCAACGACCTGTTTGTTGTCTCTTGTCTTGGGTTCATGATCGGGTCGTCTGGAAAGGGCATCTGCTGGTCCGTTTTTCTTTCCAGGGATATGTCGGATTTCGATGTCAAATCGTTGCATGTAGGCAATCCATCGGGCTTGTCTTCTGCTGAGGTCTTCAGGTTTTCTCCAGCGGCGAAGGTTGTCGTGATCTGACCATACGATGGTCTTGTGTGATGATCCTTCTATGTGGTGACGCCATTCTTTGAGTGCTCGGATAATGGCGAAGAGTTCCTGTTCGGAGCAATGATAGTTGCGTTCTGCTGGTGAGAATCCTTTCAAGAAGTATGCGACTGGGTGTTTAACTCCATTGTTGTCGCGTTGAAGTAGGACTGCTCCTGATGCAAATAGTGATGTGTCGCATTCAATTTCGAAGGGTTTGTCTCGGTCGGGGACCATTAATACCGGTTCGCTTTGGAATTTCCTCTTGAGAGTATCGAAGGCGTTCTGGCATTCTTCTGTCCATTCGAATTTTTTTGTTTTGGACATTAGGGCATTGAGAGGTTTTGCCCATGTGGCGTATTGGTGTATGAATTTTCGATAGAAGTTGCAAAATCCTATGAATTTTCGTACGTCGCGCGGGGTAGTTGGTGTTGGCCATTCAGCGATGCCTTTGAGCTTTGCTGGGTCCATCGAAACTGAGTCGGGAGTGATAATAACTCCTAGATATTCGAGTCGTTGTCGTTCAAATTCGCATTTCTCGGTTTTGAGGTATAGATCGTTGTCCTTGAGTATCTTGAGTACTTCTCTTGTGAGGCGTCGAAGTTCTTGTTTTGTTTTTGCGTGAATGAGGATGTCGTCCATGTAAACAATTACTCCTCCATTGTCGATGAGTTTTCGGAATAATGAGTCCATCATGGTTTGGAATGTTGCTGGGGAGTTACACATTCCAAAGAACATAACCGTGGGTTCGAATAATCCTCGGGGTGTCCTGAAGGCTCCTTTCCATTCATCTCCTTTGCGTATGCGGATGTTGTTGTATCCTGCTCGTACGTCGAGTTTGGTAAAGTACTTTGATCCTCGGAGTTTGTCGAGAATATGAGAGATGAGGGGAAGGTTGTATGCATTTTTAACGGTATGCTCGTTGAGGTACCTGTAGTCTTGACAGGGGCGTAGTTTTCCGTCTTTCTTTCCTACGAAGAAGAAAGGTGATGCCATTGGCGATTCGGATGGTCGAATGTATCCCTTTTGAAGGTTTTCTTCTAGGAACGTGTCGAGTTCCTTTTCTTCATTGAGGGAGAGTCGGTAGGACTTCATGGCAATTGGTTTGAATGATTCCTTGAGTTCAATTTTGTGATCCCATGGTCGTTGTGGGGGGAATCGTTCGGCTTGTTTCTTGCTAAATACTGGGAGGTATTCGTGGAATTCCGTGGGTACGACTTTTCTTGGGTCGTCATTTTTCTTTTCTCCGTGTTGTACGGCGAGGAATTGTGATGCGGAGGCTTTGAAGTTGATTTCTTCGAAGCTTGTGGGCTCTAGTGTGGAGATGTGGTTGAGTTGGTCGTTGTAGATCCAGTCAGGTTCCATGGATTGGATGAGTTCTCGGAATATAGTGTTGTCCCAACGTTCATTTCTCCAGCGTAGTTGTTTGGCATCCCAGTCGATGTCTGGGTTGTGTTCTGCAAGCCAAGGGAATCCAAGGATGAGTCTTGGGCTTCCGAGAGAGACTACTTTTGGTTTGATCTCCATATTCTTCCCGTTAACCGTTAGGTTGAGGGTCGTGTAGTGGGTGGCTGTTCCATTTTCGTTAACAGATCCATCGGCATTTCGTACTTCGATGGGTCGATTGAGGGGTGTCGTTTTGAATGAATGTTGTTTGACCATTCTGGGGTCGATGAAGTTTCCTGCTGCTCCTGAGTCGAGTAGGGCGAGTAGTTCCACGCTTTCGGGTCCTTCCTTAGTGAACTTGTGTTTTCGGATTCGACAGGGTAGATGTATTACGTGTGCTGACGATTCCTGTAACTTTACAACATTAATATCATTTTGTGAATAGGAAAGGGAAGGAGGTCTTTGTGGAGGGCTAGACGTGGTGGCTAGTCTCCTTAGGCAAAATCCTTAACCAGAGGGGCATCTGGGTGGTTGGATTCATTTGCAAAATGTTCGTAGATGTCCTCGACTTCTTCGTCGGTTGCATCTTCTAGTATGTTGTATAGCGAGTTCTTTTTCCTGTAGCTTGCTTGTCTTCTTCTGGATATCGCATTTGACCGGTTTCTGGCATCCAAATTGCAGGGTAATTCGGATCGGCGATATATTGTCTTCTTGGTGGGGCATTCGCGGGCGAAGTGTCCAGTCTTGCGGCAGTTGAAGCATCTCTTTTCTTTGAGATCCTTTCTTTGGGCGTCCGTGAGGATTGCATTGAGGGCTTCGCGGGTGCGTTCTTGTACCAACTGGTGGAGTCTGTCTTCTTCGGTCTCCTCGTCTTCATCAGCTTCTTCGGCGAGTAGATCTGGCTCGTCCTCAAAGTCGAGGTTGTAGACTGCTTCGGCGAGTTGGTCAATATCCATTGCGTTAGGGTCTGTTGCTTGATAGGGCAGTGGGACACGGCGCGTAAAAGCATTTCTTTTCCCTTTAAATGGGCGAGTGCGCGAAGTCGTTGAAAACGAGGGAGTTCCTCGAGTTTGCATATAGTCGCGTTGAGTTTGTAGTATTTGATATGCTGTTCGAGCTTGCTTGAACCAGTCGCTGAGTTTGTTTCCTGGATTGAGGCTAATTGTCTTGATTGCGACGGGGTGATCCAGCCCGTTCTTGAAATAGTTGACCGCCGCCACTCCATCTCCAAGGTCGGCCTGATAGGCAAGTATCTGGAACTGGGATATGTAATCATCGATATATCGTCCATTCTGTTTGAGGTGGCGGATTCTGTCCATTGCATCGGCGGGGACATTGTTTGGGGCAAAGGATGTATCAAGTCCTTCGAGAAATTTCTTCCATGTCGGAAGGGTCTGGCTTCCATCAAGTTCTTTGTTTGATTCCAAGAATGCTCCTCTCCATGTTGCGGCGGGGCCGGTGGACATGTATGAAAGGGCGAATTGTATCTTGGTCTTGTCATCGGGAAAGGCTCCTGGCTTTGCATCGATGTATAGTTGTACTGCATCCTTCCAGAGGCGGAAGTAGTCGGTTTCTCCATTAAAGGTTGGGGGTGTGTTGATTTTTGCGGAGGAGGCCATATTGTTAATGTCAGAGGTTGTGGATTCCTCGTCGGAAGTGTGAATAGACCCGGTAGTGGGGCTAACTTCGGATGGTTCGGATTGTACAGGGGAACTGGATCGAGGCGGTGAGTGTACCGGTGATCCAAGTGGTGATGTGAGGGGTGAGAATGTTCTTGGGGGTTTCTGTTGCGAAGTGTTGTCGCTAGTTCTTGTACTTGTTGAGGGTTGAGGACCGGAGGATGGGGTAGATGTTCTATGAATCGGCTCCCCGAGCTTTGAGCGGGTAGAGGTGGCAGTTCTTTCAGGTGGTGGTTGTTTAGGTAGGGATTGAAGAACTGATGCTGGGGGTGCTGGGTATCCTGGGTCTTCTGTTCGACGTTGAACTCTCTCGGTAGGTTGTGTAGGGTACGGTGCAGAACCAGAGGGTGAACGAGTGAGGGGTATAGGTTTTGTTTTCTTTTTAGGGTCCGTGGTGGAGGGGGTGTGAAGTCGGGTTCGGAGTCGGTTGTCGACCAGTCAGAACTGTTGGATTCTTCGTAGTCGGTGGCAAGGGGGTCGTTTCGGTTTGTAGACAGGGTGAAGAGGGAAGAAGTCGAAGGTGAAGGTGAATAAACAACGCTTGCGGGTGCGTTATCCCAATCGACGCTTGAAGGTGCGGATGACCTGTATACAACGCTTACGGGTGTGTTATCCCAATCAACACTTAAAGGTGTGGATGACCTATCAACGCTTTCGGTGCGTCTGACCAAGGGTGCAGAGGGTATGGTGGCCTGCTCTACGGGGGTGTATCACTGGACAGCGACAAGGCATGTCGTCAGATACGGTTGGCACTCGGATAGCGATAAAGCGTATCGTCTGCCGGTGTGGAAGGGTAGCAACAAGGCGTACCGATACCACGGGGTGTACGATGGAGGTTGTCCAAAGGAAGCTTTAATCTAATGTTAGGATCCGTGCTCCTTCTGTATCCGAGGATAACTGGAGACGGCCTTCAATCACTCTACAAGGTGTCCGAGACGGTTGGCCTTATAGAGCTTAGTGGATCGCGCTCAATGAGATAACGAGGGAAGACGCCAAGTTAAGGCAGAGAGGTAAACGACCGCTGTTAACAAGATTAAAGCTTAGGGCTTTAATCTCTACTTGTACAGGCCTTATATACCTATGAGGTGCTATATACTCGTTATAGGTTACTTGGCTGTTCTACTGGTCGTGCGCAGTCCTGACCATGATGCACATCCTGGCTGATGGCATCCTAGTGTTTATTTATATTACAATGAGTCAGTACTCTTGCTACTGCTGTGCGATGTTCCATCGCTTTCCTTTGACTCATAATCTTCTTCTCCCAATTGTATCTCCATGGAGTCCTCTCCGTTCTCGCTCTCCATTCTCTCAGTGCTTCCATCCGTATCGGAGGTTGGGTCGGTTGATCCATGGTTATCTTCCTCGTCCTCGGGGTATTCCAATATATCCTCCAAGGTTATCTCCATTCCTGCTTCTCTCACCAGGTCCTGCATGGCGGTGTAATATTCCCCTTCCTCGTCTTCGTATTCTTGTGCCCGTAATTGGTCTGTAGTCTCCTGTACCCATCTTGTAAAGTCGAACAATAGTTCTTGTTCCTCCCGGTCTGGGCTGTTCATAACAGTACCTGGAGAAACCCTGGGGGAGGAGGAACTATCCCATATCTTACAATTTCATTGTAACAGCCAAGAGATTGTACCAAACAGACTGGGATACTTTTTGCGCAGGTAGAAACCACCAACAAGAATGATCCCAGTAAGATAAAAAATTATTGCCACCAGTGATTTCCAAGTATTCGTTTCGGGGACCTCTGCTTCTACCTATACTATACTTGATAACAAGCCAAGAAAGATGCACTGTATGGCTTACCTTGTCACTCCAAATTTTGATATCCACCTGTGATTGTGTTGGATCGCTGCTTGCAGAAGCAATCCTGATTTTGTCACCCAAAGTAAATGACTGTGGAGGTTCAATCGTAGAATGTCTAGAAAAGGTGTATATGCACATCCACAATCTGAACCAGGGTAGCAACTTTATGCATAGGTACATCAGCAAAAGTGTCATGCTAGTCAATCAGGGCCTTACTTGGACCATGGTGGAGCTCCTGTAATACTGTACCGCTTCGGTAATCATATATTTGAACCAAGCCATCATTGCTACCAACCACTACTAGCTTGCCATCTTTTGCAGATGTCACGAGAAGGGGTACATTATACCGAATATGCTGCCAGAAGACCTTGATAGCTCTTGTAGGGGGGAGCATGTATGCATCGATCCCATTCAGGAGATTTGAAACTAGGAGAATACGTTCACTTGCAACGACAACAGCATGCCCACTAAATAGTTGGTAAGATCCTTGGAGTGTATGTGGTACCACAGGAGCCCTACATTCTTGTTGGTAGCATCCAGTATGAAACTGTCTTCCATGGGTGTAGTTGGTAAACAACACTGGAAGAGAATAGGGTGAGAGCTCAATCGACCCAAGACAAATGCAATGGTTACATTTCTTGTGTCTCCAGGTAGCTGGTGATAACTTTCCTCCCACTGTAGAATTCAATGGATCAGGGGGTTGATGACTGGGTGGCTGATGTTGCAAAAAGTGATAGATTGCCTACAACAAAATAATTAGAAGTGTGAAATGGAAGAGTTGGCTCAATCTACCATCCGACAACATATCCCATATCTTAACTTGTCCAGCACCAGTGCTTGCCAAATGCTGCTTTATAGCATCGACTGTGAGTGCCTCAATAGCTCATTCATGAGCAGTAGTCTTGAAGATGAACCCAAAATCATCTTGTCCTTTGACCTGTTGGTATACATGAATGGAACCATCTGCACATCCAAAGATGATGTACTGAGCTGTTCCATTACCTGTTAACTGGAGCCATGCTGCACAGCAGATAGCACCACTATCAGGTACACAAGTTGACCATTCTAATGCACCCAATCCTACATTCCAGATGGCCAGCATCGCATCATTGCCTGGGATGATCAGAATGAGTATGGAGAGTGCCTGGTGTTTCTAACACACCTGCACTTAAAAGCTTTGAACCATTGAGGTTGAACTTCAAAGCATTGACTGGTTTAGTGTGATGTAATAGCGTCCTTTGGTGTTGGAACTGGACACCTATCAGGTATGTAGAAAGAACATTATTTACAAGACTCATATAGGAGGTGTTGGACATCATGGTAGGAATGACTGCATGGGGTGGCAACAGATGTCCATATTATATACATATCTGGTTATTGTAGTGATAGCATAGTATAACAATTAGACATAGACATTGATTCAAGTATCATTATTGTTACACAGATCAAGGAGACCCACTCATTGCACAGCCCTAGACCTGTCACGCATGTGACACCTGCTCAATTGTCGATGGCTTGAGTTGAGCACATCTCCTGGAAGATGGTCAGTGGTTGTCACACGATCAGATAAGGGGATGCATACCTGAATAATTGGCTTCATGATCAGGCAGTCCTTCTCCCACAGGAAGGATATGGCTGCATAAATGGTGGTTGAGCTTGGTAGAATTTCCACCTCAGCATTTGTTATGCTCAACCAGGCACCAGCACCAAACTCTTCAAAGTTGTTGAGGAAATTGAGTGGTACCTGTTGTTGATATTGATGAACTGCAAGGAAGAAGTCTGTGCTGATATCAGGGGCAAATATGGCCCTTATTATGGCTGGAACCAATTGTTTGTCACATGAACAGTAGAAAAATATATAACTATTTCTCTTCATTCTGAAGGTAGTTGAGAATTCTTTACCATTGATGACACATCTCGGAAAGTGGTTGGCTTCTTTGCTCGAGATATCATAAGCCTGTAGTTGCCTCCAAATATCCATGTCAAGTACAAATTTCTTCCCCACTCCCTTTGGGTATGTACACTGGCTGAAGGTGGTGGTGTCATCCAAGAGTGTGCCAATTTTCTGCAAGGGGAAACAATGGCCAAGAATGTCTGTTACTTCATCGGAAAGTTTGAGGCATTTGAAACCAAAGTGGCTTAAGCTAGCTCATAACTCTGACTCCGTGCAGAAAGATTTGAGCAACGTGCTTTCTAGTTCTCCTGTAGCTAGATTAGTATGATTCACACACAAGGAGAGGTATCATACCAATCTTAAAGTTACTGTTCAGGCCCTGTAGGTGCCCAATGAGCCTTTCAAATGGGAACATCCACCGTCCATGCATGGGTCCAAATAAGCAGGGGTACTTGTTGATGTGTAGGGCATTATGATGAATGGGGTGAAGGTCAATGCCTGGTCGGATTTGGCGTATTGTCTGGATATAGTCACTCATAGTTGCCAGGTAGTGATTGGCACAAGTTTCAGTGATCGTGTGTGAGGTCACATACTGTATGGCTATGGAAAGAAGGAGCGTACTTCTTACAGTAAGCTGCTTGATTTTGGAGAAATCCTCTGGTTTAGCAGGGTATGCCCACATTCTCATCAGAGCAACAGGCAGATCAAACTCTATGCAGGCTTGCCACTTGTCAGCCTTGAGTTTACCGTGTCTGGTAGTACCAAAGTTGGAGGGGGGACATGTTTTCCAGGTAGGGCATAAGATGGACATAATACTCTGTTGGATTTGCAGGAGATCAGATGATGAGATGAAAGGACCAGAGGTGGTTAATTCTTCTGACTCTTTGTTCTCGTCAAGACTGAAAGTAGGCAGGTCATGGTCATCATTGTTCATGTGATCTTCTAGACCAGCGGGGGGTGAGACAGGTTGAGTTATACCCTACTGGATATCAATAAGGGGTGCAGGTGCACTGTGAGGGGACACTTACAAGGAGTGCAGAAACGAAGTGAAGCTTCTTGATTCGCCTAGAGTTTTGATGAATCTGAACTCCATGCTCCTGGCACAGTGTACAAAGTACAGGGATCAAGAGATGGTGGAGTGCTGCTGAAGTTGGATTGCATTGAAGAACCTGATGGCCATGCATGAGTTCCTTTTCTTGAGGTTTTCTATGTAGAAGATTGTCATTGTCGTCTGTCGGAAGAGGTTCCTCCCAATTGATTCCAATGATGACACGGAAGTGATGTTTAACAAGCCCAAGGAAAAGGTTATGCATGCTGTCAATGACTACATACCTTGTAGGATCCCAATAGGGTAACCAGAGGAGTTCTGTCCATCATACACCATTCTGTTTGTACAGTTTGGCATGACGAGATTTGCTGGGTGCATTATGCCATGCAATTGCAGCATCCCAGAACTCAGTTAAGTTCACAGGTTGCCAAGCTTTTGTTGTCTGGTCAGTGTTATTTATGTCCTTCTTGAGGAGATGGCAAAGGCTGCAAAAACAAGTGGCAGAATGACTGGCACATCCTGAAATTTTGCATGACCCTGGTAGATCATTGATGTTTGGTATGACAGCTTCCCATGAGTGGCATCCCTTTGGGTGCTCATATGTTTGACTGAACCATGTGCCTTCAATGTAGCAGGTAATTAAGGTGTTAACTAATTCTCCCAGGTATGAATTGAGCCCATCATTGGAGGGTTGCCTGGGTCCAGGAACAATGCCAACAAGATATATGTTCTCAGGCTTGTAGCAGAGTTCAGGGGGCAAACTGAGGCAGACCATGGCAAAGATCCCGCAAGAGACCGATTTCCCTGCAGCTTTATTATGAAATGGATTGAAGGCATCATAACTTAGACTTCAGACAGTTCAAATCTTGCCTTCACAGTCAACAAAGATGTTGCCCTGGTGATCACAGAACTCTCGAACTCCTTGGCTCTGCATGATGTCATGAACAGTCGTGCCTTGTGTTGGAGGGCGGTTTGTGGCCCGGTGATACACCAATTTCATGCCTATACATGAATTCCGTACTCCGGAACGATTCTCTACATAGAATCATTGGCTATATCATTAAAGAACTCTATAGAGGATTGGTACTATATCCCGTAGTAGCCAGTTTGACCGAACTGAGGATATTCAAGCCTTGGAAGTGTTCAAACCAGCTCATTATCACTAAGCTTAGTGAAACAAGCTATCAGAACGCTCTCCAGAGGGATTCAGGACTCTACATAGCCTATTGAGTATACCCCGGTCGCATCAAGGGACCTTACGAGCAGTTTTCTGATGAACCCGAATGCGTTTGAACATAAAAGAATGTACCTAGCAGCTGTCGCAGGTGTATTACATCTATAGCAAGTTCAATAATGATGACCAGACCACGGAACGGAACGTCCAACGTTCGGGAGGCAATACCCGATGCCCAAAACCCTAGAAATATCAAAGACTCCTAATTAACGAGTGCTTTGTGGGTCCCAGCACTTTGGCATACTGCTTAACTGAGATTAATTACAACAGATCAAGGGATTGTCCATCTGCTATACATTCCGATCATAATTGATCCGGAAACTTAACGCGCTCGTGTGGACGCAGAATAATGCAGACAAGCACGGAACACGTCTGGCTGGATTGCCATTTGTTAATCAGAGAAAAACCCATAACCCAGGGTGAGGTAGAAATGCTGCCGAACCTTCCAAAATGTTCTACAGTGCCTGTAACAATTAAGCTTATTGTTTTCTATTTCATATTTACTATCTCTTGTATGTATCTAAACAATATAAATATGGTCGCACTTGTTCATGAAGAAGCAAGAGGTCTCACCCCTGCTTCCACACGCAAGTCTGCGAGCCGTGATCAAGAACGGTTTCAGAGGGCTATTTAGTGTGCGTCGTTAAGTGTGATTTCTTCGGTCGTCGACCAACCCAGAGACAGAGACAGAGACCAGAGTTTAGAGTTTAGAGTTCCAGAGTGCTAGAGACAGAGACAGAGACAGAGACCAGAGACCCAGTGCTTTGAATTGGCAGGGATTGTCCTTTCATTGTTGCACCGTACGGCTAAGATAACTTCAATGGCTGTTCATTAACCTCTAAAAACACTACTCTCTTGAATTTCGCTGTCAGAACACACCCCCAGAACACCCTAAAAGACGAAACTGTTCATTATCTATCTCATTCCACTTGTATTAGCTTAAGCTTATCAAATTGCGGCTAAGCTTAGTGAAAACAAGCCCACTATCTATATTAAAACCTACGAAAGTTTCTACACCTTTTCACCGGATAGTGGCCTCGATGCCAGGGCAAGTGTAGAATGAGGCAAGAAAAGTAGTGAAGCTCTGCATTGTGTAGGGATGGATTGGAACTCGGACACTGAAACCATCATGAACTCCAAGCTTGCAAAGCCTCGCTCCACAAGGCTGACGGCCAGGAAATTGAACAAAGGTACATTGAGATGGGTAGATCAGGTGATCACCCTGAGTGAGGGGGGGGTAGAGGGAGTGGCATGTAGGGCATGTAGCATAAGTGGTGACTGTTGGCTTGATAAGAAATTTGGCCTGAGTGACATGAACATCATTGGGGATTGTATCAAACAACTGTTTGTGTGTGTGGTCATGAAAAGCAGATTGCAAAGCCAATTTTGTCATCTGAAGAGAAAAGTTGCTCACTGAGCAAGAGCACGAGGCAAGGAGGTGAAGGGCAACAGCTAGATATAGGATGATAATAATGCTGGGATTGGCCTGTCAAAGGGGGTGATTGAAATAACGGTCTGAAGTAGTGATTTTGATGAGTGCTCTATGTGGCGATTGAATAGGGAAAAAAACTCACCTGTGTTGTGCACATTAAGCTCTTGATTCGGAGTTGCCTTCCAGTCTTCTATCCTATGTTCAAGCATCGGTACAATCACTTGAATGACTTGTAAGGATCCATGTTTCAGATGGATAATGCCTGTGCTCCCGTAATCAGATAACCTGTTGAGGCAAAGACATAGGCAGTTGAAAGTTTGGAGCTCTTCTTGAAAATATGCCAAAGCTTTGTTTCTTGTGGAAAATCTGGTTGACATCTGGTGCAATGGCACCGGTGTGTTGATTTTATTCCAGATGTTGAGCTCCTGATGAACATCCTGTGCTTTTGCGCTGGTCAATTTGAGAATAGCCAGAAGTTTGTTGAGAAGATCATCACAACTTGATTCTGGAGGGGATGGAGTGCTGAGAGTCAGGCGGGATAAGCCATCATGAATACTATCCGATGGGGGAGGGGTGTTGGGAGACACTTGTTTTTGTCCCATGCTAGTTTCCAAGTGGGGTATTGGTTAATTTGGATGTGGATTCCGGGATACGACCAAGCATGCTGGAATATATGAATGTTAGGTCTTTATTCCGTAAGTAGAAGTAAAAAATACTTGGGGCACATTCAATAAAGACCTTGTATTTCACAATAAACCCCCTTATTGAGAACAATATGGTACATCACAACCAAAGTGCTTGTATTTTCAGCTTATAAACCAGTATTAGCAGCGGGCATCACATCTCCATGAATATGTCAGCACATGCCTTAAGGACTGTGTACACCCTAAATAGCAACTCTCCTAATCTTCATTCAACTCTTCGAACCTGCTGGAAGACAGGCCCCAAGGCCATTGTTATCAGAAACCACATCAGAAGGACGGTTACTTTTAGCTCACATTCCCATGTCACTATGAAACTATCAGTAGTGTACATCAGAAGGACTATTCTTAGTATACGCCTCATGTTTTCTTATCTCTGACTCACAGTTACCCCGGTCTGGACTATTATAGTAGGAGTACAGCCACACTTAGAAGTATATAAGGATACAGTACAATACCTTGTATCCTTATCTTAGTGTTATACAGTTCTTGCCTCCTATACCTCTTTGCCCTTAAAACCGGCTGGACTCTAGTGCTCCGTTGTCTCTAAGTCACGCCTAGTAGGACAAGACCAAGTCTGTATAGACATCTTGCCACGAACACTGTGCTACTCAAGAGCGAACCCCTAGCCCGGGTAACAGCCATAGCACAGACTGCATGAGTAATTGACGAAGTTATCCTGGAACCACGCGGAGAGCTGGGGCAACTTGCTCAAGGTGGTTACACATTATTTACAGTACTTGGATGGGAGCAGAGTACATACAAAGAAGTACAGGTGTGTTCCACACATAATTATTTTACACTGTTCTTGACAAGCAAATAGAAATTTGTTAGAGAAATTGTGGGGCATCACCTAAACAACTGCAAGCCATTCACGGAGCAGGATCCCAAAAAGGTGGAAGAGGTCTGTCAAATGGTATGGACACAACCAATATCTGTACATATACGTCAATAATGCACATGAAGATCACTAAAAAGTTCCCGGTCCTAAACCACTATGAGAATAACTGGGCAACAAAGAAGTTCATACATAGTATACTATGTAATTGCAGATGGAACAGATAGAGGCCTTAAGGGCCCAAACAGATACATACCTTAATCGTCGATGATACCAATACAATTCCATCATGTGGTGTTTCACCAGGGGCAAAGTCAGGGCACCACATTGGTTTGTGAAACTTGAGGGAGTGGGGAATCGGGTTGGGATTCCATGCCAATCCACTGTGCCCATGACAACGCTTTTCACCAAGTCGCATCATAGTAGTTGGCAGGAAGATGTTTTGGAACACCTGTGGCCATATGATCGGGAGGATTGTTGATAGTTGTTGAGGCTAAGATGCATTCCAGGTGTCTGTTGCCCTGCCTGGAGATACTAGCACGGCCAGTGTTATTGACAGAAGCCAGGACAGCCATGATCTGAGCATTACACCAATTCGGTTCAACATGTCACACCCGCTTCAACTGTACTCCATAGGGCTCTGTTTCGGTCTCATCCCCACTCATGCCCTTATCTGTGAGATTCTGGACTAAATTACAAATGCTGGTCCAAAAAGTCGGATCATTGTGAAAACAATCTTCAATTATCCCAAGGCAATGCTTATAGAGCTGATGAATATGGGTCAATCTACAACATTTGAGCTGGAAGGAGCATCCAGGATATGCACTCCACTTCTTCTTGAGTTCATATGGCCCTGCTGCATTTTCATTATCCTCCCAGCAGCCACACAAGCCTCCTTTTCAGTACAAGATTCCATTGCTTGGGGGGGAGGTGGCTGGGCATCCAGGTATGCTTTCTTTGTATGTTTGAGAATATGAACCATACGAATCCATATGCATTGAGGTGTAGTCACCCTGGGTGGTAGCTCAAGTAAACCTAAGATTTGGGACCATGAACCCTCGAGACTTGATAGACACCTAGCTCCTTCGGTAGCAGTCAATTTCTTGAGCTGCTCAATGTCATTAATGAGGTGAGTGCGGTATTCATCCACAAGTAAGGTCAACATATCATTATTCCACCTCAATCAAGTCAATGGTAGATTCCAGTTGAAGTGAGGGGAATTAACTTCAGGCCCATTTTTGTTGGTTTTGTAATAGCAACTGATTTTCTGCTCATCTGGAGGGGTAGGTATATTAGCTGGCACTGAGTGCCAAAGGTTCTTGTTTTTGAAATATTCCCGCAGATGTTGCTGGTTATGTGAGCATACATCCTGACTTACGAGAACTAAACAAGTGTACCACAAGTACTATACTAGGGGTTTGTTTCCTGGGTGTGCATTTCTTCTCATCTTTCTGGCATTCAGCTTGAACTTCTTCCATAGACTCATCAGAGTCATAACTGTCAATGGCATTATCTAGAGGTTGGGCTGCTTGCTGGTGGTTGCATGAGAGGGTGGTGCTGGGGCTTGAAGCTGGGGTTCCAGCTGCCTGCATGGGCAGCCTATTGAGACATTTGTCAATAGCCTCCATTAGTGCTGCCTGGAGTTGTGCCTAGACAGATCAGTTAGCATAATGGCAAGGGGAGGAGGAGGGGTTCCACACTGCATTCAGTGTTGCTTGTAACTTCAGCTTGTCTAGTCCTTGCTGAAACTAAAAGAACAAAGGGTTTGAATGAGCAGGTATTGGGAAAAAGAGATATACAAACCACTCTCTCAAGATCCTGTTGGTGCGAAGAAAGTTCTGATACTACAGGGTGCTGAAGCCAAGGTGAGCAAAGGTCCAACCCCAGGTAATAGGATACCACTCACCTGGGTTTCGACAGACGGTTGCACCTGGCCAGCCATGGGATCATCAATATCTTTGTTCAGGTCCGTCTAATGACCATTTAATATGTTTTTAACTTGGAATGCACAAGAACCTACATCACTCGGTACGGAACCAGCCCTTCTTCCTTCAGCAGTATTCAACTCACAGGACAGCTGGCTGTCATTGATATGGGTCATGCTAGCCTCAGCAAGTCTAACAGAGGTGTTTATGGATGGGATGGGGGGATCTAGTAAGGGAGTTGCACTCGGAGTAGCGCATCCAGTCAAAGGAGTTACATCTGTAATTGAGAATTCAGCTGGAGGAGCCATGGTTTGGATAGGGGATTGGATGGAGGGAGCAGCATTCCAGATAGGGGATCTGGCCGAAGGGCCAGCATTCAGGGTGGGGGATTTAATGGTGGGAGCGACATTTGGGGTGGGGAATTCAATGGTGGGAACAACATCCAAGAGAGGATGTTCAGTGGGAAGAGAGGCATTTGGGATCACAGATCTGGCTGTGTTTGGGGTGGTAGGTTCAGCAGGGGGAGTTACATTTTGGAGGGGACTGGCTCTCGGGATAGGGGATCTGGCTAAAGGAGCTTCGTTGGGGGTGGGGTGTTCAGTGGAAGCCAGAGTTGGTTGTCCGACTGAAGGGGTTATATCCAGGTGGGAGGGCTCTTCTGGGGCGATTACATTAGGGCAGGAAGGCTCATCCACGTTCTGGTGGGAAAGTACACCCATCTAAGGAAAATGAGAGAAGAGTTATTTGTGGGAGGGGTGGGACATACTTCGACATCATGTCCTGTGGCACCTGGCCAGAGATATGAATTGAGCGTGTGCCCAAAATGTACCAAGCTCTGTATATTGTGAGTTATGGTGATGATTGCAGAAATTCTGCGACCCACACTATGAGCAGCAGAAGTAGCAGTAGGATTACTTTTGTGTTGCTGCCTGACAAAGTAATTAGGTGTCAAATTCTGCAATATGAGACATATATTCACCTTCTTGGAGAAAGGCTCCAATCCCCATGTCTGCCTAATTCTTCATGGCTGCATCAACGAACCATGAGATGTGACGTTCCAAAAGTTCCAAGTGTACTTACCTCTTTGAAGATAAGCTTCAACGTCTACCCCTCAAACCAACATTGTGCTCTTTGACTTGCGGTGAGCAATGGGAATGGAGGGTGCATTGATGATGGGGTGGCAAGCAGGTTTTGCATTGATGTTGGTGTGTTTGAGGGGGATTCATGGTAATATGAAGGCAGGTTTCTGCAGTACATGACTTATAAAGGGGGGACAACTATTATGGGTGCAACAAAACATAACAGAAAACAAAAACATTTGCGAGGATACAAATACTTTTCATATATGTACAATCCAATTTGGTTGAGCATCATTCCTGATAGGTCACGCCTAAGTTGACAGGAGGTGCTGGCATGAACAAAAGATACAAAAAATAATGTCACAATAGCTATAGCAACAGGATATGCACAAAAAGATACAAAAGATCAAACCAATATAAAAGTTGAAAGTGAAGGTGGTGGAGCGAGCACAACAAACTTCCAAACACCCCAATTTTACTCCAGATGACCTACAATGCCTTCAGCAGGTGTCAAGGTATATTGCATTGGCTCAAACTCATGCCTACGTCTCATATGATTATAGATTCAGCTTAAACACAATCTGAAGGCCCACCACCTTCCCATCAATGTGCTGAAGTTTAGCCCTGACAGATCCAGATTGTTAAGTGGAGGTGGGTAATGCAAGCCAACTGCTGATTTATGATTAACCATGATCTATAGCAGATGATGGAACACTTACAGTTTGGAACATCAAGCAAGGGTATGCATGTCGGACATTCAAAGTTCTCTTCAATGGCCCTGTCTCTGCTGCGACATGGTTATGTTCAGATGGGGAGGATAGACCTGCATGTTTTGCTTTTGGTTGCACAGATGGAAAGGTTTTCCTTTGCTGAAAAGCCCCCTCTGATTCATCAGTATGCTCAAACACCTCTGGAATACGATATGAGAAGTTAATTTTTTGCAGATGTATCAAATCAGTTTTCATGTACAGGTGCACAATGAGAGAGTAGAAGAACTGGCCTTTGACATGGTTCATCGTCAGCTTGCGTCTGCTTCCCCTGATGGCATGAAGGTTTATGATATCAACAATCAAGGCAGGTCACGACACCACAGGTTCAGAGCGTTATTCTTACTTCGACCAGATCAACTAGTTGAAATCGCATCTGAACCGGCAAACAGCAACATACCAAGAGGACTCGCATTTATTAATTCAGGATCAGAACTTGCTATCTCTTATCTAGAATCACATGAAGTGTAAGCCTCAAACATGGAAAACGACTTGCCAAGTACTTACATGCAAGACAGCCGATTTTTCCATGTGAATCCTTGGGAAGGGACAGCACCAATCACGCTGCTTACTCAAATGTAAGCAGGGAAAGATAGTATGATTTATCTCATTCCCTGAAGTTTCAATATCCAGCAGCCACTCTGTGATTTCCTCCAATGGAAACCAACTAGCAGTTTCAAATCTGGAAACTGGAGTGGATATTTATTCATTCCCAAATTGCCAACCTATAAGATCATTCACTTATCCGATTGCCCAGAATGTACCAGTTCTGGTATCCTTTGCACTGGATGACCAGTTTATCATCGCTGGCAGCGATAATGGCAGGCTGCAGGTTTTCAGGACAAGAGAAGAGAGCGAGGTAAAGGAACTGCTGCATGGTGGTGGTGAGTCAAAATGTTCAGATAGAAATGGAGGTACTTAACTAGAAAATAGACAGCCATATAGTTCAAATTATCGCAGTGCGTTTTGCCCACAAATTTTGAAGGTTTTATCTAACCACCTCGGGAGGTCCAACAAGTTGGAGATACATGTCTTGTTGTGACAGGTGGGCAAGATGGTTGTGAGCACTCTGTGAAAATTTGGACTCTGCGTTCTGAGGTAAAGATAGCTGCTCCAGAAAGGTATGAATGGCTAACCTCCCTGCACAAAAGACAACTGTCCATCCTCCTGACACATCAAGGAATTTGATAGTGGCCCCAAGTATGGTGTTTGGGCATCTCCTGTGGACCATGTTAGTGGTCCTGGTTGTACAACTTGTGTTGAGTATGTTGCCATGCAACTTATTACAGGAGTACGTACTGGATCTTTGGAAGTTCTGTGTCAACCCTCAGAGAGAAAATGAGGACTTGATAGACACAGGAAACTTGATAGATGCAGGAGACATTGTACCGGTGACAGCTATAAGGGTAAAAGATTTCTGGGATTCCCTGAGGAACATTTAGTATGTTGGCACCAAGTAGAATAAGTAATAATACACCTTGGACATTCCACACGCTTGCAGGCTATAGAGTCGCTATCGAGACTGGACAGTATTTCAGTAGCTTATTAGGTACCAAAAAAAAAGGTTGGGCTGCTTATCACACTCCCTGGACCCCTCAACTTTCCTCCACCCCCACACCAACAAAAGAATGCCACACTGGAGCGATGCAAAGAATGTGCTTGGATAATCCAAATGCACATATGCAAGCAAGTTGAACCTCACGTACTTGGATAGTCCAAAGCATGCAGAGGACACAGGTTGTCAAGGCAAAATCGGGGCTGTTGCGATGAGTGGACATGAGCGAAAGACGAGAGTGGGTCACCATGGCTGTGACAAATAGAAGAGCAGGTCATGTCAATGTGACCAAGCGAGGTGAGCTATTGTGACCTACAAGAGCAGGTCACAATGGCTGTGAGAAAGTGAAGAAGAGCAGGTCATGACAACGTGACCAAGCAAGGAGCGAGTCATTGTGACCTATGAGAAGTGTCACAACATTGTGACAGCAAGAAACATTTGCCCCCACCAAACTGACCCTCCCCTCCTCAGTACCACAAGCCTCCTGTGCGTTGGATTATCCAGTCACAGGCTCACAACCACACAGCTATGGATCAGTTTAACTGGACATAGCCCAGAACAAGCCCTGAGCATGGTTGCGCATTGCTCACCCAAGACCAAGCAGCCACTCAACACCCCCACAACTCCAAGAAAACCCTGGCCCCTTGAAAGACCAGGACAAAACAATGTGTAGCAGTCTCATTTCCGCACACTATGACAGAATGTTTTTTTCCTTACATACCTGATATCTTTGTGAGGGCTGCACTACATACTCTTCACTATATAATCAACACTCACTCATATGCTATGCAAATTCTAGATTTGCAATCATTTCTCAACAAATTACTGTGGGTGACCAAGGAACTGGTCCGCAAATGAGTCATACCCTTGGCGGGTAGTATTACACTTGTGTTTGGTATGAAGTTCAGCTCCTGGTTTATCTACATTAACTGAGACAAATAGTATTAATTCCAGGCCCCTAAGAAGGGTGGCATCTACTAATAAACTTATGATACTTGCCACCGCTAACCACCTGCCTACCAGACCTCTCATGTGCTTCTGTAGTGATCCAGCCACCCTTGCCTATAAACAGAAGTTCTCTATATACTTGTCCATAGCGAATGTTCATGAGTCCATTTAGCCTTTTAATGCTACTAACTTCCACTGCTCCCACCTCCTCGCCCTTCTCCACTTACCTAATGGTGTTTGCAGTGCCCACAATTTGGGGAGTATCTTGGCCAGTTCAGTAGTAAACTCAGCCTCAGCATTAACTGATGATCGGTAATGCCAACAGTCAAACTCCAAATCTTCCAAACTCTGGAAATTCTGCAGGAGTTGTTTAACATAGTCCTGTGAGAGAGTCAGTTAGTAAAGGTGGATCGGCAGGGCAAAATATAGCTTACATATGCCACAGGTTCAAAATCCTCCATAGCGAGAATGAATTTTGACATGCTGTCAACTTTTGGGCCTTTTGGCAGTGTACAGGAACATCTGAACTCCTCCAGGCTATAACAACAATGGTCAACCACCCAGTAAGGCAAATTCATCCTGAGCTTTACATCCTTCGTATGTTTATGTTGGATACCCTTTAGCACCAACATCACAGATGAAACACCTTTGCAGAAATCGTGTGACCAGTAATCATTGGAGAACATGGGTAGAGAGAGCTTGAGTAGCTGAAGGTCCAAACTTTCTTCTGATACCCAGTACATGTTTGGTGTCACACAGAGCTCTTTGAGCAGGGGCGGTATTGTATTGACTTTGCCAATAGCTCCTACATCCCTGCCTCTCAGGAATGGATAATGGTTCCTCATGGTGATTGATGAGAGACAGAGATGATGGATAAACAGGGAAGATGGGATGGCAATGTGGTGGTTGCTGGTTAGATAGAGGCTTGTAAGGCTTGGTAAGCGAATCTGGTCCCAATCGAGAAAAGCCTTGTCATCATCACTATCATAGACCAGGTACAATATCTCTACCAAGGAATTGGCCAGTAGCGGAGATAAGATGTAATGTAATACTTGACAGCCCCATATCCTGGACCCGATGGTCACAGAGCAAATCTGTGGATAAACCTCGATGACAGGTGGCACATCTGCAACCATCGAGGCAATCGGAGGTCTAATAAGTGGTTTACCGGTCCTGGAGGCACTGGTCAGTTTGATGTATCTTGTATTGGTGGCAACAGTGAGGAGCTTGGAGAAGCTAAGTGCTGTTTTTGGATTCTCTAACAACTCATCCTCATTGTTGTGGATCTTAACAGAGATGGTGAAAACCTGCGGAGCGTTGCAAATGATTGTGTAGATGCTTGGGGAGAATCTGAGTAGATTGAAGAGGTTGCAATTGAGGGCAGAGAGCTTAACTAGTGGATAAACTCACGAGAGGAAAGTGATGTCCAAGTCTGCAACATCTCCGAGAAGGTTGAACTCCAAGTTACTAGCTCCTTTGCACAAGATGTGTCTTTTGATGATATGAGGGCAATACATGTAAATGACATTAGCAGTCAGGCTCTTATCATGCATGAATGCCAACGCCAACACAATGAGGTCTGGATCGTCAATATAGTTGAAAATCTCCAACTGAATCTCCGGAGGACATGATCCTATATCCAGCCATGAGGTCTGCTGCGATTTCGTGGTCAGAACGGAACCTTCTGTGCTAATGTGAAACAGGTTACACACTACAGCAAAGACGCCTCTGTCTGAATCAATGCCCAGATTACCACTGTTGGCTGGACTGATTTCCTGAAAACTCTGTAAGTCTCAGCTTTCCATTTTGGACCTGCTGCTCACAAGCTTCTGTTTCTTTTGAGCCTGTGGCCAGTGCAACTCCTCATGTTCCTCTTCTCTTTTACATTTGATGGTAGTCTCTGGCACCATCAAGATATGTTTCATAACTCCCAGGCCCTGTATGTTAGGGGAAGTAAGGCACCGGAACCAAGTTGATATTCAGGTGGCGATTACAATCGCCACCCACGCTATATATATACATAGTGGTCTGCGCACAGACCGGGTGTTATGATCCGTGCTCCTTCTGTATCCGAGGATAACTGGAGACGGCCTTCAATCACTCTACAAGGTGTCCGAGACGGTTGGCCTTATAGAGCTTAGTGGATCGCGCTCAATGAGATAACAAGGGAAGACGCCAAGTTAAGGCAGAGAGGTAAACGACCGCTGTTAACAAGATTAAAGCTTGAGGCTTTAATCTCTACTTGTACAGGCCTTATATACCTATGAGGTGCTATATACTCGTTATAGGTTACTTGGCTGTTCTACTGGTCGTGCGCAGTCCTGACCATGATGCACATCCTGGCTGATGGCATCCTAGCGTTATTTATATTACAATGAGTCAGTACTCTCGCTACTGCTGTGCGATGTTCCATCGCTTTCCTCTGACTCATAATCTTCTTCTCCCGATTGTATCTCCATGGAGTCCTCTCCGTTCTCGCTCTCCATTCTCTCAGTGCTTCCATCCGTATCGGAGGTTGGATCGGTTGATCCATGGTTATCTTCTTCGTCCTCGGGGTATTCCAATATATCCTCCAAGGTCATCTCCATTCCTGCTTCTCTCGCCAGGTCCTGCATGGCGGTGTAATATTCCCCTTCCTCGTCTTCGTATTCTTGTGCCCATAATTGGTCTGTAGTCTCCTGTACCCATCTTGTAAAGTCGAACAATAGTTCTTGTTCCTCCCGGTCTGGACTGTTCATAACACCGGGTAACCAGACACTACGATAGCTACCAGTAATAACGTACGCAAACAATAGACAAGCAACTAATAATAGAAGTCGCCCGCAGATCGGGCTCGGGGATGGGGGTGGCCGAAGGCTGAGACCGGGCTCGGGCATCGGGCATCGGCTAAGAAGGCCAAGCCCGGACGTCCAACCACAGGTCCCTAGAAGTACCTTGCATAAGGGGGGGCGCAATGCAAAGCACACGACGCCAGTCCCCTTACACTGTAGGATCAGTGTGCAACCACAATGGAGTCATTATTGGAAGCCGCTTACCTCCTTTGCTATTCCTGTAGCGGTGGCAGCCAAGGAGGACAGATTGCCTAGGCATGGCGAACTGAGAAGTAAACAGTACATGTTGAGTTGATGTGATGGGGAACGTAGACTTTTTTTCTAATCCCTTATATAGTTCCACCTTGCTCAATTTTCACCCATCTCATTGTACCCAGGCATTTTTATTGCAGCACAATTATCGTTTTATCGCTCATTGTGCCCCTTCTCCTTGGTTTTTGTTGCTGTTGATTACCAATCATGGACCTTCTGTCCTGGTATATCAACATTCTCCTGCAATGAGTGAGCGGGTATTCATTTTCCTGTCAATGTAAGCACCGTTGCTCTCAAATTACTGCCTCTAACAAATAGACCTGCTCAGTTGCTATGAAGATCACTAAGTGTTTTATATGAAATGGACATTGCTTTACTTGAAATAGGAGAAGTACATGTAATCATTCCACTAATTGGATGCTATCACGACACACAGACAACCATCATGAAGTAACAATTCCAAGTCTCCACCCTCCAAAATGCTGTTGGAAAATGTGTGAAATGGGCAAAATGAGTGAGGTGCTATCACCTGGTATGTTTTGCCAACTTATTGACTTTGTGACATGACCACTGTTGGACTCACCTGGATCTCCCCCTCCATGTAAGGGGGACCTGGTCGCTGTGTTGCGTCGGCTGAGCAGGGAGAAACCTTAGTGTTATTTCCGGACTTCTACCAAGTACATACCTGAGCAGGGAGAAACCTTAGAGAATTGAGTAAGGTTTCTCTGAGCTCACCTACACTACTTATACTACCTGCCGCAAGGTCCCAGTTGAGTAATCTACTCTACATAAATGGCCGTGAGGTATCAGGGATGCCTAAAGTAAGTATAGTTGGGAATGGGCTTGGGATAGGGTCATGCACACCAGTGAGGGTTTGTGTCTGCATTGGAGGGGTGTAGGAGGGAATTCCAAGTACTGGGGTGTCGGGGGACGGATTTCCAGGCCCATGGGGGTGGTAAATTGGATTTCCGAGCATTGGGAGGCTGGAAATCAGATTTCCAAGTGTAGGAAGGCTAGAAATTGGATTTCCAAGCATTGGGAGTCTGGAAATTGGATTTCCGAGTGCAGGAGGGCTGGGGATCAGATTTCCAAGTGCAGGAAGGCTGGGAATCAGAATTCTGAGTCTGCAGTTGTGAGCAATGACCTGGAGTTCCCCTTACACCTACCCCCCCTTCAAGGTTGTGATGACTTGGCACAATGGTTGGATTGAGGGCACAGAAGGGGATTGAGCCAAATGCAAGACTCCTGATCTGTCTTGGAGCTCCTGGGTGTTGTTGATAGAATTCCATTATGCAGTCAGGGGCATGGATGTTACCTGGGTTAGGGGTTCACTCTTGAGTAGCACGGCGTTCGTGGCAAGATGTCTATACAGACTTGGTCTTGTCCTACTAGGCGTGACTTAGAGACGACGGAGCACTATAGTCCAGCCGGTTTAAGGGCAAAGAGGTATAGGAGGCAAGAACTGTATAACACTAAGATAAGGATACAAGGTATTGTACTGTATCCTTATATACTTCTAAGTGTGGCTGTACTCCTACTATAATAGTCTGGACCAAGGTAACTATGAGTCAGAGATAAGAGACATGAGGCATATGGTAAGAATCGTCCTTCTGATGTACACTACTGATAGTTTCATAGTGACATGGGAAATGTAGCTAAAAATAACTGTCCTTCTGATGGAATTCTGATAACATTAGGTCCATTTCTAGAGTTGTTTTCCATACAACTCGTTAATTTTCTTCTTCCGGGTACTCGGCTAGGTAGTTTGGTTCATAATATTCGATCTGAGTTTGATCGGTGGAGTCTGGTCTAGGGGGAATGACTGGGGAGAAGGTGGGAGTGGGAGTTCTGCGGAGATCAAGTATAGTGGCAGTTTCTGGGGATGGGGGTTGTCCTGGGTAGAAGATGTTGTACAGTAGGCGTCTGAAGTGGGGACTCTCTATTCTTTCTTCTGGTGGAGTGGTTGGGTTTTCTTCAGAAGGAACCGCAGGGTTCTCCTGTGATATTTGATTCGGCCACGTCGTCGTAGCATTCCTCGTAGTAGTCGTCGTGAGTGAGGTCGATGTATCTATGATGAGTCGTGGGAGTGGTCGAGGGACGGGTTGTCGAATTTCTGGAGTAGGGGGCGTGTCGAGTCTTTCGACTTGGGCATTTGGTCCGTTTGTGGCGCGGTTGGAAGACAGCGCAATGGGGGCATCTATACTTGATGCAGTCGTATGAGTAATGCCCTGGGGCATATTGCTTGCATCCGAGGCAAGCGAATTGGGGGCAATCCATCGCCCAGTGTCCTGTGTGTCTGCATTGGATGCAGACTGATCTGTCGGTGGTTCGGGGGTTGGTTCGTGAGTGAACGGGATTGGGGGAGTTCCGAACCGGGACGTTGTTACTGGTGATGGTGTGGGTGGCATCCTTGGTGGGGGTGAGAAGTCTGAAGGGATTTCTGATACTGGTGGGCTTTCTTCCCTTGTTGGGGACAGTGGTGATGATTGCGGCAGTGGTCGTTGTGGTAGTGGTGGGGACGGTTGTGGTGGGGGGCTGCAAGGTATGTATCTCATCTCGTTTGGGTAGGTTCTTCGACACCTCGGACATGAGGCCCGATCTTGAGTGGAGAAGTTGCTCGAGTGATTCTGCCCAGGCACGTTGCGTATTGTACGCAGTAGCGAGAGCCTTAGTCTGTCGTACGTGGTGGGTATAGTCGTACCAGAGTTGTCGGTCGTATTCTGAAATTGAAGTGTGTTCCAATTTAGTTGTAAAGGCTCCGTCGGTGGCAGCCTCACGCAGATCTCCGTCAGAAGGGTGATCTGGTCCATATGATCGTACTCCAGCTGTATGGTATCTAAGGGAGGCGGCTGGGGCAGCTGTTGGTTCTGGGGTGTCGTTGGGGTCAGGGGTCTCGTCCCTGAGGGAGGTGTATGTTGCGGTGAAGGTGTGAGAGGGGGTGTAGGGAGACAGGGCCGGAACGGGAGTTGTTTGAAGTGTAGTATGTTCGACGCTTGCATTGTTTATGATGACGACAGAGGATGATGAGGAGGTTGGTGAAGGTGTTGTTGAAAAGGGGGGAGTAGTTTGGGGGCGAGTGAGGTCGAGGTTCATGGGCATCTTTTAAGTACGTTTGGTGTGGGAGCGAAGTTGTCTTTGGTTGGTTCTGGTGGGTTCCTGTTCTTTCTGGAGGATTCCATGAGCTTCTTTATACTCGGTTAAGTATTCTTCGGCGTTTGTATGAAGTGTTTCATCGGTGATCCATTCGTTCTCCATGTGGGAGTATCCTTTCCATTTGATGTAATATTGGAGTTTTCCACGGTGTTGGCGGTGATTTAGGATGGCTTCTATTTCGTATTCCTCTTCTTCATTGATGATGTCTGGTGGTGGTGGAGTCGGATGAGATCCGTATGCTTCTGTTTCAGTGTATGGAGTTAGAAGGTTTCTGTGGAATATTGGATGTATCTTCCATTTGATCGGAAGTTTTAGTTTGTAGGTGAGTGGCGATAAGACTTCTGTGATAAGGAAGGGTCCTAGTTGTTTTGGGGATATTTTGTTGGAAATGAAGGGAAGTTTGAGGTTCTTGGCTTCTAGCCATACTTTTTGACGTGTTTCAAGGGGTTTGACAGATCTTCTGGTTCTTTGTTTCATAATATCGGCGGAGAGTTGATGTGCCGCGTGTGCTTCTTTTCTGGCATCATCAAGGAGTCTGATGCGTTCGTCTACTGATGGAAAGTTCGATGTTTCCATTATTGTGGGTATCGGTGGAGGGTTGTATCCCATGATTAGTTCAAATGGGGATTTCTGCCTTGAGGCATGTATTTTGGAGTTGTGTGCGAACTCAGCGATAGGGAGGGTTTCTGACCAGTCAAGGGGGTTTCTGGTGCAGTATATGGCAAGATAGGTTTTGATTTCCTGATTGTATCGTTTGGTAGAACCATCTGTCTGGGAGTGGTATGCAGTTGAGAATGCTTGTTGGATGTTTAGTCGTTTGGCTAGTTGTTGGAGGGAGTTGGCTGCGAATCTGGGGTCTCAATCTGATATGATTTTGTCGGGTAGTCCAAATCTGGTGAAGACTTTTTCTATTAATAGTCGTCCGATGTTGTCGGCGTTTGATCGATCTGAGGTTGGGATGAAAATTACCCCCTTCGTAAGGCCGTGGTCCACCACGGATAATATCGCATTGTGGCCAGCGCTAGGCGGTAGACCAGTGATAAGATCCCATGAGATCTGTGCAAATGGGCGTTTGGAAGATGCTGGTGGAATCGGTTGAGTTGGTGCGCGGTCCGGTCTGCATATGATTTTGTGTTGCTGGCACTCTGGACAGCCTTTGACGTAGTTCTTTATGAACGTTGACATTCCTGGCCAATATACTTCTTTCTTGGCGAGGCGGTATGTTTCTTGTTCTCCAGGGTGGCCACGTGTAGGGTGGTCGTGGTATTTTGCGATGACATCGCGTCTGAGTTGGAGGTCTTCTGGAATGATGACACGTTCTTGGAACGTGAGGAGTGGACCATTTGAGGTCGGAACTGTTCCGAAGTCCTTATCAGCAGTGTTAGGGTGGTTTTCTTTTAGGAGTTTGAACGCTTCGGTGGTTCTAGCATCGTATTTGGGTGATTCCGTGATTCTTTCTTGGAGTTCCATATCGACGGTGGCGATAAAGAGGTGTTCTGGGAGTATTGTGAATAGGTTTTGTTCTTCTATGTCAGTGGTGGCAACAAAGAGGTTGTTTGGAAGCATGGTGACGTCTTCGTTATCATTATCTTCATCAGGGATGTGGTCTGGACGTCTTGATAGGGCGTCTGGTGCAGGGATTTTTGATCCTGGGACATGTTCTAATTTGAAGTTGTAGTCAGCGAGGGTCTGGACCCATCGTGCTTGTCTGCGATTGATTTTCTGGGGTTTACACCAGTATGTTAGGTTTTGGTGATCCGTTCTAATACGGACGGTGTGGGGACTGCCGAGGAGGTAATGGTGCCATTCTTCGAGGGCTCGGATAATTGCGAGGAGTTCCCTGTCGTAGATATTGTAGTTGCGTTCCGCTGGTCCGAACGTTTTTGAATAGAATGATATGGGTTTCCGTATTCCGTTGATGTCATGTTGATACAGGACAGCTCCTGATGCGAATTTAGAAGCATCGGCTTCTATTTCAAAGGGTTTTGTGGAGTCGGGCATGAGGAGTACTGGTTCCTTCAGGAATTCATTCTTGAGCGTTTCGAACGCTTTTTGTTGTTCTTCTTTCCATTCGAATTTGTTTGATTTGGAAAGGAGTTGGTTCAGGGGTTTGGTGTTAGATTATGTTTTGTTTTATTTATCTCACGCTCCTACAACAATTTGTTTAACTTTCAACCCCTGTGTGGACCAAACACATTAACTCACATCTCGCGTCTAATCACAATCTATGAGCCATTGCTGCCTAATGGGTATGCGCGCCCACTTGCCTTCGTCATAGTTTAAGAATTAGGCACCCGGACGAATAAGGTTGTTCCTCTATAGCTGATTCACACAAACCAAAAAGAAATGGAGAGCTCGGTTCCAGCCTTTGCCGAATGAAGCCCCGAGCCCAAAATCATCAAGACGATTCAGATCACGTCTGCTGATGGAATATTTTCAAACACCGTATTGAAGAAGGAACAAAAGCATTAACATCGCACGCTTGATAGGCTATGTGCGCAGCGACAGATACCCGATCAGCGCAACAATGACTACTCTCTATAGATGGAATTAATCTCAAAGTCCACCTGATGAGTTCGTTGGAATCGCTTGACCACTCGAGCAACAAACTGCCGAACCTCAGGATCAGGATCGTGATCCACCGACTCGTACATCTCAAAGGATCCATGAACGAACACTTTCTTGAGAACGATTGGGGGACACTTGAATTTTCGGAGTTTAGGGAGCCGCATAGCAAGTTCCAACCAACTTGTCTAGACTTTATTAGATTGTCACGATGTCGTGAGGTGGTGCAGATATCTCACCAATACTTTCGAATTCCTCATGGCCACGTCCTCGGGTGACACCGACATGTAGCAGCAAAGGTGCCGAAGAGATTGACACTCTTCTACCCCCTTGAGCTGCTCGGAGCTCGAAACCCGCGACCACTGCGTCGTGGTATTTCCACCGACATTCAACGATCTCAGCGAGTCCTTGTGATGGGGGAGCACGGCAGAAAAGAACTTGTCCACAAGCTGAGGTGAGTCGTCGGGCGGGTGTCGGGGTTCAAGGCGCAAGCGCTCAATATCAGAGCATGATAAAAGGTAGCTGAAAATGGCAGGCGGGTGAATGGCATCGATGCAAATATCTGTGAGGAAGATATTTTCACTCTGCAGAATGGAAAAAATTTCGCCGAGGTGGTTCGCTGCTGAGCGACTGGGACTTCTTGAGATTTTCAGTGCTTTTAAGTAACGGAAATGTCGTAAGTGTGTCCGAAAATCTTCTGGCGTGACCACGATAGCGCACACTTTGAGTCGTTTGAGCTTTAGAAAAGCATCTGCAGGGAGTAATGAAAGGGGGGTGAATAACTCCTTCAATGTCATCTCCCCTTCAGGACGGCAAGGTCGTGGTATCGTGAAAGTAAAGCTTCCAAGGTCCGGGCAACGCACTATGAGCTTCGAAATCTCTGATATCAGTGTGGGGCCTAGTGGCACGAAGGCTTTCCAGATCACCACAAAGGCACTGAGGTTAGAGAGTGGGTCAAGCGAGAATTCGGGAGCGGGATGGTCAAAAATCGTGATGGTGAGTTCCCTCAGGGTTTGCACCGAGCCCAGCGTGCCAATGAAGCGAGTGACCCCGTCAAGCGGGTAGGCCTCGCACGGGTGGTAGTCCCATCTGTGCCAATTGAGTTGCATGGCGGCTTTGCAAAATATAGCTTACCGGAGGGAGTGTAGGTTTCTCATTGCCGGGACCAGCAGATCCAGCAAGACCAACCAAGGGAGCTGTTCCTCGTGCTCGTCATATATAGACGCCATACTGACCTCTGCGTTCCTGACACTTTCAAAAACCGTCTTCTTGCCTGCCCTCAATATCGATGTGATCGCCTCGCGATTTCTCTGTCTAGGCAGGAACTGTAGGTCAAACATCACAGTTGCGAATAGAACAGGGGAAATAATGGAATTGAATCGCTTTGATACGAGACGTAGGCGGCGGAGACAATCAACACGGCTGGGGGCGGGGATCTGAGGGAAATGAACTAAGCCACGCTTGGGCTGAACCTGGTTCACTTACGAGATCGACGACTCTGAGGATAATTTCGTTTGGTATCTCGTTGAGCATGGGTAGCATTAGGACTGAACGGCTGTTATCAGCAGGGGTGCCAAGATCAGGTTAGATACACATGTTTAGTCGAGAAGTATAGAATTTCTGTGCGTGCTATTTCCGGCAATATCTTCTATAGGAATACTATGGCAGAGCCGAGGCACGGGGTCGAGCGGCCCCTGTAGTTCTGTCCGTATGCTGTCTATACCTCTAATCTCTGCCATCTGGTGAGATTCCACTCTTTAATGCAGTGAGATCTATATCCCAATTTGACTCATCATGATTAATCTCCCCTATCTAATACCCCTCCTGTTCCCTACATCAACGACCCAATAATCCACGAGTCATCCGGTGCAGATGCAGCATTGACACTATTCGGACTGCTCAAGTTCCGTGGGTATGGGTTGGGAAGGAGTTACTATATGGCAAGTCCCTCGCTGGATCTCCTCTGCACTTTAATGGCCTTCCAGGATCAAAAGTATTTGCATCTAGTTCGTGGGCAAGGCCACCGCTTCCAGCGAAATAGTTCTATCGCCGTTTCTGAAGCCCTGAAGCACTTTACCTCGCTAAACGAACTCCAGATTGATCTCAGAGTAATTCCGAGCGAGGAGGCAACGTTACCGTCTCCAGCTCCTCACCTTTGAGCTGCAGGACTTTTTTATTATATATATGACATCCTCTCCCTCCGCTGACTAGTACTAGTAGTTTGCGGTGATGATGGCTTATCATGGAAAGTCCTATGTGATTATGGCAATGTTGAAAATATCGTCTGTCAATCGTCGATAGTCCTGCTCAGGGACAAGATCAGGTGGCCTTCGACGTATCCTAACAACCTCAATTATTGCCACCTCGACCTTCGCTCGGACTTTGGCACTACCATCCTCACCGCACTCGCTGACACCATACCTCCATCAGGGTGTATGTTAGAGGAACGTTACATTTATCCCCCTGAAAATTTCCCGCTACGTTGGAGGGGAGACTCATGCTAGCTCAAAATCCTCTCACCTCGTTCCTGAGGCTTGAAGCTATCAAATACAGCCCGCAGGAACCAGATGGAATCGCCACCGTAGAGAAACTTATCGTGGCACTCAATCGCAGAGCTGCCTGTTATTTCAGTGAACTTCCAAACACCCATGCACGCCATTCATGCTTGATGCGGGGGGGAGGACTACGGCCTCAGTGGGACTAAAAGAATCGACACGGGTAACCTATGTTTATATAGACCTATACATATGTATCCGCACAAGTACCAATCACATAATTCGCACTTGAAACACCAGCCTTCTCGACTCGATCACCGAAACCGCTCCTCGAACTTGGAAAACACAATCGCGGAAAGACACGGCACCTCTCTCACAGCCAAGATATTCTACACAAAAACCGCCCAAGGCTGAGTGAGATCGGAAAACACGCGACAAATAAAAGACACTTACATCTACAGATTCACAAGGTACCCCCCTAAGTGCCAAAGAACTCCACCGACTAAGCCCAGGTAACAACCCCGCCAACCTAATTCTCACCTCCTCCCCAGACCCAGCCTCACTATCCACAAATACGTTCTTCTCCAACCCATCGAACAGTACCTCCGTCGCCTTATCGAGACAGTTTTCTAGCACTGTAGCGAAATCAGACGAGCAAATTATATCACGGGTTTCGTTAAGCAATTTTGTGAACGGAACATCAGCGGTGTGAGGGTGTGGATTTGGTAGTGGGAGTGTTTGGAGCTCGGTGGCGGGGGCGGCAGATGTGGTGGAGGCGTCGGGCCGTGGTATAAGGGTAGCGAGGGGGTCGGGGGCATTATTGAGAGCGGAGATGAGATAGTTGGAGTGAGAGAGTTGGGAGGAGGAGATGGAGGTGGATGATTCTATTGTTAGCCTGTCCTGCACGGCGGTATAGGCTTGTGAGGAATCTCCGGTGTATGCCGGGAAGCCGCCTTGGGTAAGGACGTGTTGGACCATTTCAGGAGTCGGAGGGAGGAGAGTTGAAAGAAAGCTATATGGAAAGCGCAAGGCGTTAAAGTGGAGGTATCGGATACGAAATGACAGGAGGCATACTTGATTCGGCGCTCGTTGCCTTCGAATGTAATTTCGTGCTCGACGCGTCGTCTGATATCGCTGATGAGTCTGTGGAGGTCAGTGATGCTAAGCTTTGTCTTTAGTGCAACACTAGCAAAGGCTAGATGTTAGAGTGGGCAAGGGGGCGAAGCACAGAGACGTACCCCTCGAACACCTCTTCCACACCTCGTCGGACGCGTTCGCCTACGTCTTTCCATCCAACATGTAACAACCACCAACTGAGAGTGAGGTATTTGTTTTCTACATCTTCTGGGATGGCCCCATCGTCTGCGTCCTCATCTCGTAGGAAAGTGCCAGACATAAGATCCTCCATGGCCTGCCCACCACCAAAGAGGAGCCCGCTGAGAGATAGTTCGGATTCAAGTCGCTCTCGCATACGCTCATCGCGTTCTTGTTGTAGGACGGCGTTCACGTATTTTGAACGAGCGAGCAATGTCAGTTGGATTGTTGCGAGGAGACAAAGGAGTGTCGTTGAGTATAGGGTGGTAAGAGTTCGAGTGAAGGCTGCAATAGAGTAGGTAAAAACTAACAGGATACACAGAAGACGATGACATACTCAGCATCTTTACTTCGTTCCATAGCTCAGCCCTTGTTCGAGTGTCTGCGGGCTCGGAGATGACGGACGAGCTCATTAAGTTGTCCGACTAAGGGATCATCATTTCAGCAAAGGAATCTCATGATTATAGCTATACGACACACCAATCGTGAGCCGTCCGCAGACATATTCTCTCCAGGTCGAGGCGACTCGCGTGTCCCGGCGGTAATAATAGAAGTCGACATAAGGTCTTTTGTAGACTCTGACATCCCCACGCCACTCTGGGCGATAACATTTGATTCAGCAGATGGGACAGTTGCTGCCAGTGCATCCGTGAGGGAGAAACTCGTGGAAGCCACCGAAGGTGCCACAGAGCCAGCATCGGAGCGTATTTCCTGTTCATGCAGAATGTCTATGCTTGAAGAGAGACTCGATGGTGGCCTCAGGTGCTGTCGTGTGCTTCTGGCCTTGGATCTACTCTGGAGTTCCTGTGTGAGGGTTTCCACGTCCATGTTTTCGAGGATCTGGTCCGCCAGTGTGGGTAGAAGCGCCAGAACTGTGTATGAACCATCCTCCTGTGTCTGCTGAAAGCGCCTCTTGAGGCTGGAGTGCACTTCAGAAAACACAAAATCATTCTGAAAGAACTGGCAACGCACACATCCCTTGCTGCCTGCTCCCGCGCAAGCCTGTCCTTGACCTCCTCGAGACGGCTTTTTATGTACCTGTTTGCGAGGTACAGACCGCCGACAAAACCAGCGGTTTTTGTGAAGCCTTTCCTGCGGTCATAGACGTATGTTTTGAGGGAAGAAAGCATTGAGAAGATGGCCGATGATTGGCATTGGTTAGACCCAAAAGCGCACATGTTTTCGTCTGCAACTGGGGTTAGGGTTTCATTGTTCCCGAGGTTCGCAAACAAACCAAACAGCCCTTTCCTTCCTTCGTCGCTTTCTCCGATAAATAATGGTATGTAGCACTTGGACTTTTGCGCACACACCTTCTCACTTCTCGTTGGTAGGGCGGTGGTGCTAGGTATCCATTCCCAAAATACGTGTGGTCACCGTCAGGTACGTCGGCGCCACCAATAGCCTCCTCGCCGTCTCACTCCGATTACCAGGTGGCTGGTGGGTCCGACCCTCCAATTGGGCATCAAACACCGTTATTACTTGCGGTGGCATTCTTGCAGTCACATACGCTGTCTGGCATATCAGCGCAGAGAAAGAGGTACAGTATCTTATGGGCATACTGGACATGGCTAATTGTTACCTTTAGCAACGGTTAGCCGAGCCTAACCACCCTATCCCTTCGATGCTGGTGAGTCTGCTTGTCCTTTGATTGTTGCGAGTCTTATGGCGTATGTTCCAGTGGGCCAAGGAGTACAAGGACCGGAAACTCAACTTTCGGCGTGAACAATGAAAACCGCTAGCATTGTTCATAATTTAATGCAAACTGCCAGATAATAGAAGCCTTCCTGTCGATTACGTGCATGCCCAGTGTCGTGTTTTCAGATCTAACAACAAACACGCGCTCGTTACTAAGAGACCGAATATGCAACGAAACTTAAAACTCAGAACACAGCGGGGCGTGTCCAGCCAGCATGGTACAAGCCCCCACCACATGAGGCCGTGGCTGTGCACACCTCACCATCCGACCACGATGATCTGATACACGCACGCAAGTATCTAATCATGGCCTTTTGTTGCGCTCGGGAGCACCGCCTCGTACTTTGGTCACCTACGCGCTTCGAACTCATGTCATTGTTCTTTGCTCTATGCTGTCCGAAATTCTGGTCCGGGTGCTATAGCTACCACGATGCACCGGCGGGTTCTTCATTCGATCTCTATCATGAACTCATGAATCTAAAGCTAGTCGTTCCATCTTTGCATTGGAGCCACTTGAAACTCTATAAAGTCTTCTTGGTGTGTGTCAACGTGCATAACGCGTCTCTCTCTCTCTCTCTCTCTCTCTTCACCATCATTCCCGTGATTTTGGCCATTACTGGCACAAACGACTGCCTCACCAGTCACTATGTCCTCAGAAGCATCAACACCCAAGCTACGAAGACCCGAACCAGATCTGGAGACGGTACCTCTGGCCAAAACCACGCGCAAGACCATTGAGCGTCTCGCTCCTTTCTGCCAAATGCGACTTCCGTACGTCCCGTTCATTACTAGTGATTCGCCTCGGATTTCAATTCTATACCTCAATAGCCCCAACTCCCCGAATGTACCCCTCGTTCCCAAGACCAACAGCAAGATCCTCCGTTTTATGCAAGCAGTCGACACGAGCATGCTGGTAGCCCAAATTGGGTACCGACTAGCCAGCGATGCCGCGTCATTGTGCGACCCGTTCGCGCCCCCTAATAGCGCCATCAATGGGACTAAGCGCACCCTTCCTGCTCCGACACCAGAGATGTTGCAGATGATGGCTGCGCATGGACATAGCCATGCGCTCAAGACGAGTGAGACGTTTAGGGATGTCCAACAGGAAATTTACAAGGTATGGTGTATTCGAACGCTATTTCTTTTCCATGGCGCCCACTGACGTTGGGTTCGCTTCTTTGATAGATTGCCGCAGTTACGAAGGATAACGACGTCATCGTCCTCGTCCCCCCAGACCCTCAACAACGTGAGTCCCCCCCCTTCGCCCACCTTTCCCCCCTTTCACCACATAACCTAATCTCGCTCTCATCTCCACACGCGTATTAGCCGCAACTCTCCGCAAAGCGCTCAAAGATGTTGGCTCAGACCTCGTTGCAAACCTCAACCTCCTCAGTCAATTCTCGCGAGGAATGCTCGATCTCACATCATGGTGGGAATGGCTCGAGGAGGAACTCATGGTGCCCAATTCGACACTCTTGCCTCCCCTCGATCAGCGTGATGCAGAATTATACGCGAGGTGGAGTAAGATCAAGGGTGGATATTTGGATTACTACAATGCGGTATGTTTCCTCCCTCCCCCCTTCGTTTTTTGCTTCCTGAGGGTGCTGATATGGTGTTTGGGAATGGTTTGCAGATCCGTGTTGTGTATACGAGGTACCCGCAACTGCTTACGACGTCGAGTACGGCGTGGCAGTCTACAAGCTCTGTTCCCCCTCCACCTAGCTCCCCTGGCTCTTCGTGGGATGGGAGCTTCCAGGACCTGGGTGCGATTGCAACGGCATCTGCAGAAGAATTCCCCGAGAGGGAAGCAGAAGGTAGGACGGAAGTCCCAGAAAAGGCCCAAGAGCAAGAGAAGAAGGGAGGAAAAGCCAAGAGCGTGAAGAGTGTAAAGAACGTGAAAGTGTTCGTTAGCAAGTTCCGTCTGGCGAAAGTACTTCGTCGGAAGAAGGGCGACGAAGGCGATAGAGAGGCCGAACCCAAGAAGGGAAAAAAGAAGGGCAAGGGGAAGAGAAAGGAGGAGGTACAAGGTCGGGATGAGAAACACCCCACCGATGGCTCGCGTCCGGCTGATAAAGAAGAGCTGGCGATGCTACCCAAAGAAACGTCCGCAACGGAGGTTGGTGACCGTAGGAGCACTCACAGTTCTGGAGCAGCATCCTCGACTTCCATATCCAAGTCCGAAAAAAAATCTAAGGGACGTATTGCGAAAGCTCTGGCTCTCCTGCGCAGGGGGCTTGCGCGTCTCGGTTGTCATAACCCCCAAGTCGATGACTAGCTAGTCTAGTGGTTCTGTCACTATTTATCGATTGTAGATTGTATCGTTGTACCGTGTATTTGGATATGTAGAGTATCAAGGAATAATTGTGAGGTTTCCGCGCCCAGAGGGGGGAACAGATCATTCCGCTTAGAGTAGGCTACCGGAAATAGCACGCACAGGAATTCTATACTTCTCGATTAAACACATGTGTCTGACCCGATCTTGACACCCTTGCTGATAACAGCCATTTAATCCAAACGCTAACGCTAACGATGCTTAACGAGATACCAAACGAAGTTATCTTCAGGATCGTCGATCTCGTAAGTGAACCATGTTCAGCCCAAGCCTGCGTTGGCTCATTTCCCTCAGATCCCCGCACCCAGCCGTGTTGATTGTCTCCGCCACCTGCGCCTCGTATCAAAACGATTCAATTCCATTATTTCCCCTATTCTGTTCTCAACTGTGGTGTTCGACCCACAGTACCTGCCTAGACCTCGACATTGCGAGGCGATCACATCGGTGTTGAGGGCGGGCAAGACAACTGTTTTTGAAAATGTCAGGAACGCGGAGGTCAATCTGACGTCTATATATGAGCACGAAGAACAGCTCCCTTGGTTGGTCTTGCTGGATCTGCTGGTCCCGGAAATGAGAAACTTACATTCACTCCGGTAAGCTAAATGTTGCAAAGCTGCCGAATGACTCAATTAGCACAGGTGGGACTACCACCCCTGTGAGGCCTATGCACTTGACCGGATCACCCGCTTCGTTGGCTCGCTGGGCTCAATACAAACCCTGAAAGAACTTACCATCACGATTTTCGACCATCCCGCTCCCGAATTCTCGCTTGAACCAATTTCTAATCTTGGTGCCCTTGTGGTGATCTGGAAAACTTTCGAGTTACCAGGCCCCACATTGATATCCGAGATCTCGAGGCTCATAATGCGTTGCCCAGACCTCGAAAGCTTTGCTTTCACGATAGCACGACCTTGCCGACCTGAAGGAGAGATGACATTGAAGGATTTATTCGCCGCCCTTTCACTACTCCCTGCAGATGGATGTCTAAAGCTCAAGCGGCTCAAAGTGTGCGCTATCGTCGTCACCCCGGAAGATTTTCGAACACACGTCCGACATTCCCGTCACTTAAAAACGCTGAAAATCAAAAGAAGTCCTAGTCACTCAGCAGCAAACCACCTTGGCGGAATTTTTTCCATTCTGCAGAGTGAAAACATCTTCCTCAAAGATATTTGCATCGACGCCATCCACTCACCCTCTATCTTCAGCTACCTGTTATCATGCCCTGACATTGAACGCTTGCGTCTTGTACCCCGGCACCCGCCCGACGACTCGCCTCAGCTCGTGGACAAGTTCTTTACTGCTGTGCTCCCACACCACATGGACTCGCTGAGATCGTTGAATGTCGGTGGAAATATTACGACGCAGTGGTCACAGGTTCCGAGCTACGAGCAGCTCAAAGGGGTAGAGGCGTGCCAATCTCTTCGGCATCTTTGCTGCTATGTGTCGGTGACACTCGGGGGCGTGGCCGCGAGGGATTCAAAGGTTTTAGTAAGATATTTGTATCATCTCATGGGATCGTGACACTCTAACGAAGCCTAGACAACTTGGTTGGAACTTGCTACACGGCTCCCTAAACTCAGGAAATTCCGATGTCCCCCGATCGTTCTCAAGAAAGCATCAGCTGATGGAGTCTTCGAGACTTATGAGCCGGTAGATCATGATCCTGATCCTGAGGTTCGACAGTTTGTTCGTGAAATGGTCAAGCGATTCGAACAAACTCATCAGGTAGACTTTGAGATTAATTCCACTCATAGAGAGTAGTTGTTGTTAGGCTGATCGGGATTTCGGTTGCTGCACAAATAACCTATCGAGCGTGCGGTGTTAATGCTTTTGCTCCTCTTTCAACACGGTGTTTGCAAATGAGTTGGTCAGCAAACATGACCTGAATCGTTTCAACGATTGTGAGTTCGGGGCTTCAGTCGACAAAAGCTGGAACCGAGTTCCCCGTCCCTTTTTAGTCTGTGGGAACCACCTGTTGAGGAACAACTGGGTGCCTAATTCCTGAACTATGACGAAGATAAATAGACACGCATACCCGTCGGGCGGCGGTAACTGGGACACTGTGATTAGGCGCGGGGTGCGTGGGTTGACCTCTTCGTTCCACACATGACCTCCAGCCCCAGAGCCTGGGGGATGAAATACAACCAAATTGTGCTATGAGAATGGGATGAATAAAGCGATCCACAATCTGAACGTTGAAACATGAAATTCGTCTTATGCCACACCAACAAGTTAAATGACGTTTACAATCAAGGAAGGTCGATACGATCCACATCAGGACCTACAGCAATGGTGACAGCCCTAAAGTCTATCTATCAATTGAATGCGAGCGACCTTGGTGGCTGGCTCTGGATCCTGAGCACGTCGCATTGATCATGATCCCTCGTTCATCCAAAAGCGGGAAAGCGCACATCAAAGACGTTGTTACTGAACCAGAATCCAAAGGTGGGTTTCTGTGTGGGTATAAGTTTATAGTCACGTTGACTTCTTTCAATCTGACGAATCGGCTTGCGCCAAACGCTTTCTCGAGTAGCCATACGAAGGACTAGATATGGCATGAACGGTCCGAAAATACTGCTGACCCTTGAGTAAAGACGTCCATGACGGAGGATCGTCGGTGCACCCACAGCTCTGGGGCAACATCCTCGATTTCCATATCCACACCCGAAGAAGAAGGGGCGTATGACAAAACCTTTGGTTCTCCTGCGCAGAGGACTTGCGTGTCCGAGTTGCCATAAGCAATGTGGCAAGGTCGCCTGTATGCGATTGGCTGCCTGCGTACATGTCGTAGCTGTGTGGAGGGGGTGCTTGGCACCGGGCGCCGGCTGGCAACAACGGCCCCGCACCACTTCCAGCTGATATTAATATGTCAAGTTGAGGAAACGATACCCAAGCTTGGATAAAAGCGTATCATATTACTGCGAAAGCTCAATACTGCATCAGTGACTCAAGTCCTCCCACCAAATGCATTACCACACTTATTCGACTTGGCACCCAGATGTCCTTCAAGTTCACCGAGCTCTTCCCCCCTTGCCGAGTTTTTACTCTTGGTCAAGTTTCGTTGTTCTGGTGGCAGGATGTATCGTCAGCACCTCAACTATGGACCAGTTTGTCTGTTCCCGTGGACAAGGGAAATGTATGGCTTGTTCCTTACATCATAGACCCGTACTTGTGGAACGTCTGTGCTCCTTAATTCGGCCTTGAACTCGACTAACAGTGCCACTGATCGGTTCCGTATTCTTTGATGTATCCAGGAAGACTCGAGCAGTCCTGCTAGATGGTGCGCTGATGGAGTGGGAACCTGCCGTCTCAACAAACTTCTCCCAACTCAAACGCATCTGCAGGTGGGGAATGTCTACCCTATCTCGAAAGCACCCTACCCCATCCCCGGCTCACAGACTCTCTCCAAGCACTCTACCATCCCTAACATGCGTTGTCCATTGGCGGGATGTGGATCAGAATATCCCCTGCTCCCCAGTGACCTGTCCCGACTTGAAGAACGTTCCTATTGACATTTACGCCATGCTCCTCATTCTGATGTCACTACTTTTAGTCACTCACAAGTACATGAGATACCTTCCATCGAATCGGCTCCGGCTGGGACCTTGCCCTGTACGAAAATCGCGCACGAAATCCTTCATGTAGTGAGCATGGGCAGGAGAGACAATTGTGCAAAATACCTTCCGTCATAAATCGTGCATATGGGGCGTGTGAGAGACAAAATGGTATGTGATGGAGCAGGATCGGCTACAGTAAGGGATATGTGCCCAATGTGACAATGGATCTTCCCCGACACGAACAGCATACGGACAGAACAAGGCTCTTGTAGACGGGAGGACGTTGAACGCAAAGCGAGATCCTATCATAATATTCCATTTAGAGCATATTACCAGAAATAGCACGCACAGCAATTCTATACTTCTCGATTAAACCTGATCTTGGCACCCCTGCCGATAACAGCCGCTCAATCCAAACGCTAACGCTAACGATGCTTAACGAGATACCAAACGAAGTTATCTTCAGGGTCGTCGATCTCGTAAGTGAACCGTGCTCAGCCTTAGCCTGCGTTGGCTCATTTCCCTCAGATCCCCGCCCCTAGCCGTGTTGATTGTCTCCGCCACCTACGCCTCGTATCAAAACGATTCAATTCCATTATTTCCCCCATTCTGTTCTCAACTGTGGTGTTCGACTCACAGTACCTGCCTAGACATAGAAATTGCGAGGCGATCACATCGGTGTTGAGGGCGGGCAAGACAACTGTTTTTGAAAGTGTCAGGAACGCAGAGGTCAATCTGATGTCTATAGATGAGCACGAGGGACAGCTTCCTTGGTTGGTCTTGCTGGATCTGCTGGTCCCGGCAATGAGAAATTTACACTCACTCCGGTAAGCTAAATTTTGCCGAGCCGCCGGATAGCTCAATTAGCACAGATGGGACTACTACCCCTGCGAGGCCTATGCACTTGACCGGGTCACCCGCTTCGTTGGCTCGCTGGGCTCAATACAAACCCTGAAGGAATTCACCATCACGATTTTCGAACATCCCGCTCCCGAATTCTCGCTCGAACCAATTTCTAACCTCAGCGCCCTTGTGGTGATCTGGAAAATCTTCGAATTACCAGGCCCCACATTGATATCCGAGATCTCGAGGCTCATAATGCGTTGCCCAGACCCCGAAAGCTTTACTTTCGCGATAGCACGACCTTGCCGACCTGAAGGAGAGATGACATTGAAGGATTTATTCGCCGCCCTTTCATTACTCCCTGCAGATGTTTGTCTAAAGTTCAAGCGGCTCAAAGTGTGCGCTATCGTCGTCACCCCGGAAGATTTTCGGACAGACTTACGACATTTCCGTCACTTAAAAGTACTGAAAATCAAAAGAAGTCCCAGTCACTCAGCGGCAAACCAACTTGGTGGAATTTTTGCCGTTCTGCAAAGTGAAAATATCTTCCTCAAAGATATCTGCATCGATGCCATCTACCCGCCTCCCATCTTCAGCTACTTGTTATCATGCCCTGAAATTGAGCGTTTGCGCCTTGTACCTCGGCACCCGCTCGACGACTCATCTCGGCTCGTGGACGGGTTCTTTACTGCCGTGCTCCCACATCACAAGGACTCACTGAGATCGTTGAACATTGGTGGGAATATCACGACGCAGTGGTCGCGGGTTCCGAACTACGAGCAGCTCAAAGGGGTAGAGGCGTGCCAATCTCTTCGGCACCTTCGCTGCTACATGTCGGTGACACCCGAGGACGTGGCCGCGAGGAACTCAAAAGTATTGGTGAGATATCTGCACCACCTCACGGCATCGTGACACTCTCACGAAGCCTAGACAACTTGGTTGGAATTTGCTATGCGGCTCCCTAAACTTCGGAAATTCCACTGTCCCCCGATCGTTCTCAAGAAAGCGTCGGTTGATGGATTCTTAGAGATTTATGAGCCGATGGATCACGATCCTGATCCTGAGGTTCGGCAGTTTGTCACAGGAGTGGTCAAGAGATTTGAGCGAACTCATGGGGTGGACTTTGAGATTAATTCCACTCATAGAGAGTAGTCATTGTTAGGCTGATCGGGGTATCTGTTGCTGTGCACATAGCCTATCAAACGTGCGATGTTAATGCTTTGCTCCTCCTTCAATACGGTGTTTGGAAATGGTCAGTCGGCGAACATGACCTGAATCGTCTTAATGATTGTGAGCTGGGATTTCATTCAACAAAAGCTGGAACTGAGATCCCCGTCTCTTAACCAACTTTAGAGGAACAACCTTGTTCGTCCGGGTGCCTAATTCCTAACTAAGACCGCACCCATCGGACGGCAACAACTCACACATTGTGATTAGACATGAGGAATGTCAACAACCCTGTTCGTTCCACACATGGCCTCCGGCCCCAGCACCCAGGGGGTGAAAACCGGCCAAATCGCGTTATGGGAATGGGATGAATAAAGCGACCCATAATCTGGACATCGAAACATGAAATTCATCTTGTGCCACACCAAGTTCAATTACATTTATAATCAATACAATCAACGTCAGGGCCCACAGCAGTGATAACGGTCTACCTATCAATTGAATGTGAGTGACCTCGGTGGCCAGCCAAACGCTTCCGATACCTTGCGCTCCCTCCACTTGTTCCGGGTTGGTAGTTGGGCATGTCCAAGTACCTTCCATCGAATCAGCTCTGGCCGGGACCTCGCCCTGTGTGATAATTGCACATGAAATCCTTCATGTAGTGAGCACGGGCGGGAGAGACAATTGTGCGAAATTCCTTCCATCATAAATCGGGTATGTGGGGCGCGTGAGAGACCGAGTGTGATGGAGCAGGATCGGCTACAGTAAGAGGTGTGCCCATTGTGACAATGTATTTTCACCGGCACAAACAGCATACGAACAGAACAAGGCTCTTGTAGACGGGAGGACATTGAACACGAAGCAAGATCCCATCATAATATTCCATTTAGAGTATATTACCCGAAATAGCACGCACAGCAATTCTATACTTCTCGATTAAACATACGTACCTGACCCGATCTTGACATCTTTGCTGATAACAGCCACTTAATCCAAACGCTAGCGCTAACGATGCTTAACGAGATACCAAACGAAATTATCCTCAGGATCATCGATCTGGTAAGTAAACCATGTTCAATCCAAACACACGTTGGCTCACTTCCCTCAGATCCCCACCCCTAGTCGTGTTGATTGTCTCCGCCACCTACGTCTCGTATCAAAGCGTTTCAATTCCATTATTTCTCCTGTTCTGTTCCCATCTGTGGCACTTATTCCGACGATCTGGCCTAGGCGCAAACATTGCGAGGGGATCACATCAATATTGAAGGCGGGAAAGACAACGGTTTTGGGAATTGTCAGGAACGCAAAGGTCCATCTGGCATCTCTATATGAGCACGAAGAACAGCTCCCTTGGTTGATCTTGCTGGATCTGATGATCCCGGCAATGAGAAACTTACACTCCCTCCAGTAAGCTAAATTTTGCAAAGCCGCCAGATAACTCAATTAGCACAGATGGGACTACCACCCGTGCGAGGTCTTTGAACTTGACCGGGTCACCCGCTTCATTGATTCGGTGGGCTCAATACAAACCCTGAAGGAGCTCACCATCACCATTTTCAACCATCCCGCTCCCGAATTCTCGCTCGAACCAATTTCTAACCTTAGTGCCCTTGTGGTGATCTGGGAAACCTTCGAATTACCAGGCCCCACATTGGTGTCCGAGATCTCGAGGCTCATAATACGTTGCCCGGACCTCGAAAGCTTTGCTTTCACGATACCACGACCTTGCCGTCCTAAAGGGGAGATGACGTTGAAGGAGTTGTTCGCCCCCCTTTCATTACTCCCCGCAGATGCGTGTCTAAAGCTCAAACGACTCAAAGCATGCGCTATTGTTGTCACACCGGAAGATTTTCGGACACACCTCCGACATTTCCGTCACTTAAAAGCATTGAAAATCACAAGAAGTCCCAGTCACTCAGCAGCAAACCACCTCAGCGAAATTTTTTCCATTCTGCACAGTGAAAATATCTTCCTCAAAGATATTGGCATCGATACCATCTACCCACCTCCTATCTTCAGCTATCTGTTAGCGTGCCCTGATTTTGAGCGCTTGCGCCTGTTACCCCGGCACCCGCCCGACGACTCGCCTCAGCTTGTGGACAAGTTCTTTACTGTGGTGCTCCCACATCACAAGGACTCGCTGAGATCGTTGAATGTCGGTGGAAATATTACGACACAGTGGTCACAGGTTCCGAGCTATGAGCAGCTCAAAGGGGTAGAGGCGTGCCAATCTCTTCGGCATCTTTGCTGCTACATGTCGGTGACGCCCAAGGACGTGGCCGCAAGGAATTCAAAGGTTTTGGTAGGATATTTGCATCATCGTCTCATGGCATCGTGACACTCTAACGAAGCCTAGACAACTTGGTTGGAACTTGCTACGCGGCTCCCTAAACTCAGGAAATTCAAGTGTCCCCCGATCGTTCTCAAGAAAGCGATGGTTGATGGATCCTGCGAGGTTTATGAGCCGGTGGATCACGATCCTGATCCTGAGGTTCGGCAGTTTGTTCGTGGAGTGGCCAAACGATTCGAACAAACCCATCAGGTGGACTTTGAGATTAACGCGATTCATAGAGTGTAGTCATTATTAGGCTGATCTGGGTATCTGTTGCTGCCCAAATAGCCTATCAAGTGTGCCATGTTGAAACTTTTGCTCCTCCTCTCACGATGAATAGTCAAACACGACCTGAATCAACATCTTAATGATTTGAGCTCGGGGCATCATTTTGGTCTATGGGGACCTCCTACGGGGGAACAATCTTGTTCGTCTGGGTGCCTAATTCTTGAACTATGACGAATACAAGTAGACACACATACCCGTCAGATGGCAATAACTGATACATTGTGATTAGATATGAGGTATGTGGACTGGCCTCTCCGTTCCACACATGGACTTCAGCGCAGAGCCCAGGGGTTTAAACACAGGCGAATTGTGCTAGGAGAATGAGATGGACAAAGTGATCCATAATCTGAACGTTGAAACATGAAATCCGTCTTATGCAAAACCAATAACAAGTTCAATAATGTTTACAGCCAAGGAAGATCAAAAAAATCCACATCAAGAGCTACAGCAACGATGATAACATTATAGTCTACTCAGCAATCAAATGCGAGTGCCCTCGGCAGCCAGCCTGGGGTTCAGAGTACATCGCATTGATGATGATCCCTCGCTCCTCCAGAAGCAGGAACGCAGACATCAATGGCTTCGCCACCAAATCGAGATTCGAAGGTAGTGTGTCATATGAGCGTAAATTTATAGCCACATTCACTCGATTCAACCGGATGAATGGGCTCGCACCAAGCGCTTCCTCCAACATCCGTATGAAGGACCGAATATGGCATGAACGGTCCGAAAATGCTGCTGACCCTTTGGTAAAGACAAGATATGAAAAGCTGAACTCAGCCAGCAGCTGAGGGGATGGCAAATCATTGACAATAGATAGGACATATTTACGGGCTGAAAATGCGATGTCGTCCAGGGTTCCCCTCTTAACCGTGAGATTGATTCTAAGATGCTGAATACCAGTAAGGCTCTGAAGGTCTTGTGGTGGGATGATACGTGTCAATGTATCCCCTGTTTGTTTCATCAGATGAACACATTCCGGTACTAATTAGGACAACTCACTTGGTTGAACGACATCCAGCTGCAGCACCTTGACAGAGCTACCAAGATTTCCCAGGAACCTCCCAACTCTGTCTGAATGGTAAGGTGGTAAGCTGACAGGTGTCTCGTCGTAGTTAAGGGTGACTTCTTCGAGGTCTTTAATGGAATGTTGGTCACCGTGATCGGATTCAACTATCCTCGTGAATGCATGGATTGTATTCATCCCAGAAAGCACGAGTGTACTCAAGCACGGAGTCTGGCTTGTCAGAATAATCGAAGCACTATGCGGGGTCGGGTTTTGAATATTCTTCAACTCCAGTACCTTGATGCCAGCTCCTCTGAGGAATAACGACATTGGGAAGTCCCTCGCAGAAGACACTGCGAGAACATCGAATGATGGACACCCGATGACGTTCAGGAATCCTTTGACAGCATCCTTCGGAAGGCGCCTCCACGAAAAACGAGTATGAACCACGTTCATTGTCTTGACAGCAGAGAGGCTACGTAGGAGGCCGACGAATCCGGAGTGGAAAGGGGGAGGCAGGAGCGTGTCATCCATGTGATGCTGAACGAGGAAAAGGTTCTGGACGTGTTTACCCAAATGAGCGTGGGCAGGGGTTGCAATGTTATACAGGCTGTTGTAGTGCAAGGGATCGACTCGGATGGTCTCGAAGAGTCTGGGCTGGCTGAGGTCTTTCCACCATCGGCACACAAGGGAATTGTTACAGAGGGCCCTGCTTCCATGAGAATGACGAACAATCTCTTCATGGAGTTCCAGAGGGATGGTAAGAGAAGTTGGAGTTTCCATGCGGAAGAAGGAGGAGGAGGTGACTTGGTGGTTGAGGTCGAACGTTTCTTGCCTCGTGCCGAACATGCATCAACTCACGCCATGTTGAAGTTCTAGTTCAGGGACAACCATGTTGCGGTCGCCGCATGCCGAGATATCAACTGGCACGTGGACTTTCAGTCCCTAATGACATTGTTCTTTGCTCTATGATGTCCGAAATTCTGCGACCAAGGTCAGGATGAGAGACATCCCAGCGTTAGCTCGCATCTGGCTGATATATGGTGTCAACCCAAAGAAACATCCACGATGGAGATCGTCGGTGCACCTACAGCTCTGGGGCAACATCCTTGACTTCCGTATCCACACCCGAAGAAGAATATAAGAAGGGGCATATGACCAAACCCTTGGCTCCCCTGCGCAGAGAGCTTGCGTGTCCCTGTTGCCATAAGCAATGTGGTAAGGTCGCCCGTATGCGACTGGCTGGCTACGTACATATCGTAACTGTGTGAAGGAGGGAGGTACCTGACGCCGGGCAGCAACTGACAACAACGGCCTCGCACCACTTCCAGCTGACATTAATATATCAAGTTGAGGGAACGATACTCAAGCTTGGATAAGAGCACGTTATATTGCTGCGAAAGTTCAATACCGCAAGGCCATCGGCGACTCAAATCCTTCCACCAAAGGCATTGCTCGACTTTGCACCCAGATGTCCTTCAAGTTCACCGAGCTCCTCTTCCCTTGCCGAGTTTTTACTCCTGGTCAAGTTTCGTTGTTCTGGCAGCAGGAGGTCTTGTCAACACCTCAACTATGGACCAGTTTGTCCGTTCTTGTGAACAAGGAAAATGCACGGCTTGTTCCTTACATTGTAGACCCGTATTTGTGGAACATCTGTGCTCCTTAATCTCGACTAACCATCCCACTGACCGTTCCGTACTCTTTGAAGTATCCAGGAAGACTCAGCCTATCCTGCTAGACAGTGTGCCGATGGAGTGGATACCTGCTTCTCCCAACTCAAACGCATCCGCAGGTGGGGAATGTCTACCCTATCTCGAAAGCACCCTGCGCCATGCCCCGTCTCCCGGCGATAGTCTCTCTCCAAGCACTCTACCATCCCATCCATGCGTTGTTGATCTACGGGATATAGATCAGAATATCTTGGGAGAACGATTGTATGAGGGTGAGGAGGAAGACGGCAGAGAGAACGAAGAGCGTGAGTGCCCAGCGGCGGATGGAGACAAGGCCAACTGAACCATCAGTCAACCAGCGTCTTGACCACCAAAATGAGTGTCGAACCAGAAGCCCAGCGGTCGCCGGACCCGACTGCGCTTGCATTTCACTTTGTTGCCAGAGAAGGTTATCTCCATTAATATGTTCCATATCATGGATTGGAATGGCTTGATGTTGATGTGAGTCGGAAAAGATGCATGTTTTTGAGCTTCCGGTACTAAAATACTGTGAGAACCAATGTAGGACAGCGTCGCCGTGAAGTGCATGTGGAACGGCGAGTTCACCCTATTTCTTAGACCATAGAACCCGAAATATAATGTATCAAAGCATCCGCGTACCTTGAGACCTTTGCTCCCGAATGCGTGAAGGAAGAAGAAGGTTGGACTAGTGAAGATCGTGGGGTAAGATATTCAGTATGAGCACTAATGAGAGAAAGCCAGCGACCCACCTTCGTCCATGATAGCTCTGGCTTGATCAACTGGCGAGCTCAGGTCCGCATGCTGAGTGGTACCAGAAGCGCTCAGACCCAGCCGGAAACTTTGGGGCCTTCGGATGAGGTCATTCAACGCCTAATTGCGAGGCGTGGTTGGTATGCATGCCCGTTACAGGAGCCCTGCAACAGTCAGCTTGCCCGAACCATAGGCGTTGACGAGGGCAATACGCTCGTCTTGGCCAATAGGGGGTGTGTCCTCATTGTGATGATGGATTTTCACCGGCACAAACAGCGTATGAACTGAACAGGACTCTCCCGTAGAGGGGAGGTCGTTGAACAGGAAGCGAGATCCTATCACAAAATTCCATTTAGAGCATATTACCGGAAATAGTACGCACAGCAATTCTATACTTTTCGATTAAACATGTGTATCTAACCTGATCTTGGCACCCCTGCCGATAACAGCCACCCAGTCCTAACGTTGACGATGCTTAACGAGTTACCAACTGAAGTTATCCTCAGGATCGTTGATCTCGTGAGTGGACCATGTTCAGCCCAAGCCTGCATTGGCTCATTTCCCTCAGATCCCCGCCCCTAGCCGTGTTGATTGTCTCCGCCACCTACGTCTCGTATCAAAGCGTTTCAATTCCATTATTTCTCCTGTTCTGTTCCCATCTGTGGCACTTATTCCGACGATCTGGCCTAGGCTCAAACATTGCGAGGCAATCACATCAATATTGAAGGCGGGAAAGACAACGGTTTTGGGAATTGTCAGGAACGCAGAGGTCGATCTGACGTCTATATACGAGCACGAAGAACAGCTCCCTTGGTTGACCTTGCTGGATCTGATGATCCCGGCAATGAGAAGCTTACACTCCCTCCAGTAAGCTAAATTTATCAAAGCCGCCAGATAACTCAATTAGCACAGATGGGACTACCACCCGTGCGAAGTCTTTGAACTTGACCGGGTCACCCGCTTCATTGATTCGGTGGGCTCATTACAAACCCTGAAGGAGCTCACCATCACCATTTTCAACCATCCCGCTCCCGAATTCTCGCTCGACCCAATTTCTAGCCTCAGTGCCCTTGTGGTGATCTGGCAAGCCTTTGAGTTACCAGGCCCCACATTGGTGTCCGAGATCTTGAGGCTCATAATACGTTGCCCGAACCTCGAAAGCTTTGCTTTCACGATACCACGACCTTGCCATCCTAAAGGGGAGATGACGTTGAAGGAGTTATTCGCCCCCCTTTCATTACCCCCCGCAGATGCGTGTCTAAAGCTCGAACGACTCAAAGTGTGCGCTATTGTTGTCACGCCAGAGGATTTTCGGACACACCTCCGACATTTCCGTCACTTAAAAGCGTTGAAAATCACAAGAAGTCCCAGTCACTCAGCAGCAAACCACCTCAGCGAAATTTTTTCCATTCTGCAAAGTGAAAATATCTTCCTCAAAGATATTTGCATCGACGCCATCCACCCGCCTCCTATCTTCAGCTATCTGTTAGCGTGCCCTGATATTGAGCGCTTGCGACTTGTACCCCGGCATCCGCTCGACGACTCGCCTCAGCTTGTGGACAAGTTCTTCACTGTTGTGCTCCCACATCATAAGGACTCGCTGAGATCGTTGAATGTCGGTGGAAATATTATGACACAGTGGTCACGGGTTCCGAGCTACGAGCAGCTCAAAGGGGTAGAGGCATGCCAATCTCTTCGGCATCTTTGCTGCTATGTATCGGTGACACCTGAAGACGTGACCGCGAGGAATTCGAAACTATTGGTGAGATATCTGTACCACCTCACCGCATCATGACAATCTGAAAATGCCTAGACGACTTGGCTGGAACTTGCTATGCGGCTCCCTAAACTCAGAAAATTCAAGTGTCCCCCGATCGTTCTCAAGGAAGTGTTTGTTTATGGGTCCTTTGAGATGTATGACTTGGTGGGTGACGATCCTGATCCTGACGTTCGGCAGTTTGTTACTCGAGTGGTCGAGCAGTTCAAACAAACTCATCAGGTAGACTTTGAGATTGATTCCATCTATAGGGAGTAGTCATCGCCAGGCCGATCGGGTATCTGTCGCTGTGCACGTAGTCTATCAAGCGTGCAATGTTAATGCTTCGCTCCTCCTTCAATACGGTGTTTGAAAATGGTCAGTCAGCAAACATGGCCATAATGATTTCGAGCTCAGGGCTTCATTCGGCAAAGGCCGGAACCGAGTTTCCCGTTTCTATTTGGTTTGTGGGAGAAAGACAGAATGCCCATCTGATGCAACACAACTAACAAAGTTCAACGACGTTTACAGTCAATAGAATCCACATCATGACCATGTTACAGTCTACCTAGCAATCGAATGCGAGCGACCTCGGCGCCCAGCTCTGGGCATTGAGAATGACCCGTTGATGATGATACCTCGCTGCTTCAAAACCGGGAAGGCATTTGTCAAAGGACCCGTGATCAAATCAGAATTCAAAGGTGTTGGGCCATATGTGCGTAAATTTATAGCCACATTAATTTCCTTCAATCTGATGAATCGGCCCGCACCAAATACTTTCTCCAGCACCCGTATGAAGGACCGAATATGGTGCGAACGGTCCAAAAATGCTGCTGACCCTTTGGTAATGACTTGATATGAAAAGCTGAATCCAGCCAGCAGTTGAGGGGATGGCAAATTTTTGACAATGGATTGGACATATGTCCTGGCTGAAAATGCGATGTCGTCCAGGGTTCCCCTCTTAACCGTGAGATTGATTCTAAGATGCTGAATACCAGTAAGGCTCTGAAGGTCTTGCGGTGGAACGATACGCGTCCACGTATCCTCTGTTTGTTTCATTAGACGAATGCATTCCGATACTAACTAGGACAACTCACTTGGTTGAACGACATCCAGCTGCAGCACCTTTACAGAGCTACCAAGTTTGCCCAGGAATCTCCCAACTTTGTCCGAATCGTAAGGTGGTAAGCTGAGAGGTGTCTCGTCGTAGTTAAGGGTGACTTCTTCAAGGTTTTTAATGGAATGTTGGTCACCGTGATCGGATTCAATCATCCTCATGAATGCATAAATCGTATTCATCCCAGAAAGCACGAGTGTACTCAAGTGTGGAGTCTGGCTGGTCAGAATGATCGAAGCACTATGCGGGGCCGGGTTTTGAATATTCTCCAACTCCAGTACCTTGATGCCAGGCCCTCTGAGGAATACGGACATTGGGAAGTCCCTCGCAGAAGACACTGCGAGAACATCGAATGATGGACACCCGATGACGTTCAGGAATCCTTTGACAGCATCCTTCGGAAGGCACTTCCACGAAAAACGAGCATGAATCACGTTCATTGTCTTGACAGCAGAGAGGCTACGTAGGAGGCCGGCGAATCCGGAGTGGAAAGGGGGAGGCAGGAGCGTGTCATCCATGTGACGCTGAACGAGGAAAAGGTTTTGGACGTGTTTACCCAAATGAGCGTGGGCAGGGGTTGCAATGTTATACAGGCTGTTGTAGTGCAAGGGATCGACTCGGATAGTCTCGAAGAGTCTGGGCTGGCTGAGGTCTTTCCACCATCGGCACACAAGCGAATTGTTACGGAGGGCCCTGCTTCCATGAGAATGACGAACAATTTCTTCATGGAGTTCCAGAGGGATGGTAGGTGGAGAAGTTGGAGCTTCCATGGGGAGAAAGGAGGGAGAAGAGGAGACTTGATGGTTGAGGTTGAACGTTTTGTGCCTCGTGCCAAACTTGCATCAACTCACGCCATGTTGAAGTTCTAGTTCAGGGACAACCATGTTGCGGTTGGCGCATGCCGAGATACCAATTGGCACGTGGACTTTCAGCCTCACATACAGTGCAAGACTTTACTATCTAATGGTTCGTCCAAAAGGCCGTGCTTTTTTACGGTGGAAAGGAGTGCATTAGCAGCAGAATACATAGATTTCCGACCAATTCCCCATCCCAGAATGCCTATCAAATACTCGATCCACCCAGGTCTCTCGCGCTGTCTGCTTTAAAAATTACATGGCAGTGATTACACTGCAGGGACTATTGCCAGACACAATTTCGTGATGCTTCTCTGGGTCCTTCACTAGAAAGGCGGGTTTTACCTAGTTTCCGCTGGGCAGTGTGACGTTGGTGTCAAAGGTAAATCTCCGCTGGACGCCAGGCAGCTTATGGTCCGACTGACCTAGCGCCGTACACTCTCATCAGAGATTGAAAAGCCCAGTGACAATCCTGTGAGAAATTTCAAAGACCCCATGGTCAGCAGTCATGTCACAAGAGGCCTAAATAATCCCCGAAACTCAAGTTCACGCTTAAAATCAAAGAAATTAGTTTCCATATACTTAAGACGTCCACCAACCTCCAGCTGAAGTTTGGGGATGTGACGTGCCGGAGCCGGGGAGAAATTCAGTCGTGACTGAAACTTTCAAAAACTGCACGAGGGATAGTACTATATGAGGCTGCGGTTATGCACACTTCAATCAGACCATGATGACCTGATAAACACACACAAGTATCTAACCATGGCATTTTGTTGCGCTCGGGAGCACTGCCTCATACTCTGATCACCTATGCACTCCGGACTAATGTCATTGTTTTTTGCTCAATGCTGTCCGAAATTCTGCGACAAAGTCAGGACGAGAGACCCCCTACCGATAGCTCGCATCTGGCTGAGTGCTGGTGGTGTCACCCCAAAGAAAGCCAAAGAAACGTCCACGACAGAGGATTGTCGGTGTACCCACAGCTCTGGAGCAACATCCCTGACTACACGTCGAAGCCGAAGAAAAATCTAAGAAGGGGTGTATGACGAAAGCTTTAGCTCTCCTGCGCAGGGGCTTGCGCACCTCAGTTGTCATAACCCTCAAGTCGAGGATTAGCTGGTCTAGCGGCCCCGTCACTATTTATTGATTGTAGATCGCATCATTGAACTGTGTATTTGGGTTTGTAGAATATCGAGGAAAGGATATCCAAGCTTTGATAAAGGTGCATCCTCTTTCCGCGAAAACTCAATACCGCATGGTCACCGGCAACTTGAGTCCTTCCACCAGAGGCGTTACCACTCTTATTCGAATTCGCCCTGGTCCTTGGTACCCAGATGTCCTTCACGCTCACCAAGCCCCTCCCCCATTGCACTCCTTCCACTTGTTCAGGGTCGGCGGATGGGTGCATCCAAGTTCTGTCAAATCGGACCCAGCCGGGACCCCGCCCTGCACAAACTTGCGCATGAAATCCTCCGTGTGATGAGCACGGGCAGGGGAGAAAATTGTACGAAAATCCTTCCATCATAGATTGGGCATCCGGGGTGTGAGAGAGAACAGGTGTGATGGAGCAGGCCAGGCGAAGTTTCTGAGGACGAGGATGTTTGGACAGGTAGGATATGCAAAAGAGAGGTTTTCGAATGAAATGACGCCAGTGGCCAAGTGTTTGGCCGGCTTCAGGAGAACACGAGACTCGGATGTGTTGTTAGTAGGTAGATCGGTCAGAGCGATCAGTTTGTGCGTTGCTTGCACCGACTTGGCAATCCTCTCAGCTGTTATAAACACTCATCAACTACTTGTTCCCGGACAATCGTAAACGAGATACTCACTGAAAGCAATCAGCTGACTGCAATAGTAACGGAAAACACCACCAAAGTTAACACCACCATCTGCAATTAGGTATACCTCCCCCCTGCAATGAGGAACGCACTAACATGGAAAATGTTGCCTCCGCAGCATAGCTCCACTCGCAACACTGTGCTCAATCCATGCGCCCTTCATGCCCGTCTCAATTACACAATCATATGCCTCAAGGGATGGCCTATCAATACCCATTGCAGGTATCCCCTTGATATTACTGTAATGCGAGTATTGCGTTAGCAACAAAATGATACAAACGAGCGCAACCGGCGAAATAGTTGCTGGGCTCGTCTTCTCGACCTCGTGAATTAGGGTGAATTAGGTACAAGTACAACTCCAATTGAGTGAGGGATCATAGGGAAACCTGAGAGAGCGAGAGAGAGAGGGAGAGAGTGAATCTGAGGGAAAGAAACTGCAGGCTGTTTACGCTGTAGCCTATCGGAGGTCTTATGGCAGCGGAGGCACCCTCATCGTTGGGAGCTGAGGTATCCAAGTACAAATGTGCTACTTAAATACCTAAATGAAAATATGATGCAGGGACGAGTTCTGCGCGCAGGCGAGTTTCGTCCCTCACAATTACACAAGGCATCATATCACCCCTCACAACCTCTTCCCGTGCATGCTCGTTTCGCACCTCGCACTTACCAACAAGTTTTGTCTGAACGGCCCTAAACCCCACAAACACAGGCGCAATGCCAAAACCAACAAAGGTGAGCTCCCATCCTCAGATCATAGCCCAGAGAAGACCAATCGACAGCATAGCGAGCATGATAAAGCATTGACCAATGACGACTGAGATGAGATCCCGCGTAGAATCAGACGGGCATCGAGTCTTAGACTTCCTGCTGCTGATCGACCTGAGATTGACTCAGAGACGGTACCCGTGCGATGAACATCGGCCTGGCAGCAGGTTTTTTCTTCTGGGCAGCAATCACAATCGCACGGGTGCTCCTAACAGCTTCCTTCTCTGCTCTCCGAATTCCATCTCCTCCTTCTCCTCTTCCTCGAGCTCCTTTTTTTGTGTGTGAAACCCGGCAATGGCTTGGGAGAATGATTGTATGAGGGTGAGGAGGAAGACGGCAGAGAGAATGAAGGGCGTGAGTGCCCAGCGGCGGATGGAGACAAGGAGTAGACATATGATAGTTGTATTAGGATATTGAGCGAGGTAGCCAGAAACAAGTGAGGTTCCCATCGTCACTTCATCGGTTTCTCTACCAAAAGGTTAAGTTGAGGGCCTGGAACGAACTCAATCGCATGCTGGGCCAACTGAACCATCAGTCAACCAGCGTCTTGACCACTGAGGTGAGTGTCGAACCAAGCCCAGCGGTCACCGGACTCGACTGCGCTCGCATTTTACTTTGTTGCCAGAGAAGAGTATCTCCATTAATATGCTCCGTATCACGGATTGAAATGGCTTGATGTTGAGGTGAATCGGAAAAGACGCATATCTTTGCGCTTCTGGTACTAACATACTGTGGGAACCAATGCAGGACAGCGTCGCCATGAAGTGCATGTGGAACGGCGAGTTCACCCTATTTCTTAGAGCATGAAACCCGAAATATAACGTATCAAAGCATCCGTGTACCTTGAAACCTTTGCTCTTGAATGCACAAAGGAAGAAGTAGGTCGGACTAGTGAAGATCGCGAAATAAAATATTGGGTATGAGCACTAATAGAATGTATCTGCTAGAGCGTTCCAGCTGGAATTCAGCCAGTGAAACCCGCCTCACTTCCAGTGAAACAACTCCACCGAGCTCCAGAGGCGGTCCCGCATGGCAGGTTCGAAGCGTAATGTGTTTGATGCCAAGGCTCTCATTATAATCACGCGTGCTGTCAATCACTGCAAGCCGTTCTTGAGGCCATGTACAGAGAAGAGGGGGACTTGGGAGAAGACCGCTGCACAGTTGAAAGAGGAAGGCTTTCGGGAGGTTAAGAGAAGTCATTCGCCAGAAGGCAAATGCCATGGTAGCATACAACAAGGTGCGACATCGAGCCTTTTTACAAATCACATCTAAATTTTGATAGGATCCTCAAAGCAAAGACAGTACTGTCAAAGCGATAGCAAAGGCACTTGCAGAAGAAACAGACAGGATCTCAATCGCCGCGTTGTTGGATGCCATGGAGGGACAGAATGACGAAGCAAAGCATTTGGATGATCAAGCGAAGAATCAACTTGCGAGGGTAAAGGCAAATAGGTTTCACCAGCGATATCTTACTCAAAAAGCATAAAGAAATGTGAAAAAGAACGCGGGGCAAGTGAAGGTATTCGTCAGGCCTCACTTATGGCACAACGGGATAAACGTGCATGTCCTGACAACAATAACGGCGCAAATTCAAAGGCCAGCTGTGTACCATCGCAACATTCTTCAGCTGAAACCTGCTCCTCTCCCACTCCTGAGCCCATCTCTATTCCATCTCGGCCTCCCTCTGCTATGCAACATCCCTCTCCTCCACCTAGTGATGCCACCACTAGCCAGCCTCCCACCAAACATCGATGAATGATACGTGGAGCATCAGATTCATCGGATAGCAACATCAACAGCCATAGTCATAACTCGCTTGTCAGTTTATGGCAGAGGGATATTGAACTTCGTTCACAACGGCAAGCCCAGATAGCTTTGTACATGGCAAGTACTACCTCATTTTTGGAGAGTACCACAGTAATTGCCCAGGAGATGATCGGAGCAATCCGTGAAATTGCCCGTAAGACCAACGAGAATAACTAATGGTATCAAACAAAATTATATGTATTTACTTACATGTAGTGTACGTCAATTGTAGAAATATTCTTCAAGTGACGGTGGGGGGCATTTGAAGCGTTGTGCAGTCTGATTTGGTCTGAGGCAGTTGCATGCATTTGTGAGCAGGCAAGCAACACGATACTGAAGACCGAGTGATGAGTGGAAAACTCGATGCTTGGTGCGAGCATCCAGAAATGGAAACAGCCTCAATACCCCTGCGAATGCATGCTCAACCTCTATACACACGGAGGACATTTCCTCATTCCACCTCTTCTCCTCAGGTGTGAGTGGCCATGTACCAGCATGCGGGCTCAGCAAGTGTAACCTAACACCATATGCCGGGTCACCATAGAGCTGCAAATTTCGTTGGCTTGGTAGTGTATTCTCGGTTGTCCCAGGTCGTATTGCATGCTCGGCTGCCCAGTCAAGTATTTTCGACTCTGCAAGGAGGAAGTTGTTGTTACGCCGGCCTGGAACTGGACCATACAAATGGCCAAACATTCCATTTGAGAGTTGGACTGCCTGATATTTTAACGCATGTATTTTCTTGTAACCGTTGTATGGCTCTCTTTGATACTTGCCTGGGCGACATATTGGACGGATGGTGTAGTCAATGAAACCCCACATAGAAGGAAGTGGGGAACCAGCTTGATGGACAGCATCAGCGTACGATGCTACTTGATCATCCAAACCAAGAAATAGCCCCAGCGATTGTCGAGACATGCAACAAGTTCTTGAGTGACTTCCGATATTGCTGATTGCAGGCGGTGATACATGATTTCCTATATCGTGCTGATCTGCAGGTGACCAAAATTATGCAAGCAATAAGGCCAGAGGTTCAACCTGGGTAAACCGGAAACGCGATTGTGTGATAAAAGGTTCAGGAGTCCTGAGAACGTCGGCTAGATGGATGATTTCGTTGGTGTGAAATCTGTCCTAGGCTTAGGACCTGGATGACGTGCACTGACAGATATCATGAACACACCTGAAACGGTGAAGACAGTCCCGTCCACTCGGTTCAGAAAGGGTTTGAGGAGAAATCCGAAAGCCTGCCTGATCAGGTCGAGGCCGCTTGTAGACAGAGTCCTCCTCAAGTCTTTGTTCTTCGACGAAGAGAGCTTGAGCACCTTGTCCACCCTGTCCATTACAGCCTCCCTCGAAAATAAGCAAGTTCTGCAATGCAAGAAGCACATCTTGCTGCGCGATTGTCAAATATAGAGGAATACTGAGCGTCGGAACAAGGAGGGATTGTTCCATAGTGGCCACCTTTTCCTGAGCAACTACTAGCTGTGTACGCAACGATCTCATCCTATGTCGGAACGCTGGTGGCTCCTTGAAGTCATAGTTACTTTATTCGGTCTGGTACATATGGTGGCTCGTGGTGGAGCCACTAGCAGATCCAGAGAAACTTGCCGTCACTTCCAGAGAGAATCAGGCTTTCTGGGCTTGCAGATACACTCTAATGAGAGAAAGCCAGCGACCCACCTTCGCTCATGATAGCTTTGGCTTGATCAACTGGCGAGCCCAGGTCCGCATGCTGAGTGGTACCAGAAGCGCTCAGATCCAGCCGGAAGACTTTGGGGTCTTCGGGTGAGTTCGTTCAACGCCTAATTGCGAGGCGTGGCCGGTATACATAACCGTTACAGGAGCCCCGCAACAGTCGACTCGCCCGAACCATAGGGGTTGGCGAGGGCGATAGGCTCGTCTTGGTCGATAGGGGGTGTGTGCTCATTGTGATGGTGGATTTTCACCGGCACAACCAGCGTACAGACTGAACAGGACACTCTCGTAGACGGGAGGACGTTGAACACGAAGCAAGATCCTATCACAACATTCCATTTAGAGCATATTACCGGAAATAGCACGCACAGCAATTCTACACTTCTCGATTAAACCTGATCTTGGCACCCCTGCCGATAACACTAACGCAAACACTAACAATGCTTAACGAGATACCGAACGAAATTATCCTCAGGATTGTCGATCTGGTAAGTAAACCATGTTCAACCCAAACGCATGTTGGCTCATTTCCCTCAGATCCCCGCCCCTAGCCGTGTTGATTGTCTCCGCCACCTACGTCTCGTATCAAAGCGTTTCAATTCCATTATTTCTCCTGTTCTGTTCCCATCTGTGGCACTTATTCCGACGATCTGGCCTAGGCGCAAACATTGCGAGGCGATCACATCAATATTGAAGGCGGAAAAGACAACGGTTTTGGGAATTGTCAGGAACGCAGAGGTCCATCTGGCGTCTCTATATGACCACGAAGAACAGCTCCCTTGGTTGATCTTGCTGGATCTGATGATCCCGGCAATGAGAAGCTTACACTCCCTCCAGTAAGCTAAATTTTGCAAAGCCGTCAGATAACTCAAGTAGCACAGATGGGAATACCACCCGTGCGAGGTCTTTGAACTTGACCGGGTCACCCGCTTCATTGATTCGGTGGGCTCAATACAAACCCTGAAGGAACTCACCATCACCATTTTCAACCATCCCACTCCCGAATTCTCGCTCGACCCAATTTCTAGCCTCAGTGCCCTTGTGGTGATCTGGCAAGCCTTTGAGTTACCAGGCCCCACATTGGTGTCCGAGATCTCGAGGCTCATAATGCGTTGCCCGAACCTCGAAAGCTTTGCTTTCACGATACCACGACCTTGCCATCCTAAAGGGGAGATGACGTTGAAGGAGTTATTCGCCCCCCTTTCATTACTCCCCGCAGATGCGTGTCTAAAGCTCGAACGACTCAAAGTGTGCGCTACCGTTGTCACGCCGGAAGATTTTCGGACACACCTCCGACATTTCCGTCACTTAAAAGCGTTGAAAATCACAGAAAGTCCCAGTCACTCAGCAGCAAACCACCTCAGCGAAATTTTTTCCATTCTGCACAGTGAAAATATCTTCCTCAAAGATATTTGCATCGATGCCATCCACCCGCCTTCTATCTTCAGCTACCTGCTATCATGTCCTGATATTGAGCGCTTGCGCCTTGTACCCCGGCACCCGCTCGACGACTCATCTCGACTCGTGGACAAGTTCTTTACTGCCGTGCTCCCTCACCACAAGCACTCGCTGAGATCGTTGAACGTCGGTGGAAATATTACGACGCAGTGGTCGCAGGTTTTGACCTACGAGCAGCTCAAAGGGGTAGAGGCGTGCCAAAACCTTCGGCACCTTTGCTGCTACATATCGATGACACTCGAGGACGTGGCCATGAGGAATTCGAAAGTATTGGTGAGATATCTGTACCACCTCACCGCATCATGACAATCTGAAAAAGCCTAGACGACTTGGCTGGAACTTGCTATGCGGCTACCTAAACTCAGAAAATTCAAGTGTCCCCCGATCGTTCTCAAGGAAGTGTTTGTTTATGGGTCCTTTGAGATGTATGACTTGGTGGGTGACGATCCTGATCCTGACGTTCGGCAGTTTGTTACTCGAGTGGTCGAGCAGTTCAAACAAACTCATCAGGTAGACTTTGAGATTGATTCCATCTATAGGGAGTAGCCATCGCCAGGCTGATCGGGTATCTGTCGCTGTGCGCGTAGTTTATCAAGCGTGCAATGTTAATGCTTCGCTCTTCCTTCAATACGGTGTTTGGAAATGGCCAGTCAGCGAACATGGCCATAATGATTTCGAGCTCGGGGCTTCATTCGGCAAAGGCCAGAACCGAGTTTCCTGTTTCTATTTGGTTTGTGGGAGAAAGACAGAATGCCCATCTGATGCAACACAACTAACAAAGTTCAACGACGTTTACAGTCAATAGAATCCACATCATGACCATGTTACAGTCTACCTAGCAATCGAATGCGAGCGACCTCGGCGCCCAGCTCTGGGCATTGAAAATGACCCATTGATGATGATGCCCCGCTGCTTCAAAACCGGGAAGGCATTTGTCAAAGGACCCGTGATCAAATCAGAATTCAAAGGTGTTGGGCCATATGCGCGTAAATTTATAGCCACATTAATTTCCTTCAATCTGATGAATCGGCCCGCACCAAACACTTCCTCCAGCATCCGTATGAAGGACCGAATATGGTGCGAACGGTCCAAAAATGCTGCTGACCCTTTGGTAATGACTTGATATGAAAAGCTGAATCCAGCCAGCAGCTGAGGGGATGGCAAATTTTTGACAATGGATAGGACGTATGTCCGGGCTGAATATGCGATGTCGTCCAGGGTTCCCCTATTAACCGTGAGATTGATTCTAAGATGCTGAATACCAGTGAGGCTCTGAAGGTCTTGCGGTGGAACGATACGCGTCCACGTATCCTCTGTTTGTTTCATTAGACGAATACATTCCGACACTAACTAGGATAACTCACTTGGTTGAACGACATCCAGCTGCAGCACCTTTACAGAGCTACCAAGTTTGCCCAGGAATCTCCCAACTCTGTCCGAATCGTAAGGTGGTAAGCTGAGAGGTGTCTCGCCGTAGTTAAGAGTGATTTCTTCAAGGTCTTTAAGGGAATGCTGGTCACTGTGATCGGATTCAATCATCCTCGTGAATGCATGGATCGTATTCATCCCGGAAACACGAGTGTGCTCAAGCGCGGAGTCTGGCTGGTCAGAATGATCGAAGCACTATGCGGGGCCGGGTTTTGAATATTCTCCAACTCCAGTACCTTGATGCCAGGCCCTCTGAGGAATACGGACATTGGGAAGTCCCTCGCAGAAGACACCGCGAGAACATCGAATGATGGACACCCGACAATGTTCAGGAATCCTTTGACAGCATCCTTCGGAAGGCGCTTCCACGAAAAACGAGCATGAATCACATTCATTGTCTTGACAGCAGAGAGGCTACGTAGGAGGCTGGCGAACCTGGGGTGGAAAGGGGGAGGCGGGAGCGTGTCGTTCATGTGGCGCTGAACGAGGAAAAGGTTTTGGACGTGTTTACCCAAATGAGCGTGGGCAGGGGTTGCAATGTTATACAGGCTGTTGTAGTGCAAGGGATCGACTCGGATGGTCTTGAAGAGTCTGGGCTGGCTGAGGTCTTTCCACCATCGGCACACAAGGCAATTGTTACGGAGGGCCCTGCTTCCATGAGAATGACGAACAATTTCCTCATGGAGTTCAAGAGGGATGGTAGGAGAAGTTGGGGCTTCCATGGGGAGAAAGGAGGGAGAGGAGACTTGATGGTTGAGGTTGAGCGTTTCGTGCCTTGTACCGAACATGCATCAACTCACGCCATGTTGAAGTTCTAGTTCAGGGACAACATGTTGCGGTTGGTGCATGCCGAGATATCAACGTTACCAACTGGTACGTGGACTTCTAGCCTCACGTACTTGTGGGAAATCGGTTGCAAATGCCGGACACTGGACAGTGAGCTAGCGGTTTATCATACGAGCGGCGTGGTGGGCATGGTGGGCTACCGGAAATATGGGGTCGTTCCGAGCGCTGAAAGTACTCTTCTGAGTGCGAGGATGGTTGGACCTGACCTTGGCATTGGGGGTTTGAACTTTCATTATTGGTAACCATCATCCTGATACTGAAAATTGTCGCTGGCCAAACTCCTTGACCAACTGCCATGAAGTAATAGGCTAGCAGCAAGCTTTCACTGCCTGGCTCCCAAGCCCAGCAGGTGTGTAAGTGCCTTCGCCCCGGAGTCATCATGTTGTGATTCATGCTATAAAGCACCGTTGAGGGGTTCTTGGTCTCCACGCCCTATACATGCTCAAAGCACGTACACAGTCCGACCCACTCCCTGACGGTGAATGTGATGGGAGGTTGAGGTTAAATTCTTGAATATCAACAAGGCTCGGCCATTTAATGGAAATACTTGGAAGGATAACTCTCATGGGGCATGGTTCACTGACACCCTCAGCGGATTTCTTGTTGACGCAAGAGGCGCAGATCACTGACAGTTGACCATGGTCCATGTCAACGTATTGTCTCTTTACCTTTGGGAATGTGAATCCTCCAGTCAAGATGGCACCATCTCCTTCCAAATGCGCAGTTAAATAAGTGCGTCGTTCCTCCTTTGTTGCTTTCTCTGACAAAAAAAATATAGGTGGCGCAGAGACACCACGGAACCTCCCGCCAAACCCTGCCATGGGTATGGATGCGGGCACACGAAAAGCCCGGCTCGCCACATATTATCTGCTAGTTGGATTAGGGAGGGTCGTTCAAGAGCCCAAAGGAGCCGAGCACAAAAGCATTGGAATGCTGGTATTACATGCTCAAATCTACGCATTCATGGGCCTGTTATAATGGATGGCCTAACCCTATAAATTTCCTTAGCCTGGAATGTTTATAGATGTAGGAGGCAGGAGTGAAAAAAGCAGGATAAAGAGGAACGACAAGGAGATTGGAGTGGAAGGGAAAGGCTGCGAGAGAAATAAAGGACAACGTTCCATTGATCAAGTGTCCATCAAGGTATTACACCATGTCTGTTCCTGTTCCCAAAGCAGACCTATGTTGCACTTCCTGCACCTCCTTTTCGCTCTCCTCACTCCTTTTGCGCTCGTCACTCCCCTTGTGGTCATGATCTTCACTTCCCTGGTGCTCCTCCTCGTGCTCCTCACGCGTATTGTGGTCCATAAGCTCCATAGCATTCTTGTGCTTTATGAGCTCCTCGAGCTCCCCTATCCTCCTCTCCATCCAACGCTTCCCGCGCTGGGCCCAATACTCATTAAATACTCCCCCCTTCTCCGCCCGTTCCACCAAAGACTTCAAGAGCATCATTTGCTGCGAAAGCGGCTCAAGCCGCCTATGCATACCAAGCCTCTCAAACAATCTCCCTCCTGCAACCTGCCACTGAAAAGCCTCCAAACCCTCCAGGATATAGTCAGGACGAAATCCTACTGGGTAAAATTTCCTCAGTTTACTGTCGGCATGCGTGTATAGAGCTCGAAGGTTGACAGGTTCTGGTGTTTTTTGGATTTGCAGCGGCTCGGAAACATCGGCGGCAGAAATTCCCACTGCAGGAGACATTACCACAGCAGGGGCTTGCAGCAGTTCGGATATCTCCTCGTTGCTGTTGCCGTCCTTGCGCTTCTCTTCATTACGCTTCTCATTATTGCCACTGTCCCCATTATCCTGCTTCCCATTGTTACTGTTGTCTTTATGCGGCTCAATTGATCGCGTCAGCTCTCCCTGAATGATCCTCAAGATAAGGGCCGTTGCGTAGGCATCATGGTCCTGAAACTGCTCGGTGCCAATGAGAGGCTCTACACATCTCAGAAATTGAATTCTCAGCTCTGTATAGGGGATTGTTACCGGATGCAGCTTTGTCCACTGATGCGACTCACCTTGAGTTAGAGACTTGGCGTCTCGTAGACTTCCAATAGGACATTCAATAGCTTGGCCAACCTCATTCCCCTCCTTCGTCCTCCCTGACTCGGAACTTCCAAGCCAGGAGGAGAGTTTATCCATGACCGAGAAAGATTTGCCCTGTGCCGAGTTTTTGATCCGAATGTAAAGTTCAACCCGGAGATGAAGCACCGTACGGTGGAGGGCTAAATTAGGAGCAACCAGGTATTGAAGCAGGAGAGCATTTCTGAAGTCCCTCTGCAACAGAGTGCACATCTTGGCTTCCTCGCAGGCAGCCAATAACAGCTTCTCCGGCAATGTGAGGTCCTTATCTAACAACTCCGTGAATGTCCTAACTTCCCAACGATCCATTGAAATCCCCTGGGATTCCTCAAGGCTAGTCTGGACAACGTGGGCAGCAGTCGGGTGCGAGCCAAGTGTCTCCAAAACAGATGTGAGTCCGCGAAGGAGATAATAGGAACATCTACTAGAACTCGAGGAGTGACCTTCTCGCAGTTCACGCCAAAGTTCGTCGTACCGTTGCCATTGAAAGTCTTTAAGAAGTTTGATCTTCTGTTTTTGCCTTGCCGAGAAAAATCTCAAGGGCATTTTCCAGTGGTCTCCTCTGCGCCGCAACAATGCGACTGGGAGGCTGTACAGCAAGATGACGGGGATAGTGAAGCAGCGTTGAATCATCCAAGTCCAGGGGCTCTTGAATGGACATTGACGAATGGCCACTCGAGCCCGGCGCGGAAGGAGATAACAAGCTGTCGGTAGGATCACCGGCAATAACACCACCAATGCCATAGCGGATACTGATACACCTCCGGCAATAATAACAGGGTGGGCAGTACGTTTGTTCACGTTCCAGAGGAGGTACACCAATCCAGTAGCAAAGAGAAGGAGTGCCACCTGGACCGCCATAATGAGAAGCGCCGGTATGAAAGGCACTCCCCATGCGAATAGCCCTTCAAGGCGGACCTGCCGAAGAGCAAGGGCATCGTGGCTGGGGGTGTATTTAGCGTCAGGGCAACGGAACGCGGAGAGCCACTGAAGGCAGAACGTCCCCATGATAACAGCGCTGAGGCTCAGAATCATGCTCAAGAACCAGAGCTGATTGACAAGAATTTCGTAGTCGTTTGGGGTAAATGAAGTGGGAACCGGGATGCTGCCCTGAGTGGCAGTGTTGTTGAGCAGGATGACAACTTGTGTGAGCAGGTTTGTCCCAGCTTGCGCAGGGTCTTCTCGCAGCCATTTGAACGACTCGATTGTGAAGGCGGTGACTATAGCAAGGAGCAAACCCGCCTATGAGGCGTAACCGAGTTGGAGTACAGAGACGCCCAAGACCGACGCGTGAGCTGCACTCACAATGACTAGGAGAGCACCAATCTCATCCTGGAGATTCTTGCAAAGATCGTCATCCCTCTTGTCTACGGTATCGTAGCAGTGTTTCCACACATCCTTGGGCAATTCCTTCTCGTCGACACTGAGGTAGAGGTATGAATCGTTATTGCTAGTCCATTTCCCCTGTGTCAGGGGATGAATTGAAGCCGGAACGGAAGATACTCAAGGAAAGTGACCTGCTGATTAAGTGGAATCTCTGAGCGGTTCCCAGTTGGGCGAGGGCGATTATTAAAATCCTAGAGCACATTGGCTCCAGGTACTTAACAAAGAATATATGGGAAGCGCTCACTGTCTCCGTCCCTGACCTAATACGGGACTTAGAACCTTCCCTATGTCTCTAAATTGATGTTAGGAGAGGCCAAGCGTCTAGGTCTGGTAGGACGCACTTTGGGGATCATATAGGTCCGGGGCATTCAGTGCGACTCGACAGAGAACGAGAACGAGAACGGAGTGGCAATAGGAACGCCCAGAAGCCATTTTACTGTTGCTTCATCCTCAGCGCCGCTTCATTCCGAAGAAGCATTGAGCCACTAAGCCGCAGGCCACGGCAAGTGCTGTATCAAGCGCCATGAGTTGATAAGATCAGGCGCTCACCGGGTATTCGGCTGAGCACAGACCCTCTAGTGCTGGTGGTGTTACGATCATTTATCTTCGACAAACGGCAGGCTACGGTGGAATGCGAGAGGTCTTACGAGCATGGGCAGGGGTGTCAGGGCATGGGTGTACAGTAGTTACGAATCCTAACACCATCGAGTCCTCGACACGGGAAAAAAAAAGTACTACTAGATCTGTCGGGACAGTCACAGGGTGTCGCACGGCTTGTCTCTGCAAGTTCGATAATAAGGCGTCAATCAATCCTGTCAATGCGGTTCAAGTACGTTGGGCCCGTCCTGGGCCGAGCATGATATAAGCCCCCCTCTCTCATCCTCTCATGGATAATATTTCACTCACAAATTACCCGAATATATAGATATGTTGAGTTTCCCCAAGTTTCAGGACTTACTGGAGCATCGAAGAATATTTGTCCTAACGTTTGATCTATCAGAAGTTCGGAACATCTAATCAGGCTGAGTATGCATAGAAGGTGGACTGGCTCGTGGCATCTTGAACGCATGCTACATATGTTGTCGAAAGAGGGCAAGCGCCCGGGGCGGGCGGTGCGTCATTGGCCCAACCAGTTATGCTGGATCATGATCCTCTTGTGATCAGCTGATCAGGAGGAAAGCGCTGGTAGTGTCGCCCACTGAAACGCCCATAGCAGAGATTGGTGATCAGCGGAGCGCTCGCGGCTCTGAAGCATCATCTTCGACTTCTAGGCCCAATCCAAGAGGCGCGAGGGGAAAGTTTTGGCTCTACTGCGGGATGTGTGAGAGGCCGAATGTGATGGAACAGGATGTGTTATAGTAGGGGGTGTGTGCCCAGTGCGATCATGGATTTTCACCAGGGATTAGAAGCACAAACAGCGTACGGACAGAACGGGGCTCTCGTGGACAGAAGGACGGTGAACACGAGGCCAGACCCTATCACAGAACTCCTAAATTTAGAGAATATTGCAGAAATAGCATGCACAGGAATTCTATACTTCTCGACTAAACGTATGTCTGACCTGATCTTGACACCGTTTCCGATAACAGCCACTCGATCCTAACGCTACCGATGCTTGACAGGGTACCAAACGAAATTATTCTCAGGATCGTCGATCTGGTAAGTGAACCGTGTTCATCCCGAGCCTGCATTGGCTCATTTCCCCCAGATCCCCGCCTCCAGCCGTGTTGATTGTCTCTGCCACTTACGCCTCGTATCAAAGCGATTCAATTCCATCATTTCCCCCGCTCTGTTCCCAACTGTGACGCTTAACCCAAAATTCAGGCCTACACCTATAAATTGCGAGGCGATCACATCAATATTGAGGGCGGGCAAGACAACGGTTTTCGAAAGTGTCAGGCACGCAGAGATCTATCTGACGTCTATGTATGAGCACGAAGAACAGCTCCCTTGGTTGGCCCTGCTGGATTTGTTGATCCCGACAATGAAAAACTTATGCTCCCTCCGGTAAGTCAACTGTTGCAAAGACATCAGGTAACTCAATTGGCACAGATGGAACTACCAGCCCTGCAAGGCCAATGCACTTGACCGGATCACCCGCTTCGTTGGCTCGCTGGGTTCAATACAAACCCTGAAGGAACTCGTCATCACGATTTTCGACCATCCCGCTCCTGAATTCTCACTTGAACCACTTTCTCATCTTAGTGCCCTTGTGGTGATCTGGAGCAACGTCGAGTTACCATGCCCCACATTATTATCAGAGATTGCGAGGCTCATAATCCGTTGTCCTGACCTTGAAAGCTTCGCTTTCACAGTAGCACGACCTTATCGCCCTGAAGGAGGAATGGCACTGAAGGATTTATTCGCGCCCCTTTCATTACTCCCTGCAGATGCTTGTCTAAAGCTCAAACGGCTCAAACTGTGCGCTATCATCGTCACACCGGAAGATTTTCGAACACATCTCCGACATTTCCGTCACTTGAAAGCACTGAAAATCAGAAGAAGTCCCAGTCCCTCAGCAACAAACCACCTTGGCGGGATTTTTGCCGTTCTGCAGAGTGAGAATATCTTCCTCAAAGATATTTGCATCGACATCATCCACCCACCTCCTATCTTCAGCTACCTGCTATCATGCTCTGACATTGAACGCTTGCGCCTCGTACCCCGGCACCCACTCGACAACTCGCATCAACTTGTTGACAAGTTCTTTAATGCTGTGCTCCCTCACTGCAAGCACTCGCTGAGATCGTTGAAAGTCGGTACAAATATTCCAACAAAGTGGTCGCGGGTTTCGAGCTACGAACAACTCGAAGGGGTAGAGGCTTGCCAATCTCTTCGGCAGGTTTGCTGCTACATGTCGGTGACACCCGGGGACGTGGCCGCGAGGAATTCAAAAGTTCTGGTGGGATATTTTCATCATCTCGCGGTATCGTGACAATCTAACAAAGACTAGACGGATTGGTTGGAACTTGCTATGCGGCTCCCTAAACTCCGGAAATTCAAGTGTCCTCCGATCGTTCTCAGGAAAATATCGGGTGATGGATCCCTCGAGATTTATGAACCGTTGTATCACAATCCTGCTGAAATTCTGCAGTTTGCTATTCTAGAGGTTGAGCGATTCGAACTAACTCATCGAGTGGACTTTGAGATTATTTCCAGTCGTAGGGGGTAGTCATTGTTAGGCTAATCCGAGTATCTGTTGCTACGCACATAGCCTATCAGGCGCGCGGTAGTGAGGCTTTTGCCCCTCCTTCCACACGGTGTTTGAAAATAGTCAGTTAGCAAACATGACCCGAATCGCCTTAATGATTTCGAGCTCGGGGCTTCATGCAGCAGAGGCTGGAACCAAGTTTCCCTTCTCTTTCTGGTTTGTGGGAATCGCCTGTGGGGGACCAACCTTGGTCTTCTGGTGCCTAGTTCTCGAGCTATGACCGGAAGCTATGTAAGTAGCCCTTATATTAGTGGCTTCGTCCTCGAATGCAGCTTCATTCCCGAAGAAGGGTTGAACTGTTGCGTCACGGCAAGCGCTCATGGGCGACGAGATCAGGCGCAGACCAGGTGTCGCCTGAGACAGCCCTTCTACGTGCTATGGTGTGCAGTGATTGAGATTCTCAACACTATCAAGTCCTCGGCACGGGAGGAAACGAATGTCCTACTGGACTTGTTCAGCCAGTCACAGGCTGTCGCGCGGCTTGCCTCCACTGTCCTGCAAGTCCGATCATAAGACGTCAATCAATCCTTGTGTGCTTGTCAATGCGGCTCAAACCCGTATCGTGACACCTTGCGCCCTGCTAGTTGCAATGAGTTATAATCTCTATAGCCCTCTTGCGTCAGCCGATCAGGGGGAAGCGTTGGAATATCCTCCAGTGAAATGCCCGTAGCAGTGATCAGCTGAGCACTCGTGGCTCTAAAACATTGTGTTCAACCTCCAAGCCCAATCCGAGAATAGGCATGCGGGGAAAGTTTTGGCGCTCCTGCCCAGTGAGATTGCACATCTCGCTTTCCACATGGCCCTGAAGCCGACGACCAGCTGTTCCAGTGATCTCCTTGGCTATTTATCGTTGGATTGCTGAACCGTGTATTTTCGAGCAAATAACTCGTGCAATGGCAAGATCTCCCGTCGGGGGGGAGAGAGTATTTGAATGCTCCGAGTCGGCGCCGAGATGTTATCACGAGTGTATATGTCATAGTGCGTGCCGCAGAGTTGAAAATAACTGCTGCGGGGTGAGCGCCTGAATAAATTAATTAGTCTGTCACTAGATGGCCAAAAACGGGCGCGAACTGGAGGCTTGATCGTAGATTCCTTTAGAGGATATGACCAGCAATAGCACGCACAAGAATTCTCGACTTCTCGATTAAACATATGTATGTTTGATGCCACTGTTGATAACAACCACTTGATTCTAATGCCAGCGATGCTCAACGCGATACCAGACAAAGTTCTCCTTAGGATCATCAATCTCGCAAGTGGACCACTTTCAGCCCGAGCTTGTTTAGCCCATTTGCCTCGGGTCCCCGCCCCTAGCTGCGTTGATTGTTCCCGCCATCTGCGTCTCGTATCGAAACGGTTCAACTCCATTACCTCACGTATTCCTCTCCCAACCTTATTTCACCAACCCTACTACCTTAAGCCCACACATTGTGAGGCCATCACATCGGCACTGAAGGACGGCAAGACGACAGCTTTCGAAAGTGTTAGGAACGTGGATCGTTAGGGATTCAGGGACAACCATGTTACGGCGGTTGCCTCATGCCGAGATGTCTACTGGCTCGTGTACTGTACTTGTGGGAAAATGTTGGAAGTGCTAGACAGCAGGTTGGATGTTTTACCATATGAATGGCGTGGTGGACAACTGGTGGGCTATTGGAAGTGCAGGATCATTCGAAAAATGCTCCTCTTAGCGAACAAATGGTGTGAATGGTTGAGCCCGAACTTGACATTGAACGTCTTTGGCGATAACAAATATGATACTGAAAATGACTGCCGGGAAAACTCTTTGACCGATTGCCATGAAGCGCAGGGGATAATGTTCCTCTGATCAAGTACTCATCAAGGCATCACACCATTCCCGTTCCTGCTCCCAAAGAAGGCCGACGCCGCACTTCCTGCACCTCCTTTTTGCTCTCATCACTCCTTTTGTGCCCGTCACTCCCCTGGTGCTCCCCGTGCTCCCCACTCCTATTGTGGTCCATAAGCTCCATAGCTTCCTTGCGCTTCATGAGCTCCTCAAGCTCCCCCATCCTCCTCTCCATCCAGCGCTTCCCACGCTGGGCCCAATACTCGTTAAACACTCCCCCCTTCTCCGCCCGTTCCACCAAAGACTTCAAGATTTCCATTTGCTCCGAGAATGTCCCACGCCCCCCATGCATAGCAAGCCTGCCAAGGATTCTCCCTCCTGCAACCTGCCACTGAAAAGCCTCCAAACCCTCCAGGATATAGTCAGGGCAAAACCTTACCGGGTAAGCATTTCTCAGTTTATTGTCGGCAAGCACGTACAGAGCTCTAAGATTAAGGAAGTCGGGTGTTTGTTGAATTTGCAGCAGCTCAGAAACATCGGTAGCAGTAGAAATCTCCACTGTGGGAGACGTTACCGCAGCAGGGACTCGCGGCACTTCAAACATCTCCCCGTTGCCTCTCTGGTCGTTGGTGTCCTCGCTCTTCTCTTCCCCGCTCTTCTCATCATTGTCAATATCTGCATTGCCCTTCTCCACAGCGCAGCTGTCCTCATTATCCTGTTTGTCTTTGTTATTGTCTTTATGTGGCTCAATTGATCGGGTCAGCTCCCCCTGAAGGATCCTCAAGATGAGAGCTGACGCGTAGGCATCGTGGTCCCGGAACTGCTCAGTGCCAATGAGAGGCTCGACGCATCTCAGAAACTGAATTCTCAGCTCTGTGTGGAGAATTATGACTGATACAATTTTGTCCACTGATGCGAATCACCCTGAGTTAGGCACTTGGCATCCCGTAGACTTCCAATAGGACATTCAATGGCTTGACCAACTTCATCTCCCTCCTTCGTCCTCCCTGCCTCGGGACTTCCAAGCCAGGAGGAGAGTTCATCCGTGACAGAGAAAGATCTGCCTTGTAACGAATTTTTGATCCGAATGTACAGTTCAACTCGGAGATGAAGCACCGTACGATGGAGAGCCAAATTTGAAGCAACCAGGTATTGAAGCAGGAGAGCATTTCTAAAATCTCTTTGCAACGGAGCGAATGCTTTGCCTTCATTGCAGGCTGCCAATAAAAGCTTCTCCGGCAATGTGAAGTTCTTATCCAACAACTCTGTGAATGTCCTAACTGCCAAAGGGTCCATTGGAATCCCCTGGAACTCCTCAAGGCTGGTCTGAACAACATGGCCAGCAGTCGGGTGCGAGCCGAGTGTCTCCAAAACAGATGTGAGTCCGCGAAGGAGATAATAAGAGCATCTGCTAGAGTTTGAGGAATGACCTTCTCGCAGTCCACGCCAAAGTTCGTCGTACCGTTGCCATTGAAAGTCTTTAAGAATTTTGATCTTCTGCTTGCGCCGTGCCGAGAAAAACCTCAAGAGCATTTTCCAGTAGTCTTTTCTGGGTTGCAACAATACAACTGGGAGGCTGTACGACACGATGGCAGGAATAGTGAAGCAGCGCTGAATCACCCAAGTCCAGGGGCTCTTGAATGGACATTGACGAAGGGCCAGTCGAGCTCGGCGTGGGAGGAGATAACGAGCTGTCGGTAGGATCATCGGCAATAACACCACCAATGCCATAGCGGATACTGATACACCTCCGGCAATAACAGGGTGTGCAGTACGTTTGTTCACGTTCCAGAGGAGGTACACCAATCCAGTAGCAAAGAGAAGGAGTGCCACCTGGACCGCCATAATGAGAAGCGCCGGTATGAAAGGCACTCCCCATGCGAATAGCCCTTCAAGGCGGACCTGCCGAAGAGCAAGGGCATCGTGGCTGGGGGTGTATTTAGCGTCAGGGCAACGGAACGCGCGGAGAGCCACTGAAGGCAGAACGTCCCCATTATAACGGCGCTGAGGCTCAGAATCATGCTCAAGAACCAGAGCTGATTGACGAGAACTTCGTAGTTCTTCGGGGTAAACGGAGTGGGGGCCAGGATGGTGCCCTGAGTGGCAGTGTTGTTGAGCAGGATGACAACTTGTGTGAGGAGATTTGTCCCAGCTTGCGCAGGGTCCTCTCGCAGCCATTTGAACGACTCGATTGTGAAGGCGGTGACTATAGCAAGGAGCAAACCTGCCTATAAAGCGCAACCGAGTCTAAGTACAAAACGCCCGACCCACGTGCCAGCTGTACTCACAATGACTAGGAGAGCACCGATCTTATCTTGGAGACTCTTGCAAAGCTCATCATCCCTCTTGTCTACAGTGTCGTAGCAGTGTTTCCACACATCCTTGGGCAATTCCTTCTCGTCGACACTGAGGTAGAGGTACGAATCACCACCGCTAGTCCATTTCTTCTGTAATAGGCTAAATTGAATTGTAGCGGAAGATACTCAAGGAAACTGACCTGCTGGTTAAGCTGGTTAAGTGGTATCCCTGAGCGGTTCCCAGCTAGATGAGGTCAATCACTAGGACCCTAGAGTATGTTGGTTCCAGCTACTTAACAAAGAGTATATGGAAAGCGCGCACTATCTCCGTCCCTGCCCAGATACGGGACTTAGAACCTTCCCTACGTTTCTAAAGTGGATGTTAGAAGAGGTCAAATGTCCAGGTTAGGTGCAACGCACTTTGGGGATCATATAGGTCAGAGTCATTCAGTGCGACTCGACACAGAATGATGAAGTGACAATGGGAATGTCCGCGTGGTATCCAGGAGCCCTTATGTTAGTAACTTCATCCTCAATACAGCCTCGTTCCGAGAAAGCGCTGAGCTGTTGCGCCGCAGGTCACGGCAAGTGTTGTATTAAGCGCCATGAGTGATGAGATCAGGCGCTGATAGGATGTTCGCCTAAGACAGACCCCCTATGTGATATGTGACTGGTGGTGTTTCATGAACGTGAGCAAGGGTGTCAGGGCGTGGGTGCCGGGACGTGGGCGTGCAGTGGTTGAAGTTCTCCTAGATCAATATCGAGTCCTCGACATGGGGGGGAGGGGCGAGATGTACGGATTTGTTATCCCCATCACCAGCGTCCGAAATATACAAGAGGACAGCAGTTTCGGCGGTGACCAATCCCCTGTACTCCCATGAAGATATATGATCCGAGCAAGGACGTTAATGCATAGCCAGGGGAGAAATCCGCCATAGGAGCAGAGCTTAGGGAGTCATAGGCTGCGCGCGGCCTAGGCGACGTGTTGTTGGTTTCGAGGCGCCTAGTAAAGAGAAGTGAGTCAGAATGCCATTACTCAACATCGAACGTTTGGACCCCCACTGACCATAAAAGAAATAATAGTTTTTAGCTACACTGGCATAGAAAACTTGATCACGACACTATTGACCACTTTCGGATGTTATCGGACTGTATAGAAGGACCGTAAATCGCCTGCGACTTGGGTTCGATGGCACACGACCTTGAAAGAAACCTGTCACGGACCCTGAGCAACATGAGCCCCCTTTGCCCACCTTTTTCCCCTGAATCACCTAGCCTCGTATTATTTCTATACGCATATCGGCCATGACCCCCTGACAAGCGCCCAAAGACGTTGGCCTCACTGCGAACCTCAACCTCAGTCAAGTCTCACGAAGAACGTCCGATCTCACATCAGAGAGCGAATGACTCGAGGAACTCATGGCGCCCAAGTCAACACTCGCCTTCCCCCGATCGGCACGATGCGGAGCCGGGTATGGTGGAGCAAGAGCAAGGTGGGCATTCGGACTCGTATCATCCCTCCTTGCGCTCTCTTCGTCATCTCTGCTATTATATGTTGATAAGGCCAGAGGGCATGGCCGCTGGAAATTCCGGGGTATTGGTGAGATATTTATATTGTCTCGCGACATCGTGACAATCTAAAGAGGTTTAGGTGGCTTGGTTCGAACTTGCCACGCGGCTCCCCAAGCTTCGGGAATTCAGGTGTCCCCCGAGCGTTTTCAAGACATTACGGGTTTATGGGTCCGTTGAGCTATATGAACCACAAGACCCTTATCCCGAACACTGTGTTCGGCAGTTTGTTACTCGAGTAGCCGAGCCATTCAAGCACACAGCTTCTAGAGATGTTTTTGAAATGGCGAAATTAATAGGATGGTGAAGCCCTGGCAAACGACGAAGTACATGATCATATCAATTTCGCCAATCGAGAAGTACAAGTACACAAGTTCATCCCAAAATTCCCACGTACGCAGCAAACTGGTTTGTCACGAAGCCAGGCTCTGCCTATATATTTTTATATATGCCGTTAATCAACCCTGTGCGTACATCCGCCCCCTTTGCGCCTTGAGGTGCTTGGTACTCTGCAACGGTGGTATATTCACCATGTGCAATTTTCTTCAAGGTAGACAGGGTCGGGTTCTTGTTAATTTGGACTTGAAGGTTGTAATTCTGCGGTTGTCCGGTGGTTAGCTGCGGGATGTGCAACAATATCACAGTCAGCTGACAACAGGGAAGGCAGCGGGGTACCTACGCCTTGCATATCCAAACGGAAATTGCCGTCCGGATCACGCTGGAGATTAGAGGTTGTGGTGGGGGGTAAGTTTTCCAGAGTGTTGTCGGTGAGACTGTCGATGAATGCGACTAGTATTTTCTTGACTTTTGAAGGCATCACTTCAGCCACGGACAAGTTCGCAAGGGTCCCAAGTTGCGATCAGCCACAATGGCGGTCGGTCAATAGGACACCACTGACGTACCTGCTGAGCGTGTACAGCCGATGGAGAAAAGGCATGGCGACTCAACGATTTATATTTCGTTGACGTGAGAAGATATAGCAGTAGGTCTAGCAGCATGTCCCGTGCAGGGGCCTGTAACTAAGATTGGACAGCATAGGTAATGCTCATGTGGGATTCTATATCAGCCGAATCAACTTATAGTCCAACTATAGCCACCACTTGTCCCGTGCTGCCCAAAAATTGTGACCCGAAACACTGGGATTTTGTCCTCGTGCCTGAGCACCGTGGAAACTGAGAACACTCTTCCTACTTAGTGAAAGAGCCGCGGACCATGGCAGTGACGCTAAGCCCCGACAGTACCCACAACACCTCTTACGGTCATACTTCCCACCGTACAGAGCCAGAGGTTCATGTGCTAGAAAGTACGAACGAGACACTACGGTGTCCAGATTGGATAAGCGTGTCACATTGAATTATTCTAGTCCTGCGTTAGATACCACAATAAGCTCGGGAATTCGACACAAGTACTCCCAGGCTTGAAACAGCAATAATTGTGAGGGATAGGTTAGGCTATCCGTGTATCTGGACTCAAGTGCAGCGGCTCTGGACGGTGAACTGGGTGGGATTGTTTGTTTGGATCTCTTGGGCAGGGATAGACCGCATGGTTCATTGGGCTATACAAAATACTTATATCGACCCCATCAAGTACGACTTCAACCGTTTGATGCAGCGCAGTGCTGTGAAATCATGTGCGACAAGGTTGTATGCAAATTGCGATTTGCCAGCGGGGGATGGACCCATTTTATAGAAACCTGAACTCATCGAACTCAGAATAATGCCAGCGTATGCTGTGGAGGGCGAATGACGGCTGCTCACGTAGTATCCATCATCTCCTCTTCCACTAGCCCAGACGAGACCGCGGAGACAACCACGGTGCCCACACGCTCCCGGCTCGTTCACCACCCAAAACACACCAAGCGCGACCAACGACACGCATGGGCACGTCATGCAAGCGACGGATCGCATAGGCGATTTTCTTTTTCCTTTTCCCTTATTTCTCTCGCCCCTTCTGTAGTTAAAAACATATGCTACAAGTGTCTTTACGAAATTTCGTAGCTAGTTCTCTTTCTTTCTCTTCAGTTCCATACTTTTCCTTTCCCCATCTAAAAAGTCCACCTCGTAGTATCAAAACTAGCCAGAAATTTGTATTACGAGGTAGCGAAAAAACACCCCAGCTCTTTCACTATTTACTTAACTTCCTCTCCATCCCGTTTTCTCATTCTCGTTCTCTCCCTCTCTCTCACTCTTCACCCCCCCCCCCCTCCCTCTGGGTCAAAGGCCTTGCGACTGACGGACGCAGTCGTGCTTGCTTACCAACCTCACTTAATGAAAGCCCGTTGGGCTCACAAATCTCAAAGATATGCGACTCACAAGATCACCCAAACCAAGAGTGGTCTCAGTAGTCTATTCGGATTGAGGGAATACGCGTATCGAGTATGAGAGAGTGATAGTATATAGAGAAGAAAAGAAGATAAGATTGTTTACCTCAGTTTGTTATTTATCTGATGGTTAGTACACGTGATCGCGATCGTTGTAAGCCCATGCTTACACTTAACTCTCTTCAACGCATGTACACACCATTAGTGTAGTATCTTAGTCAGCGGTCGGCCATTCTGCTCCTCAACATGAATAGTAATGTGACGATAATGGTAGCATCGCAAGAGTGGCTATTAAAGAGCTTGACGAGTAGAAGCCTAGCGGAAGCTCCGGACTGATCTGAACACTGAGACCTCTATACTGAACACAATGGTTTGGGGTGCCACGCGCGCAACAGATTGATCTGGTCTGCATGCAAAGGACCCGGAATAAGCGATTTTGCCACCTTAGACCTATTTTGGTCGGGTCCGAACCAGGATATCATCTCGTATAAATCCGGGGCAGATTCCGGCCGCATCTCATCTCGATACCGCTCCCCAATGTCCATCGTCACAGAAACACCTAGTATCATTGTGGCCGAAGGCAGACCAGATATGTTGCTCGAGCTTCACAAGTTCCGCAACAGGCTTCCAAAGACATGTGGTAATTTTGTGATGTGAAAAGTATGGCTGCGAAAATGCTCACAGGGCTGTAACAAGATTTGATCGGACCCTGGGAAAGCTGACAACCTGACAGGGGCTGCTACCTCTGTTTCGTGAGTCCAGTCGTTAGTATCCCATCTCCTCCTATGCCAACAACCCTTCCGCCCAGTCACCGCGTCGTCAAGTGGGTCAAGGATGATTTCGGAAACTCTGAACCATTGTGGTCTTCCGAGCCATCGATACCTCTCCTTGAAACCCTTGCTCGCAAACATCTCGCCATTGCCGCCGAGGCATCCTGTGTAGTTTCATTCTTCGCTCAGGGAGCATTCAACAAGCTCTACACTGTCGACGCACCTGGCCATACATACCTCATCCGTGTCGCACTTCCTGTTGAACCTCGATTAAAAACGCTTAGCGAAGTTGCAACAATCGACTTTGTCCGCACACACGCTACAGAGCTCGTCCCGCGTGTGTTGGCATACGATGCAGATGTGGTTGTGACGGAGGAAGGTGGGCTAGGCTTTGAGTGGATGATAATGGAGAAGATACCCGGCGACGTGTTGGAGAATCGGTGGGACGACATGGATTGGGAGTCAAAAGTTGTGCTTGTCAAGACTCTCGCGGGTGTGCTCGCGAAATTGTATGATAATCCACTTTCCGGTATTGGGAACCTCTATCCTCCCTCCGACTCTGCAAACACCATCGGCCGAATTGTCTCCATGATGTTTTTCTGGGACGATCATCTTGATCAGGATGTTCCACGGGGTCCTTTCCGGTCATCTCATGACTGGCTAGCGGCTCATCTCACGTTCATCATCAACGACAGCACCGCCGTCCTAAATCGGACCACTACCAAGGACGATGATGCAGAGGATGATGAAGACGAGGAAGACGAACGTGAAGAGGCGGAGGAGACACAAGCGGTCGCAGAACGACTTATTAGCCTTCTTCCACGCGTCTTCCCTCCCTCGTCCCCCGATGACGATCCTTCGGTCATCCATCACGACGATATATCATTTCACAATTTGCTGGTGGACGATTCTGGGCGATTGGCAGGCATTCTTGACTGGGAGTGTGTCCCAGCGTTGCCTCGTTGGCGCGCATGTACACTTCCTTCGTTTCTCCAGGGACGCTCTCGCACCGAACAGCCTCAAATAGAGGGCTATTCCAAAGCCGAAAATGGTAAACCGGACACGGCGTACTTTGAACACTTGCGTCAGTGGGAGAAGACGCAGCTTCGACAGGTGTTTGTGAGTGAGATGCGGCAGCTCCGGCCGGAGTGGGTGCATACGTACCGCGCGAGCAGGTTGAAGAATGATTTTTATACTGCTGTGTTGCTATGCAACGACTTCAGGAGGGGTTGGGTACGTGATTGGCTGGATAGGGTGGAAGTGATGGATGACCAGGAGTTGAGAGGAGAGTCGGGGGAGGGATATAAATCGCTCGAGGATGATTTGATGAAGTGAAGGATGGAATACAAGAGAGTTCTTCGCAGCGTTTTCCGTTCGAGCGCGGTTGCCGTTCTGACGATCATCTATCAATGCAGGCCTATGCCATGGTACCGCGTCTAATGAGATTAAGTCGGAAGAAACGGCGGTCGAGCACGAAGAGAAAGTACATGGTCTGACTAGGGCGTTATGGTGATTGAAAGTATAACTACTGCTATGATGTTACTCGGATAGATTGAGTTCGTTGTCGTCGCCGGATCAAAGGGATGTCTGGTTTACATCGGCCCCCTGGACAACAATTCCCGGTTCTCTCCAAATATATGCTACGGCGAAGTTGCTGATACTGACATAACATATCGTAGACATGACTACCTAGTATCGGGTATCTTTACATTGTTGAATATCCATAACCCCTCCGGGTAAATTAGCTGCCACTTTATTCAGTCGTTGACTTCGTTGCTATGAGACACGGGTGTAAACTGCGGTAAAATGAAACACACACGACAGAAACGTGGAGAAGAGAAGGAGCTTTTTTGATAAATCCCCACCACCAGTCATGAAGGGCAAAAACATCACAGTTATTTCAAAGCATTGACTATTGACAAACACAGGTCCGCTCAATTTCCGCTCTCTGCTCCTATCTCGACTTATTCTGCCCCAACACCCATGTGCGCGGTTGCGGCTCGATCAGAATTCACACCCGACCAAAGACAGAGGTGGAAACCTTATATTCGAGTTGTTTGATGATTTTCTGTGAACCGAGAGTCCCATCATCCTCCGTGGAGTAGCATCTAGTGGCTGTAAGTCTTGGGAACAGGGTAACCAGATTTTGGGCAAGCATGGTCATCTCTGTTGCCATGAGAGAGCCTTTGCGATGGTGGGTATGGAAAATTTCTAGTCTGCTCTTCGACAAGAAACCAGTAGCAGGCAGTGGACAAAGAAGGAACGTGAAGTCCAAGCGAAGGCTGAGACTACATAAATGAGGTAGTTGGGATAGTGGAACCAAAATTGAAGCACAAAAGGGCACTTGGTAACGGGCGCCGATCGACAATGTGCAGAGATTTGGTGGTAATATGTTCAACATCACCAAGAGATTATCCGTGGTCAATTCCTGATATATAAATGTCAACCGAAGCTCCGTCAATTGCTTTGATAAGATCGGCAGGAAGTCTTGCAGTAGCAGTGGGTGATTATAATGCGAGGTTAGAACGACAGAGTGGAGATAGGGGAAGCTCGAAGCGGCTCGTTTGCATATGTGTTCCCAGAATAGATTACCATGTTCAGAAACCTCTAATGAGAGAGTGTGGAGAGAGGACGATGTCAGCTGATTTAGCAAGAAGTCTTGCAATGCGTCAGCATCTCCTTCGAGGTGGAGGCTTTCCAGAGTGGAGTCGTGAACTGGGGACGCCCCACGATCCAGTGAATCCTCGAGAAGAATCCGAAGGGTAGTCAGAGAAGTGAATTGTTTCAGGATCTGAGAAAGGGGGAACCAGTTCTCCTGTTGTACGGTGTCGCCCTCGTAATAAACGGACAAATTCTTCAAGTCCTTGAAAGTCTTCAATGCGAGGAGGAGATCTGGCGAGAAATACGCAGCGCAGTCGATCCTCTTCAGCCCACACCCGTGGGATTTGAGTAATCTGAATAACATCTGCACAACTCCAGTGTCGGAACAACTGCCTATCACGAGGCTTGTTATTGCAGGGGAAAAGATCGGGATTAGATAGATAACGGTGTGCAAACCCAAATGCACTTCCTCGAAGTTCAGCTCGAGCCTCCGCAAATTCGGAAGGAGAAATCCGTTACGCCCAAAACACGTTGCAAGAACAGGCCATAGGTGCCTTTCTGCTGGATATATTTCGTCACTGATGCAGAAAGTTTGTATCCGACCCAGATATCCTTGTACACGAGAACGTATCGGCCCATCTCCAATCGGTCTTTCCAACTTCTATGGGTGTGTGGTTGCAACCAGCTACGAGAACACCAAGAAAACAAGAGCACTCACCCAAAACTCCCCGAAATCTATATTCACCTCAATGCTGGAATATGCGTCCTCCAGGGAGGATGCGAAGGAATTGATGACCTCAGCCACAGGTTCCAACGAGTCCATCCTCATCCAAAGCACGTCAAGTGCAATGGACGTCAGTGACGGAGAAAGGAGCGCTATATTCAGGATGTCTATCCTTTTCGCGCGCATTTCGCTTCTGGAATCGTTGGCGGTGTCGTACCGAAAATACCATAGCACTTCATGCCAAATATCGACAGTCAGGGGCATTGTGGCGAACGCCGTTGGAATGGCAGAGGTACCCCTAGTTCGTTCCGGATGATGCATGAATTGTTGTGAGGTAGATTTTCGTGAGCAAGGCACAATTATCACGTCCTATTGGGGGAGAAGGAGTGTAACTTAGCCTGGGAATCAAGTGCAAAGAAACGAGCGCCTGACTACACGTGCTCTTTTAATTGGTAAATACGTAGATAGCGTCACCTCCACTCCGGCTGAAGCATCAGGAGTGTGATTCGAGAACAAAAAAATCACCTACGATTCTGCATTTGCTGCTCGCAGTTTACACCCCAGTAGGATGATGTTTGCCGTCCGTGGGTTCTTTCAACACGGAAATATCTTCCCGATGCGGACTGCTACCATGCCCCGCGTAATAAACTGTTGATTTAAAAATACAATAAATTTAAATAAATAAATATATATATATATATCTTCCCGACATAAACTACGCCGTAGGAAATGGCATCCTCTACATGTACATACACTCCCGCTATATAAAATGATATAACAGCGTCCTCAAGTTGATCAGACAACGATTGGAAGGCCTCATCGTCACTCCACTGAAACTTAAGGGGCAGACTGATGAGCCAAGTAAGGTGCAGAGGGAACGTGGTGTCCCTGCTTCGTGGTCGCCCAAGTGGGGTATTGGCCCTTGGGCACCCGCACAACTGTGTTATTCATTTATGCGATAACGTAATTCTTTTTTTTTGGGGGGGGGAGGGGATTCAACGAGGCTCGGAGACTAGCTATATGCAATACTTTTGTCCCGCAATGGCCCGGCGCGAATTAGCCCACCCATCATACGAGCGAGACCCATTTTAAGAGTCAATTGTGGAGAATGCTATCGCAAGCATCTCCAATCCCCCAAAAGCTCGCAGTGTTCCTGAATGCAGGCGTTGCATCGGAGATGCGGCGAATTCATTTGGGGGTGAGAGTAAAAGTGAGGCTATGCGACACATGGTCAATACATGTCATACTAAGTAATGGACGAGGCATGTATGTACCGGTTATATTACTCTCGGCAGGTCAACCCAATCTCTTGCAGGCGTGCTTGTGAGACTGTATGGTCATCATGATCCCCTGTCTGGTATCGTATCCTTCCTCTGAATATCTCAACAACGTCAGTTGTCTCTGTAACCTTCCTCTATTTTGACCAGTATGTTGTTCCCCGGGGACCTTTCCGCTCGAACTCATGATTGGCTGGGGGCACATCTCGGGCTCATCACCAATGACAGCACCGCCACTCTCAATCCGACTACCACTGTCAAGGACACCGACGCAGAGGGCGAACAAAACGAAGACGAACACGAGGAGGGCGGAGGAGACACAGGTGCTCCCAGAATGACTCGTCCAACTTCTTCCACGTGTCTCCCCTTGCCCGTCTTCCAATCACGGCCCTTCGGAAGCAATGATCATCCACCTAGGACAGTAGACTAGTTATCATAACCAAAATCATCTCTAGTAGCCCAAAGAAATGTTGAGGTCACTTGTCATCATTCCTCCCAACATTCTTAGGAGTTCTGTGGAATAATCTTGTCCTGCTAGCAAGCGAAACTCACGAGGTCAATACTTCCAATTTTTACCCAAACACAGGGCACACCCAAGAGTCCCTTTAGACCTGCGATGTTTCGTTCGAATACTACGGCACAAAATGTCCAAAGCTCGCACGCCTCGGGGCGGAACCAAGAATCCGTCCTGGGTTACCTCGGACACAGCGTCTAGAACTCAAGCACCGGCACTCGGTAACAGCAAATATATAACCATACAATGCGATTTATGCACAAAACACCACGCAAACGCGTCAGTTGTACCCACCAGTCGAAATCGACGGAGGCAATGCGTCCCTCCCATTCCCACAAGTAACATTAATATCATCCGTAAGAGTGAGCTCAACCACCGAACCCTGCTTGAATACGTCCCAATCCAGATAACAATTCGACTTGTACTCCCTTCCATCAACCGTTACCCGCTAATTCAAGTCGTTTCAGCGCTCCGATACCAATACCTCGCCCACCTCCGCCCAAATAGGCAGCAAGTACGTACCTGAACAAACACACGTCCTCCCTTACCATTCTCCGGGTTTCCCCTAAAGTTGTTTGCCCTGATCACAGTCGTAGTATTGAACATCGGGTTGAAGAACGAGATTTGTCGGAAGAAGGGCGAAGACAGGAGGAATTGCTCGGTAGCGGGCAGAGGATACAACCCCGCAAGGTAAAACGCAGCGTAGCTTCCCATGGCACCTAATACCGAGCAAGTCACGGTTATTGTAAGTCGTGGAAGGTTGACTGATACCTACCGGAATCTACAGTTATCAACAAGTCATCAGGGATGAACAAAACGCAGAATGATAAATCAAGCTCACCATCGTTCCCAGGAAGACCGTTGACAGAGGTGTTGAAAAACTCGGCAATCACCTGTCTAGACCGTTGCGTGCTGAGCCCAGGGCGGTTAGCATAATGGTACATGAACGGCATCTGCTGAGAAGGTTCGTCCGTGGCTTCAAAGTATTCCTATAACCGCGAATCACTTTTTTCAACATTTTCTTCGAGAAGCTAGATCGGAGAAACATTCACCTGCTGGAATATGAAATCAAGTCGATGAATGAAGCTCCTTGTTCCTCCCTGGAGCTCGATTAACTTGGCAGTATCTTGCGGTACATACTAAACAGATGAATGAGAAGGGTTGCATCACATAAAGTTGGAAGAAAACATACTTGAGAATACTAAAGCACCGAACGATTTTTGTCAGAGTAAAACAAGCAAAACACTGAGTGGCCCTCACAATAATCGGTGACCCTAACACACCCAGTCAGCAACACACCTCCTCGATTTCACAAAACAGCATACCCACCTTCATAGAACCCATCCCTGTTTGCAGCGTTCAGGAAACACGTGGCCTGTGCCGGGTCATGAATACTGCAATGGCGTGGATCAGTGAAGTTGAAGGTGCCATTCGCGAACCGTGGCTATTAGATGTGCGTGCATCAACACAAATTACCGAATTAGTCTTAAAGGAGAAAGAGATTCACCTGCATCATGCCTTTAATTTCTGGGTTCCCTGGAACGCTGACGTTGGGATTCCAAACATTGTTAAAGTTCCCTGCTCTGTCGAGGTACTGGGTAAAACAGATTCAACTGAATGTGTTCCCGCGGACCAATCCAGTTTACCAACCTTCCTTTGATCTTCGGTCTTCCCGAGTGCTTTCGCAACTTGTGCAACAGCGAAGTCGTTGAAAGCGTGCTAGAGAAAGATGAATTGTCAAGACCAACGACGGAAAAGACCGGGGACATACTTCCAAAGTACGAGAGACTTGTTTAGTGTTCGCCCCGCCAGCACTGAACATATCGTGTGGAATATACCCTACGTTCATCATGGTTAATGTCCCGATGACGTCAATTGTATCATGACGCCCAGCCTACCGAGCTGCTTCCAAATCCCAGCCTGTCGACCCTGCAAGTTCCAATTCGGCGGCTCATTTTCAGCATCAGCTAACAAGGCATTATACAGATCATCCGGCGACACATTCAATGCAGGAGCCTGTTCATGGAACCTAAAGCCTAATCAGATACGAATGTTGACATGGAAAGGGTAGCAATTATGCGCACTTGACGAAGAACTCGCCGAGAATGGGGTCGGCATCTGCAGGTCAAATTTCAATCTTATCCCCGGCCTGTTGATCCCGCATATACACGACTTACTGCTACCGCCCTGAATAAAGTGCATTGCCGTTGCCCCACGACATTCGGGGAGCCAGCCTATCGCACGGGAGAGATAAGCGTCTATATATATGCGTGTTGTCTGACATTTTACGGACCTTCGTGTTTCTGGATGTCGATCATACCCCGGACTATCCGTGCGAAATTCTGTGGATCATGAAGAGACATGAGGGGGTAGAGGGTGCGATAGGTATCCCACTGCGCTAGAAGTGAGTGGCCTTGGACAGATTACGTGAAGACGGTGACGAACATTGCAGTAGAATGAATCGTAATAAGGTTCGGTAGAATTCCATTTCGGATTTTCTCCTGTATCTGATGCATTCATTAGATCGACCTGTCTGTAAGTATGGTTAAATGAGCTTACAATCTGCAGGGGAGATATGGGTACGGTAGAACTAAAAAAAAAAAAACTACCATGAGTCACAATGATGCTGCAATAGTCCATCAAAGCGCACCGAAGAATAAAAGAGTTCAACAGTTTCCCTAGGAACACCCGTCGTATCAACCTGCACACGACCCAAGAGTTCATTCCACTGAGCCCTCGCCTCTCCATGAACTCTTTCAAAGTCAAAATCCGGAATCTCTTGCTCCGCATTGGCACACGCTTGTTCGCTAGAAATCAAGGACACGCCAACACGTGCGAGGATCGTGGTTCGGCCTCTCGGCGCGGGTGGAAAAGTGAATAAAGCACCCAGTTCATCTCTGAATCCTGAGAAAGATCAAAAGATGTGAATGAAATGGAACAAAGTCCCACCCGAACAAGGCACGCCGCGTCGGTTATTACTCACCGAAGTACACCTGCAAGATATTAGTTGTTCCTTGGACAGGGAAGTCGGCAAGCCAAACGCCGTACTCGGTTGGCTTGCCAAGATCAAACCCTTCACCCTTGAAGGTTACACAAGTAAACGCGCTGTACCGCCCTGACAAAATCATGCAAATCAGTCCGGAACCGATTCCAAGAAACACCAACCTACCGGGGCCAAACGAAGCTGCGAAGGAAGCCCCACCCACGACCCTAGCCGTATCCGGATCAAGGGTCATGACGGGGTCGGTGCTACTTCTCTGCCCATCGTTTGTGATATCAACAGCGATCCTAGGATGTGCCGTTCCAGGAGGGAATGTATATCGATGTAATGCTGTTCGACGCGTCGCGGTCAACTCGACTCGAATGGAATTGGACTGTGATCCTGGTCAGAGTTTGCGTGAGATCCCAGCTGCACGAGCACATACTAGGTTAGTCGAAAAGTAACCGGGTGAGGCGAAATCGTCGGGTGAACCTAGAAACTCGTATAAGTACCTCTTCCAGATAGATATCCCCAGACTCACCATCTGGTAGAATTTTGCGAAGAATCTTTCGGCCGTTTAGAGAAGTAGGACACTTGTCGAAAGAGGAGCAATTGGCAAAAGGCCACAACTTAAAGTTTGACAAAGGGACGGCCTATTGAATCGTCAGAGCTGGTGGGGAACCCAATGAGGTGGATGAAAGGTGCTTACACCCCCCGTCCCACTGTCGTGTAACTGAGAGAAACCAGTGGCGTTGGATTTTGGGTCCCCATCATACCCAGCGTGCTATATGACAAGTCAGAGAAAGGTTTGGATCCACATCCAAAGAACATACATTTCCTGGTGCATCCGTATCCATTCCTGCCTTGACCATTCCATGGGGCAATGTAGCGCCTATACAAAGAAGAATGAGAGCGGCACTCAAGCTCCGGGCGCGGGACGCTCACCCGGAAAAACATGACCACCATTGGTCGTCCCGATGAAGGGTATTACAAAACTGGCAGGGTCGGTGATGGGGGTAATGGAACCACTCGGAGGTTGTGCGCTGGCCACAGTGCTGAAAAAGTCAATCCAATTATGAACGGGAGAATCGGGAGCGAAAGCGGTACCTTGAACTCTGGGCAGTTACCGCCCAAGGCCCGATGGCGGATACGAGGAACAGTACTCGCTTCATGTTTCCCATAACGTGTGGTCTCGAAGGTGAGTGGCAGCCCGGGCGCTCCTTATAAAAGGATGGCGGGGTGATCAGGTGGGAGAGCGGGACCACGTTGGGCAGAAGAGCACAGCCGATTTAACGCAGACTAGAAGCATAGTGTGTGTCGTACAAACGTCCAAGAAGTGGTCTCACCCACTTTAAAACTTGGGAACGCGTCCATAAGTAACCGTGAGCACGTGGACGCGTTCAAAGAAACCCTGGGAAACAAACAAAAATAAACCGTCTTTTCCCGACTTTCGAAGTGAAGCAGGGGGATCTTCAATCCCTCGGTTACAGGTGCGACACACGGTATGAGAATCGAACAGTGCACAGAAATGGGCATCGAGGTTGGTCGGCAAGACGGTCGGCACTCGTATGGAGTGGGAAGTCACACTGGCAATCACGATCACATGGCGCCTCCGGACGACATCTCGAGACGCGTACAAAGACTATTTCATATGATCATGCTAGAGGCGCACATGAATCAACTGCGGTGCCGCGGTTACGCTTGCGTAATGATTCGAGTCCATATCCACCGGAAGACCACCATCAGCTTTGACTCCTTGATCAAATAGTAATATGAATGCCCTCCAAGGGAAATCAACGTGTTCTCGTCCACAGCATCTGACTCACTGATCAAAACAATTATCCAACAGAATCCGCCCCTGTCCACGAGGCATTCGGCCTACGGAGGAAGGCAACACCTTAGATCGAAGAAGCAATGCCGCAAACGGATAAAAAAACCACAGCTTTCGTATTCAGGCGAAGAGTCAGAACATATATATGTGATTGGAATTCTCAAATGCGAGCCCATATCCCCAAACACTCATCCAGATAATAGATCCCTCATCTTGTACATCTGCTCCACCATGCATTATGCGCCTACTAGATCTGGTCTTTGGGTCAGCGGTACAATAAGCCTTGACCACCGCAAGCACCTGAATATGTACCCTACCAACTCCCCAGCGTGAGCATCACCGTCATGAATTACCCCACCCGAAATCTCCATCAATCATGGTGTTCAGAATTGATCTGGGGCCTGTTCAAGGGGTGGACCACCCCAGCGCCCTCACCTCTACGACAGATATTGTCCAACCTGCACAAGATTTCAGTTGGCTTCTGAATCCCCATTTTGCAGTTGCGGGTATCAAGATCGTTGAAGCCCTCTTTCCTTCCAGAAAGATCTGCCTGCGACAAGGCTACGATTTGAAAATCAGAAGTGAGTCTTCGACTCACCTGTTCTGAAACAACACTTATATCCGAGTTCTTGACACAGCCAAGCACACACCCGTCGAAAGCCAAAAAGGCTCGGACGGGTGCAGTGAATGCTTGGGATGCCTCGTTTTCGTTCTTCCCTACGTCCACGAGGGTGGAGACGTCGTACTCAGACAACGTGATACGATCGAACTCAGGGTTAACACTGGGATCCTGTTGAATAATGCACCACACGGCTCTGCCGCTTTCTTTGCTTTTGTAGGTAGTGTTGACCACCAATTTCTTCCGGTAACTAGTGGCTATTGTGTCTCGGTTACCTTTCATATCCACGAGGTCTGTTCTGATCTGTAATAGTCCTCTCCTACTCTTGGGACCTTTTTGATTTCTTTGAATGCATTAATCCGCTTCTGACTCGGGCTATCATCCCTGACACCTTTAATCTGTAATACACGCAGTAAGAGCCCAGCAATGTTCACCAGGCTACACGAGGCCTACACAATATCCGCGCACACCGGCGCAAGCCATGGCCCGCCACCTATGGATACTGGCCCGTGCCATCACCCCTGCCCCAATCTTGGGAGCGTAATAGAATCCACATACAGATTTTGATAGGACACTCACGGACAATTGCTTCTGATTTTTGATCAGACCTTTCAGATGGCTGGCGCCGACGCTGATAAGCATAGCGCTCCTTTCTCTCCACCGGGCTTACTTTGGCTGGGGATGAAATCATTAGAACCGGTGGCACATAGCAAAGATTATTATCCATTCTTTCGCATTCTCTCAGGGACGCTCATGTTTTGAGTAGGTAGCGGTCTATAATGACCAAGATATAGGGTAGTATTCAACCGAGGGGCACTGGCGTTAGGTGAGTTTTCTTGCCTTTCTTGGTATTTTCATGGTTGATCACTAGCGTCTACAGGAGCTGCAGAGACCAATTGGAGACGGCACAGTCACGTAATTGCGTTGCCGCATGCAAGAATACCTGGGTCGGATACGGCCTCTCCACATCAACATCAATACCGCAACAGCCATTTTGGTTCTTTCAGCCTTTACTTGAACTTCAACTCTTTTCTGACTCCACTACCCGATATTATACCTCCATCGAGCGCCAGGCTGGAAAATTTGACATCCAAAATCATGGAGCCCACCTCACCGTGCCAACGAGGACCACGCTCGTCCAGATTCTTTTCAATATGTTCCCGGGCCTTATTACCACTGGACGCTACTCAATAGAAATCGATGGAACCGTCGCAACAAGCCCCTGGCAAACGTGAGCTATTTTTGTATTTCTTTTTTTTTTCTTTTTCGCAGAGACTGATTTGTAGCGTTCTCGTGACCCAGTCTCTCGTTCCTCTCACATGACTCACATTCTTTATGTTTGTTTTCTTATTTTTCTCTTACATAACCAGTCATCTAGTATATAAGTCGGAGATCTGATTTGTAGTAGACAGATTTTGGAATGGCGACACTTATAACTGTGATCCTCGCATTCTGAAGTCCTAAGTGTGTTGCGACCCATATCACGCTCGCGCCACATGATTGAATGGCGTTCACACATTGTCACACGGACGTGACGTGGCCATAAGCGACAACACGCTCGGCCATTCATACCACTCCACCATGTCGTCGGTTCATGGGACTCGAGACGAGGTCGACATTATTCAGCAGGAAATATGTCAAGTGGAGGAAATGATAGTCAAACTCCAAGAAAAACGCATATCGCTCTTACAAAGACTCAATATTATACGAGCATCAACCCGAGTCCTTCCACCAGAGGCATTATCACTCATATTCGAATACGCCACCTGTCCACCTACGTACTTCTGCCCAGAAATTTGCGCTTTTGTTCAGCCCGGAGGTTCTTCATGTGACGTGATTCGCCCATCCTTCCCCCCTAGCCGAGCCCTGACCCTCAGTCACGTCTCATCACACTGGCGTCAGGTCGTATGGTCTACACCCCAACTGTGGACCGATTTGTCTGTTGTTGTGGGCAAGAAAAATGCCCGTCATGTTCCTGACATCCTGGAGCTCTACTTGCGCAATGTCCGCACCCTTCCAATTAACCTCGGCCTCGGATTCGCAGCGAAATACGGTGATATCAAGGAAGCGATCCCACTAATTGGCTCTGTACTCTTCAATGATGAGCAGTGCAGGAAGATTCGGGCGGTTCTGCTCGATGATGTACCAGCAGAATGGATCCCTCTCATCTCGGCAAATCTTTCCCAACTCGAATATATCAGCATCCAGGGAATATCCCAAAAACACCTTCCATCTCCCGATGATACTCTCTCCCTCCAAGCGCTCCATCATCTACGTGGCGTCCGTCTTCATATTATGGGTTGGAAGATTTTGCTCCCCAGCTCTTCAGTAACACATCTCGACCTCAATATGGTTCCTATTGATGTTTGCGCCAAGTTACTCACTGAATGCCCCAACCTCGTCAGGTTTAAATCGAATGAACCCGATGATGTATTTGAAGAATTAGCTGAACCTTACTTTCCTGGTGCCACCACCCTTAGCCGCCTACAGGATTTCTCGTGGTCGTTCTACCAGGTTTCATGGTCATTGGCCGTATTCCGGCATATTCAATTACCTGCCTTACGCACACTCACTTGTATTACCAACCAGTGCGACTCACCCGAGGTTGAACCTTCCATCCGGGCGCTACTTATCAACATTTCCAATACCTTACACTCCCTCCACCTGATCTGGCTTGCTGGATGGACGCGTTCAAGCATCGCGGAAGCTTTCTGTCGAGTCAGCTCTATCCAGGAACTTTCTTTGGAAAATTGCGATCAGGACACTGTGTATGATATCCTCAGCGTGTTGTCCACTGGCAGGAGAGGCGACCGTATAAAACATCTCCCTTCTCTCACATCTTTACGTATCAGCTGGGAATCCTGGACTGGTTGGGAAGTCCTCGGTGCTGATTTCACTCACCAAATTTTGGAGTTCTGCGAGGGTAGGGTTATGGGACCGGGTTCCAGTTTCAAGTTTGAAATCACTCATTTTGAGATACATTGGGCGCCTGGGGTGCGGGAGAAATTGAGTGCGATGGAGAGGGAGGGGTTACGGCTGAAGGTGCAGCTCTTATCACGAGAAATATAGTCTAACTGCGGTGATTAGAGAGGAATTCATCTGGTGGGCTCGGACAGGACATGTGTCCAAGATCAGTTTTGTGGTTTAGGAGCACTGTATATAGTAATAATGTGCGGCAGATGTGCTATAATTAATTGCTCTTCCCGTGCAACTGTTATCGTGACCGATACGATATACCGCCTCAGGTCTGAATGAGGGTCAATTAAATCTTTCATGCACAGTCCGATTGATGCGGCGTGACTATACACGACTGTGCATTCTGCCCTTCACGCCACTCCGTCATGCCATCGGTTCACGAGACTCAAGATAATATCAACAGGGAAGTGCGCCAAGTCGAGGAAATGATACTCAGACTTCGAGAGAAGCACGTCACGTCAGTCAATGTTGCATGGGCATCGACTCGAGTCCTCACACCGGAGACATCGTCACTCATATTCAAATTCGCCTTCCAACCCACCTGTGACCTCCAGACCGCCTTCGTCCCAGCCTGGTGCCTACCCAAATGAGCTTCTTCGCCTTTTCTTTTCCCCCCGCTGAATTTTGACTCTTGGCCACGTTCCTATGTAGTGACCTGAGGTCGTGTGGTCAACGCTCCAACTATGGACCAATTTGTATGTTCTCCTGAGCAAAAACAATGTATACTTTGTTCCTTGCGTCATAGGGCTCTCTATCTACGCAATGCCCGCAGCCCCTGTTCGGTCATGACCTCAGCTCCGGCACAAAACTTCATAACATCAAGAAGGCCATCCCATTGGTCTGATTTGTACTCTTCAGTAACGAGTAGTTCCGGGAATATTCAGCCAGCGCTACTACAATAGAGATACACGCTATAGTCCGAGGCTAGAACGCTGACCGTGGCGAAGAGCCCCGCAAATCCAAATATATTGACAGCCAAGTGGCGCTGCGTCTCTTACTTACCACTCTCCCTGTAGACTACTAGTAAAGCTAGCCGCAAGAACCCTTCTGAGATCATCTGGAGTGTAATGTCTCTGGTGACTCGTTAGCGCACCATGCGTATCCTGGACCACAAGGCCCGATAGGTAAGGATCACGGAATCGAAGCATTCATATTTGGCTAGACTCGAGCATCAAGTTACAGAGATCGTTACACATCAAACATAAGGAAACAGACTACAGGGTTACTGGTACATGTTTATTTTTATGTATACATCAATCAACGGTTTCTGAAAGACAAATTCGTTTATTCGTTCTTATTCGTTCCCTCCGACATTGTCATTCGCGTAGCGAATCCGAAGGACCGGATTTCGACAGGTCCTTGACCTTAGTTCCACCTGTACAGCAACTGATCAATACCTTGATGAACACGAGACAAATAAGAAAACCCACCCGCGATGGCGATGGCGCCTCCCGGATCTGGATCGGGAGCCCCTCGACCATGACCTTGAGCCAGACCTTGACCTGGAGTCCCTAGACCAAGACCTGGACCTGGAGTCCCTTGAGCCAGACCTAGAGTGGGTAGAGTCCCTCGACCAAGATCTGGACCTAGAACCCCTTGACCTGGTGCGACCCCTATTCGCTTCGTCACGACGTTTATGCGCGTATTGCTCGATGGCACGCCCGACCTGGCTTTCGCCTCGAGCGGCGAGCGCTGCGCTCTCAGTGCCCCCAGGAAGTGGGGCAGCGACAATGGTGATGGCAAGGAGAGAGCTAATGAAGAGGAGCGCAAAGGAAGAGAGAATCTGCATGATTGGTGCTGAGCTTAGGTTTCAAAGTAGTGATTGAACTTTGGTGAGAGAAGAAAAGAAACTCGAAAGGTTCTTGTGGTCTATTCCAACCCTTGAGAGGCTCGGTTTTATATCTGTGTGAGGCGGCGGACTGAACACGCCTTTTTGCAAATGATCAATATTGGTCTCGGGATCAAAGGCAGGGGGCAGGATCGAGCATGTTCAGGTACTATCCCCGCAGGCGTTACGCTAGGCCCAACACCTGGTGTCAGAGGAAACGCTAGAAGATAAGCCACCATCAGGACTGTTAATGAATTCGGGGCCTCGGTGCACTGCAGAAGTCTGCGTGGTCATCCTTGAAGGCAATAAAATATACAGACTTAAACAACGTGTAGGAGAATGACATCTATTAGCCACTAGTTCAGTGGTGTAAAAGACCTGTTTGGTCGTCTATTCGGTTCGCGTTCGGAAAGCAGTAAAGCATGTTCACAGAGGCCCCGATATTACCTCCGGAAATACACTAGAACGCACAGCCTTACCCCGTCAGGCATGATGGACGTGATACTTTACGCAATAAATTCGCGGATATGAATGATGTTGATTGTTGTGGAGGTAGGTGGGGAGCATCCAATGATGGATAATTTGATTTGGAAACCCGGTTTCCAGTAGAAATCCCAGGAGGTTTCTAATTTGTTATTCAGAAACCCGGTTTCCACCAGTCGGATCAGAGGGCAGCGTCGAAGTAGCAAAGGGAACAGCGGGCGAGGGCCCAGTAAGGCCGTTCATGGGGTATTCTTTTAATGACTAGAAACCGGGTTTTCAAATTGAATTAGCCTCCAGCGGTAGATACATAGTGTGATCCTCTATCAAAATCAAAACGGCCTCGGTGGAGAGCTTATGTTGCTACTATACTAAACGCAGCTAAGGTTTTATTTGGGGGAACTGGCCTCGTGTAGCGGGCATAAACGCTAGAATTACTCCGAGTGCCTATGTGTTGTGGATCATCGACGCTAGAACCGTCTCTGTGCCTTGGGAGTCGGCAAAATGCGATTGAGAGCGGTGCTGCTAACTTGTTCGGGATATAGGCACAGTTGTGTGCACACGACCTAGGCTGTTGAAGAACGCCCTGGGCATGCTTGTGTCGTCTAAGTACTTGGTATATCAGCGCTCACATCTGGATGATGTTATTGAGACCCACCTATCCCAGGCTAGCTTGCAGGGCAGAATCACCGACTAAGGACGACCTTTGATGTGTCCTCCGGTGACCCCTCTCCAGCCGTTCGCATCGTGAAGTTTCAGCAACGCCTGATATGAAGCCATACCCCTCGGACCTTGCCGGACCTTACAGAAACTCCAGAAAGGGCACATACTAGAAGCGCGTTTGCGGCGGATAACCAACCAGTAAGGGAGGGTGGGAACATGTAAGAATAACGAATTCGCGACACCTCCGACACCGCGCCTGCATTGGGGAGCGTTGTGAATTTGGGGGGGATTGGAGACGCTTGCGATAGTGCACTCTCCATAATTGACTCCTAAAATGGGTCCAGCTCCAGCTCGTATGATGGGTGGGTTAATTCGCGCCTGGCTATTGCAAGACAGGAACATTACACATAGCTAGTCTTCGAGCCTCGTTGAATCCCCCCACCCAAACTGAGATAAACTACGTTATCGTATAAATGAATAACACAGTTGTGTGGTCACCCAATATCCCACTTGGATGACCACGAGGCAGGGAGACCACGTTCCCGCCGCATCTCACTGAGCTCATCAGTCTGCCCCTCGGGCTTGAGTTGAGTGGCGACGAGACCCTCCAACTATTGTCTGATCAATCTGAGGATGCTGTTGTATCATTTTGTATAGGAGGGAGTGTATATGTAGGGGATGCCATTTGCTACGGCACCGCTTATGTAGGGAAGAGATTTTCATGTAAGTCCGGGATATCTGTAGGATTTTCGTAGACTCGCTACCAGTCCTTCGACCGCTCGACTCTTGTTCCGTAATCAGATTTATTATATTATTTAGCCGAACAAGCCGAAACGCTCATATCAATCCTTCTTTTGAAGGAAGTCGGAGATTGAAAAGATAGTCACCGCTGGCGTGTGACTATTATTGAACGTGCAAGGTTGGATAGTCGACAAGCTCGGACGAATACTTCCATCCCGCCCCATACTGGCTCAACCGTTATATTTCTGGGTAGACACATTCTATTACTTGTTCTATACGATTTCCGTGTATTTTGAAGCACAGAAATGGAGGGAGTGTGAAGGACAGCAAAGTGGACGGATGTCGCTTTCTGTCGCTCTATCGACGTCGGAGTTTGAAGTTTGGTGGTGAGAACCCAGTGACTGATGTGACCGTCCGACCTTGTCAGTCACACCAACTCACACGCCAGCAGAGGTTAAAGGGTCCTGCTTACGAGAATCAATTTCATAACGCTCCATGTACCATCCGGAACGAACTCGGGGTGCTTCTGTCATTCCAAGGGCATTTGCTACAACGCCCCTGAATCACGATATCTGGCATGAAGTGCTCGAGTATCTTCGGTACGACACCGCAAATGATATCAGAAGCGATGTGCGCGCGAAAAGGATGGGCATCCTCAACATAGCGCTACTTTCTCCATCACTGACGTCCATTGCACTCGACGTGCTTTGGATGAATATGGGCTCGTTGGAACCTGTGGTCCAAGTTGTCAACTCCTTCGCATCCTCACTGGAAGACACATATATCAGGGGAGTGGAGCTTGAGGGTGACGAGGATATGGGGCATTATTGGGTGAGCTCTCTTGCTTTTCTTGGTGTTCTCACAGCTGATTACAAGCGTACACCCACAGAAGTTGGAAAGACCGATCGAAGACGGGACGGTACGTTCTCGCGTACAAGAACATCTGGGTCAGGTACAAACTTTCTGCATCAGTGACGAAACATACGCAGCGGAAATGCACCTATGGCCTGTTCTTGCAACGTGCTTTGGGCGTAACGGATTTCTCCTTCCCAATCTGCGAAGGCTTGAGCTGAACTTGGGGGACGTGACTTTGACTTTGCCTCTTGTTGTCCACCTCATCCCAATCATTTCATCTGCAATGACAAGCCTCGAGATAAACAGTTATTTCGACACTGACGCAGCGCAGATGTTATTCAGATTGCTCAAGTCTCACAGGTGTGGGCTGAAGAGGATTGACTCCGCCGGGTATTTCTCGCCGGATCTCCTTCTCACGTTGAAGTCTTTCAAGGGCTTGAAGAATTTGTCCGTTTATTACGGGGGCGACATCGTACAACAGGAGCACTGGCTCCCCCTTTCTCAGATCCTGAAACAATTCACTTCTCTGACCACCCTCCGGATTCTTCTCGAGGAATCGTTGGATCGTGGGGCGTCCCCAGTTCACGACTCCGCTCTGGAGAGCCTCCACCTCGAAGGAGATGCCGATGCATTGCAGGACTTCTTGCTTAATCAGCTGACGTCGTCCTCTCTTCAGACTCTATCGTTGGAGGTTTCTGTGCACTCCAATCTATTCTGGGAACACATGTGCGAACGAGCCGCTTCAAACTTCCCCCGTCTCCACTCTTTCATTCTAACTTCGCATTACAGCCATGCACTGCTACCGCAAGACCTCCCACAGATCCTATCAAGACAATTGACGGACCTTCGGCTAAATTTTATATCCCAGCAATTGACCACGGATGATCTCTTGGTGATGTTGAAAATATTACCACCTAATCTCCGCACGTTGTCAATCGATGCCTATTACCAAGTGCCCTTTTGCGCTTCAACTTTGGTTACACTATCCCAACTGCCTCATTTATGCATTCTCGACCTTCACCTGGACTTTACGTTCCTACTTACACCACTGCCTGCTACAGGTTTCTCATCAATGAGCACACTAGAGAAATTCCATACCCACCACGGTGAAGACACTCTCACGGCAATGGAGGTGACTGTGCTCACCCAAAACCTCGTTACCCTATTCCCGAGACTCACAGCCACCGGACGTTCCTCCATGGAAGAGGATGGAACTCTCGGTGCACAGAAAATCATCAAACAACTTGAGTATAGAGTTGCCACCTCTGTCTTTGGCCGAGCGTGAATTCTTGTTGAGGCTGCAACCCCCCGCCGTGCACACGCATAGGTGTCGGGATAGTATAAGATGAGATAGGTGCGAGGGAAAGGAAACTCAGTAGATTTGCGTTCAATAGCCGACGCTTTGGAATGACTGATATCTTTTCCTTTCATGATCGGTGGTGAGAGTTTATCATAAAATATCCTTATCCTCCACGTTTCTGTCATGTATGTTTCTGCCGTTTACCGCTCTTTACATTTGCACTGTGAGGGGTCTAGGTAACGTAGATATTCTGAACTAAGAATTACGCCAAAACGAAACAAGTGGAACAAGCCGAAACCAAACAAACAATGTGAAACAAGACTTCGAGGTGCGAACGTGATTGACAAAACGATCACGGGGTTTCGAAAACCGGAGAGAGAGCTTGAGAGAGAGAAATTGACAGAAACTTTGGGTTGCATATTGACTGGAGAACACCTCCGAGGTCTGTACTCTATATACCAGTAAATTACAAGAGATTCTGTGTTTCCTACACCCGACGTGGAGAGGAAAATGATAAGTAATACCGAACCAGAGAACGGGATAGAATACAGTACGGACTGTGATACCAGGTGTGGATTCACCCTCACCCCCATGGATGCCCTTTTCTCACTCTTCTCTCCCCTTCATCATCTTGCTCCCCTCCTTCTCGCCTCTTCTGGCCTTGTCATCCGTTATTTCACTACCTCGGCCCTCCGTCTCCCCACCTGGACCCAGGCCACTCCCCTTCATCGGAAATACTCTTCAGATGCCTATACAGCACCACAAAAGAGCTTCACCGAACGGGGTGCTAAATACGGGGACATTTTGCGGTTGAAGGGATTTGGGCAGAACATGATCGCCCTCAATAGCCTCGAGGCCGCCCGGGACCTGCTGGACAAGCAGAGTTCCATATGTTCCGATCGACCGTGATTCGTTTCGCTTTCGGAGCTTATGGGTTGGAAACATGCAACGACGCATACTAGATATGACCGACGCTTTCGAAGACACAGACGGTGGATCAATCACATTTGCAATTGCTGCACCATTGAACGATTTCGACCCCTACAAACGAAGGAGATTCTCGCCTGACTCGAAGGAATGATTCAAGACCCAGAAAATTTTGCAAAGCACTTCAAGAGGCATGTTGCAGCTACTATACTGAAAATCACCTATAATTGGGACGTGGTTTGTACAGACGACCTACTGTTGCAGCTCACAGACAGAGCAACCACGTTGACAGTCAAGTCAGGTTCTGCCATGGGTTGGCCGGCGATCTCACTAAAGGGGGACGACCAACCAATGAGCGAGACTCGAAATAGTATTCGGAGGTCAAGGAGGAACTACGTACTCCCATGAGCTCGCCAGTATATATATTATCTGCTTGTGCTCCCTCACCCCCAATAGGACGTGGTAATCGTGCCCTGCTCGCGAAAATCTAGCTCACAACACTCCATGCATCATCTGGAACGAACTCGGGATGCCTCTGCCATTCCAAAGGGATTCGCTACAATGCCACTGACCCACGATATTTGGCATGAAGTGCTCGAGTATTTCCGATGGGACAACGAATACAAGCCCAGCGAAAAGCGCGTGAAGAGGATGTGCGCCCCCAATATAGCGCCTCGTTAGAAGCTGTAGTTCTCGGGTCATCAATTCCTCCGCATCCTCGCTTGAAAACACATATATCGAGGAATGGCGGGTTGAAGATAACGATAACGACAATAGGAAGTATTATTGGGTGAGCTCTCTTGCCTTTCTTGGTGTTCTCGTGGCTGATTTCAGGCGTACACCGATAGAAGTTGGAAAGACCGATTGAAGACGGGACAGTACGTTCTCGCGTACAAAGATACCTGGGTCAAACAAAAACTTTCTGCATCGATAGCTACACACACCAAACGGAAATGTACCTATGGCCTATGTTCGCAACGTGTTTTGGGCGTAATGGATTTCTCCTTCCGAATTTGCGGAGGCTCGAGCCGGACTTTGCCATGTTTTTGGATTTTTCTCTGGTTATCCACCTAATCCCGATCCTTTCTCCTGCAATGATAAGCCGCAAGATAGACTGTTATTCTGACACTGGCGCAGTGCAGACGTTATTCAGATTGCTCAAGTCCCACAGGTGTGGGCTGAAGAGGATCGACGGCGCCGAGTATTTCTCGGCGGATCTCGTCTTTACATTGAAGTCTTTCAAGGACCTGAAGTCTTTTTCCATTTATTACGGACGGCTAATTAGGCACCGTACAGCAGGAGAATTGGTTTCCCCTTTCTCAGATCCTGAACCAGTTCACTTCTCTGACCACGCTTCGGATCCGTCTCAAGGAGTCACTGGATTGTGGGGCATCAGTTCACAACTCCACTCTGGAGAGTCTCCACCTTGAAGGAAATGCCGACGCGTTGCAGAATTTCCTATTGAATCACCTGACGTCATCCTCTCTCCACACTCTATCATTGCAGGTTTCTGGGCGTGGTAATGTATCCTGGGAACACATATGCAAACGAGCCGCTTCGAACTTCTCCTATCTCCACTCTTTCACTCTAGCTTCGCGTCATAATCACCCACTGCTACTGCAAGACCTCCTGCTGATCCTGTCAAAGCAATTGACAGAGCTTCGGTTACATTTTAAGTCCAAGCAATTGACCACAGATGATCTCTTTGTGATGTTGAAGTTATTACCAACAAATCTCTGCACATTGTCGATCGACGCCTATGAGCAAGCGCCCTTTTGCGCTTCAACTTTGGTTCCACTATCCCAACTACCTCATTTGTATAGTCCCAGGCTTTGCTTGGACTTCACAATCCTTCTTGCTCCGCTGCCTACTACCGGTCTCTCATCGAAGAGCAGACTAGAGAAATTCTATACCCACCATCGTGAAGGCTCTGTCACCACAACGGAGTTGGCCATGCTCGCCCAAAATCTGGTTACTCTGTTCCCGAGACTCACAGCCACCGGACGCCTCTCCACGGAGGATGGAAATCTCGGTGCATGGATAATCATCAAAGAACTCGGGTACTCTAGGGTTACTACTTCTGTCTTTAGTCGAAGCTCGAGCTTCCCGCTATCTCTATTTATGTCTTGAAGCGATGATGTGGAATGGGCAAGGAGCCCGGTCTCATGCACGCATGACCAGCGAATCGAATGTTCCGGTTCACCAGTGGTCCCAGTAGTTACACAATGTTTTGTTGATTTATGAAGATTCCAACATCTTTCTTGGATGGCCTCAGTGCAGGAACGCTACATTGTTCCCTGCGCATCCTTCTAGCTCATCGGTCTGCTCTTTGGGCCTTCATATATTTAGGTGGAGTGGGAATGCTGTTGGATCGTATTATGTCAGAGGTGCCCGTTCCTTGTGTGGTTTGTATGGAAAGAATGTTCAATGCGAGCGCCGGCAGCAGTAAGGAGTATAACCTGAAGTGCAAACGGCAAATAAGAGACCAGGGAAAAGACTCATCACAATGGCCTTGTAGTCAAAGCGCTCCAAATTGAAACCCCGAATACCTGCCAGCCATTAGCTCAAATTATAGGACAGCTGTTGAATTTTCGTAAAGCTAAACGACCTCTTTTTTCCTATTCCCGAATCAGACGGTCATCGTTCCTCCTCAGGAGGCAGTCACATTGATCATATGGCGGCTCAGTCAAAGAGGACCCCTGGAAATACCCATATAAGTCGGAGGTGCCGGCCCCAATAAATCTTGTCCGTTCGCTCTGCTGGGAAGCCACAATTTTCCTTCCACCCGCCTCCAACCTCTTAGCAAATTTCTTCCAGTTGTTGGCCTAACACATGACCACCTCGTCTGGCCTATGGGCTCTGACTTGAGGCACCTAGGCTTTTGTCCGGTCCTGATGAGGGCCCCAAAGTCCAGATTTGTCTTGTCTCCAACCTCTGACCTTAGTGGATATTTTCCGGCTCCCCACCGTGAGAATCGTGCCGTTAAAGATAATCTACCCCACAACACTCCATCCGTCATCTCAAACAAACTTGGGGTGCCTCTGACATTCCAAAGGTATTTGCTACAATGCCCCTGACTCACGATATCTGGCATGAAGCGCAGGTACGACATCGCAATCGATTCCAGAAGTGAAATGCAGGCGAAAAGGGCAGGTATCCTGAATATAGCGCTCCTTTCTCCATCACTGACATCCATTGCACTCGACGTGCTTTGGATGACGATGGACTCGTTGGAACCTGTGATCCAGGTTGTCAATTCCTTCACATCCTCGCCGGAAGACACATATATTGGAGAAGTGGAGGTTGAAGATGATGGGGATATGCGGTATTACTGGGTGGGCTCTCATACTTTTCTTGGTATTCTCATAGCTGATTGCAAGCCTATGCGCATAGAAGTTGGAAAGACCAATTGAAGATGGGGCAGTATGTTCTCTTGCACAAGAATATCTGGGTCGGGTACAGACTTTCTGCATCAGTGGCAGGACATACATGGCGGGAATGTACCTATGGCCTATTCTTGCAATGTGCTTCTGCCGCAACAGATTTCTCCTTCCGAATTTACGGAGGCTCGAGCTGAACTTGGACGAGTTGACTTTGCCTCTTGTTATCCATCTAATTCCGATCCTTTCCCCAGCAATAACAAGCCTCAAAATGGACGGTAATTGGGACCCTAGTGTAGTGGACACGTTATTCAGATTGCTCGGGTCCCACAGGTGTGGGCTGAAGAGGATTGACGGCCCCGGGTATTTCCCACCAGATCTCCTCCTTGCATTCAAGGACTTGAAGCATATGTCCATTTATTATGGGGAGGACGCTGTAGAACAGAAGCATTGGTTCTCCCTTTCTCATATCCTGAACTAATTTGCTTCTCTGACTTCCCTTCGGATCTTCCCTGATATGTCGCTAGATCGCGGAGCATCCCCATTTCACAACTCCACTCTGGAGAACCTCCACCTCGAAGGTGATGGCGATGTGTTGCAGGGGTTCCTGTTAAATCAGCTGTCGTCGTCCTCTCTACCCACTCTATCAATGGAGTTTTATGAGCAAGATATTTTATCCTGGGAGCACATATGCAGACAAGCCGCTTCAAACTTCCCCCGTCTCCACTCTTTCACTCTAACTTTGCACTACAATCCCACACAGCGTGCACTATTACCGCATGACATCCTGCCGATTCTATCAGAGCGATTGACGGAGCTTCGGTTCTCGTTGATGTCCCACCAATTGAAAACAGACGATCTCCTGGTGATGTTGAAGATATTACCACCAAATCTCCGCATATTGTTGATCGACGGCAAAGACCAAGTACCCTTTTGCGCTTCAACTTTGGTTCCACTATCCCAACTACCTCATTTATGCAGTCTCAGCCTTCATTTGGACTTCACGTTCCTTCTTACTCCACTGTCTGCCACTGGTTTCTCATCGAAGAGCAGGCTAGAGAAATTCCATACCCACCATCGTAAAGGCTCTCTCATGGCAACAGAGATGACCATGCCCGCCCAAAATCTGATTATTCTGTTCCCGAGACTCACAGCCACCAGATGCTACTCCATGGAGGATGGAAATCTCGGTGCACAGAAAATCATCAAACAACTTGAATATACAATTGCCACCTCTGTCTTTGGTCAAACGTGAATAATTGTTGAGCTGCAACCACCATCGCGCGTGTGCGTGTCTGGGTAGTATAGGGCGAAATAGGAGCGGGGAGCGGAAACTGACTGGTCTTGCGTTCTTCTATAATTGATGCTATGAACTGACTATGATATGTCTGCCTTTCATGACTGGCGATGGGAAAATATCATACAAGCTCCTCGTTTCCACGTTTCTGTCGTGTGTTTCAGTTTACTGCTATTTACCCTTGCACTGTGAGGGTCTAGATAGCGTTGACATTCTTAACTAAGTGAGTCAACAAATTTAATTATGGAAGAACAACAAGGGTTGTTCGACGGGTCTCGGTACTGGGGATGGGGGGGGATGGGGCTTGAGGAAAGCCTTGGAGATCCCAGGTGGTGAGCCAAGGAAGGTATACTATACCCAAATCGCATATAATCTGGGCATGAGTTCTACGGGCAACCTGCGCGTGCAACTCACAGACAGAGCAACCACGTTGGGGGTCAGGTCGGGCTCTGCCGTGGGGACACTGATTGATGTCCACCCTCTGCTGCGACGCGGAGCGACGTGGCTCCCATTTACCTTGTGCCCATACAAGTCAACTTTGTCCCTAGTAAGCGCTGCCCTCAAGTGGGCGTCCTTACACTCAATATCTCACTTGGATGATCACGAAGCAGGACACCATGTTCCCTTTGCATCTTACTTGGTTCATCAATCTGCCCCTCAGGTTTGAGTTGAATGACAATGAGGCGTTCCAACCATCGTCCGATCAACCTGAGGATGTTGTTGTATCATTTTGTACAGGAGGGAGTGTACATGTAGAGGATGCCATTTCCTATGGCGTAGCTATGGGGGGAGGAGACTTCTATGTTGAAAGAACTCACAGACGGCAAAGAGTATCCTGCAGAAATCCGGGATATCTCTAAGGTTTTCGCATAAAATCGTAGGTGAGCTTTTAGTCTTGAACCGCACTCCTGATGCTTCAGCTAGAGTGGCGGTGATGCTATATATTTAGCAATGAATAGATCACATGTAGCCGGCGCTCTTTCCTTTTTGCTTGATTCCCATCGGGCTAGGTTGCACTCCTTCTCCTCCAATAAGACGATCTACCTCATAACAGCCCATGCATCATCCGCAACGAACTCGGGGTGTCTCTGCCATTTCAAAGGCATTTGCTACTATGCCCCTGACTCACGATATCTGGCATGAAGTGCTCGAGTATTTTCGGTACGACATCGCAAACGATTTCAAAAGCGAAGTACACGCGAAACGGATGGGCATCCTCAGTATAGCGCTCCTTTCTCCATCACTGACATCCATTGCACTCGATGTGCTTTGGATGAGGATGGACTCGTTGGAACCTGTGATCCAGGTTGTCAATTCCTTCGCGTCCTCGTTGGAGGACACATATATCAGAGGAGTAGAGGTTGAAGATGACGAGGATATAGCGTATTATTGGGTGAGTTCTCTTGCTTTTCTCGGTGTCCTCATAGCTGACTGCAAGCCTATGCGCATAGAAGTTGGAAAGACCAATCGAAGACGGGACAGTACGTTCCCGTGCACAAGAATATCTGGGTCGGGTACAAACTTTCTGCATCAGTGACGAAACATACACAGCGGAAATGTACCTATGGCCTATACTTGCAACGTGCTTTGGCCGTAACGGATTTCTCCTTCCGAATTTGCGGAGGCTTGAGCTGAACTTGCAGGACGTGACTTTGGGTTTGCCTCTTGTCATCCACCTAATCCCGATCCTTTCCCCTGCAATGACAAGCCTCGAGATTGACAGTTCCTTCGACACTGATGCAGCGCAGATGTTATTTAGATTGCTCAAGTCCCACCGGTGTGAGCTGAAGATGATTGACTACGCTGGGTATTTCTCGCCGGATCTCATCCTTACATTGAATCCTTTCAAGGACTTGAAGTGCTTATCCATTTATTATGGGGGGGATTCCATACAACGGGAGAATTGGATCCCCCTTTCCCGGGTCCTGAACCAATTTACTTCTCTCTCTACACTTCGGATTCTTCTCGATATGTCACCGAATCGTGAAGCATCCCTGGTTCACAGCTCCACTTTGGAGAGCCTCCACCTCAAAGGAGATACCGACGCGTTGCATCATTTCCTGTTAAATCAGCTGGTGTCGTCCTCTCTCCGCACTCTATCGTTGGAGATTTCTGGGCGTGGTAATGTATCCTGGGAACACATATGCAAACGAGCCGCTTCGAACTTCCCCCGTCTCTACTCCTTCACTCTAACTTCGCATTACAATCACCCACTGCTACTGCAAGACCTCCTGCCGATCCTGTCAAAGCAATTGACGGAGCTTCGGTTAAAATTTATATCCCAACAATTGACCACGGATGATCTCTTGGTGATGTTGAAGCTATTACCACCAAATCTCCGCACATTGTCGATCGATGCCTTTTATCAAGCGCCCTTTTGCGCTTCAACTTTGGTTCCACTATCCCAACTACCTCATTTATGCATTCTCGACCTTCACCTGGACTTCACGTTCCTTCTTACTCCACTGCCTGCTACCGGTCTCGCATCGAAGAGCATGCTGGAGAAATTCCATACCCACCATCGTGAAGGCTCTCTCACCGCAACGGAGATGACCGTGCTTGCCCAAAATCTGGTTACTCTGTTCCCGAGACTCACAGCCACCGGACGCTACTCCACGGAGGATGGAAATCTCGGTGCACAGAAAATCATCAAGCAACTCAAATATAGAGTTGCCACCTCTGTCTTTGGTCGAACGTGAATTTTTGTTGAGGTGCAACCCCCATCGTCCACGTGCATGTCAGGATAGTATGGAATGAGATAGGAGCGGGGGAGCGGAAACTGAGTGGACTTGTGCTCTTCAATAGACGATGTTTTGGAATGACTGATATACTTGCCGTTCATGACTGGTGGTGGGAATTTATCATACAAGCTCCTTCTCCTCTCCACGTTTCTGTCGTGCGTGTTTGAGCTTACCACTATTTACTCCCGTGTCTTTAGGTAATGATGTGAGACGAGCAAGGAGCCCGGCCTCATGAATGCATGATCAGCAAGTCGAATGGGACAGATACGTGGCCATTGTGATATCCGGTGAGACGGATAAGCCTTGCTCGGGGATTTTTGCAACCACACCAGAGGCAGTGATAGTTCCAATAAGCATCAGCTTCTCTCTCAGCTCAATCTATCTGAGTAACACCAGAGCAGTGGCTATACTTTCAACCACCATAACGCCCTCGTCAGACCATGTACTTTCTCTCCGTGCTCAACTGCTGCTTCTTCCAACTTAACCCCACTAGACGTGGTACCATGGCATAGGCCTGAATTGATAGATGATCGTCAGAACTGCATTCGCGCTCGAACAGAAAACGCCGCAAAGAACTCACTGTTCTTCCATCCTTCACTTCATCAAATCATCCTTGAGCGATCGATATCCCTCCCCTGACTCCCCCCTCAACTCCTGGTCATCCATCGTTTCCACCCTATTCAGCCAATCACGTACCCCACCCCTCCTGAAATCATTACACAGCAGCACAGCAGCATAAAAGTTATTCTTCAACCTGCTCGTCTGGTACGTATGTATCCATTCATGCCGGAACTGTGTCTTCTCCCACTGACGCAAGTGTTCAAAGTAGGCCGTGTCCGGTTCACCATCCTCGGCTTTGGAATAGCCCTCTACTTGAGGCTGTTCGGTGCGGGAGCGTCCCCGGAGGAACGAAGGAAGTGTGCATGCGTGCCAAAGAGGCACCGCTGAGCCACACTCCCAGTCAAGAATGCCTACCAACCACCCAGAGTTGTATATCAGCAAATTGTGAAATGATATTTCGTCGCGATGGATGACTGAAAGGACCATCGTTGGGGGACGAGGGAGGGATGGTCTCACAGCCGCAGTAACCGTTACACCAAATCGCATATAATCGGGGTGTGGGTTCTACCGACGACCTGCGCGTGCAACTCGCAGACAGAGTGACTATGTTGGGGGTCAGGTCGGGGTTCTGCCGTGGGGACACCAGTTGTTTTCTCCCCTCTGATGCGACGCGTAGTGACATGGCTCCTATTCACCTTGTACCTCCACAAGTCAACTCTGTCCCTAGTAAGGGCTGCCCTCAAGTGGGCGTCCTTACACTCAATATCTCACTTGGATTATCATGAAGCAGGGACACCACGTTCCCCTTGCAGCTTACTTAGCTCATCAGTCTACCCCTCAGGTTTGGGTGAGGTGACGATGAGGCGTTCCAACTATTGTCCGATCAACCTGAGGATGCTGTTGTATCATTTTGTATAGGAGGGGGTGTACACGTAGGGGATGCCATTTCCTATGGCATAGCCTATGTGGGGAAGATATTTCCAAGTTGAAAGGACCCACAGATAACAAAGGTCATGCCACCCAAGGTGTAAATTGCGAGCAGCAAATGCACAAGTCTGAAGTGTCTGTCATATTCTCAAATAAAATCATAGGTGTGTAAAGATATAGAACGTATATATTCAGCCTCGACACGAGAGCCGAAGTATAGCTACATGAATGGTACAGTATTCATATCTACACTGCTCTACAAGTGATTGCCTAGAAGACAATAAGCACAATAGAAAGAGGTAACAATAAGGACGGCAGGAACATAGATAACGCTCAAAGAGCGAGCCGTAATCGTGGAGTAGAAATGTACAGCGGGACTCGGAACGCGTTTGCGAACCTCAACAAGGTGAGCCTTTTTTTCTCGGACCGCGCTCCTGGTGCTTCAGCCGGAGTGGCGGTGATACTATACATTTAACAACTAATAGATCATACGTGGCCGGCGGTCTTTTCTTTTCACTTGGTTCCCACTACACTCCTACCCCCCCCCCCCCCCCCAACAAGACGTGATAATCGTACCCTGCCCACGAAAATCCACCTCACAACACTCCATGCATCATCCGACACAAGCTCAGGGCGCCTCTGCCATTCCAAAAGCATCTACTACAATGCCTCTGACTCACGATATTTGGCATGAAGTGCTCGAGCATTTTCGGTATGACAGCACAAACGATTTCAAAAGCGAAGTACACGCGAAACGGATGGGCATCCTCAGTATAGCGCTCCTTTCTCCATCACTGACATCCATTGCACTCGATGCGCTTTGGATGAGGATGGACTCGTTGGAACCTGTGGTCCGGGTTGTCAATTCCTTCGCATCAGAGCTGGAAGAGACATATATCAGGGGAGTGGAGGTCGAAGATGACGAGTACATAGGGTATTATTGGGTGAGTACCCATGCTATTCTCGGTGTTCTCGTAGCTGATGTAAGCCTACGCCCATAGAAGTTGGAAAGACCAATTGAAGATGGGATGATACGTTCTCGCGCACAAGAATATCTGGGTCGGATACAAACCTTCTGCATCAGTGACGAAACATATGCACCGGAAATGTACCTATGGCCTATACTTGCAACGTGCTTTGGCCGTAACGGATTTCTCCTCCCGAATTTGCGGAGGCTCGAGCTGAGCTTGCAGAACGTGCCTTTGGCTTTGCCCCTGGTTATCCATCTAATCCCTATCCTTTCCCCCACAATGACAAGCCTCGAGATAAACGGTTCCTTCCACAATAGCGCAGCGCAGGTGTTATTCAGATTGCTCAAGTCCCACGGGTGTAGGCTGAAGAGGTTTGACTACGCCGGGTATTTCTCACCGGATCTCATCCTTACATTGAAGACTTTCAAGGAATTGAAGTCTTTGTCCGTTTACTATAGACGGGATGGCGTACAACGGGAGAATCGGTTTCCCCTTTCTCAGATCCTGGACCAATTTACTTCTCTGACTACACTTCGGATTCTTCTCGACGCGTCACTGGATCGTGGAGCATCCCCATTTCACAGCCCTACTCTGGAGAGCCTCCGCGTCGAAGGAGATAACGACACATTGCAGGAATTCTTGTTATATCAGCTGACGTCGCCCTCCCTCCACACTCTATCATTGGGGATTTCTGGGCCTGGCAAACTATCCTGGGAGCACATGTGCAAACGAGCCGCTTCGAGCTTCCCCCATCTCCACTCCTTCATTCTAACTTCGTATTATAATCACCCACTGCTACTGCAAGACCTCCTGCCGATCCTGTCAAAACAATTGACAGAGCTTCGGTTAAATTTTGTATCCCAGCAATTGACCACGGATGATCTCTTGGTGATGTTGAAGTTATTACCACCTAATCTCCGCACATTGTCAATCTCCGCCCGTCATCAAGCGCCCTTCTGCGCTTCAACTTTGGTTCAGTTATCGCAACTACCTCATTTACGCAGTCTCAGCCTTCACTTGGACTTCACATTCCTCCTTGCTCCACTGCCTGCCCAGACTGGTCTCTCATCGACGAGCAGGCTAGAGAAATTCCATACCCACCATCGTGAAGGCTCTCTCGCGGCATCGGAGACGACAGTGCTCGTCCAAAATTTCGTTACCCTGTTCCCGAGACTTGCGGCCACCGGATGCGACTCCAGTGAGGAGGATAAAACTCTCGGCGCACAGAAAATCATCAAACAACTCGAATATAGAGTTGCCACCTCTGTCCTTGGTTGAAAGTGAATTTTTGTTGGACTGCAACCCCCGTTGTGCATGTGCATGTCGGGATAGTACGAAACATGTTAGGGAGCGGGGAGCGGAAACTGACTGGACTTGCATTCTTCTATAGTTTTGATGCCTCGGAATAACTACGATATGTATGACTGGTGGTGGGAATTTATCATACAAGCTCCTTCTCCTCTCCGCGCTTCTGTTGTGTGCTGTTTCAGTTCACACCCGTGCCTCATATCAACGAAGCCAACAGCTGAACAAAGTGGCAGTTTGGAGGGCTCACAGATATTCAACAATGTAAAGATACTCAATACCAGATAGTCATGTTGTGTCAGTGTCAGCGATTTCGCCGTAGCATTCATTTGGAGAGAACCAGAAATTGTTGTCCAAGAAGCCAATGCAAACCAGACACCCCCTCAATCTGGCAACGAACTTTGAGGCATTATATACCCTTAGAGCAACAACAAACCGAGCAAAATGGGAAAGATACGTGGCCATGATATCCGATGAGATGGAAAAGCCTTGCTCGGGGATTTTTGCAACCACACCAGAGGCGGTGATAGTTCTAATAAGCATCAGCGTCTCTCTCAGCTCAATCTATTCGAGTAACAACATAGCAGTGGACATACTTTCAACTACCACAACACCGTGAACTTTCTCTTCATGCTCGACCACCGCTTCTCCCAACTTAATCTCACGAGACATGATAATATGACATAGGCCTGAATTGATAGATGATCGTCAGAACGGCATTCGTGCGCAAACAGAAAACGCCGCAAAGAACTCACCTTCCTTCCATCCTTCACTTCATCAAATCGTCCTCGAGTGATTGATATCCCTCCCCCGATTCTCCTCTCAACTCCTTGTCATCCATCATTTCCACCGTAACTAACCAACCACGTACCCAACCCCCCTCCTGAAACCATTACATAGCAAAACAGCAGTATAAAAATCATTCTTCGGCATGCTCGTCCGGTACGTATGCACCCGGTCCAGCCGGAGCCGCTGGGTCTTCTCCCACTGACGCAGGCGTCCAAAGTAGGCCGTGTCCAGTTTACCATTTTCAGCTTTGGAATAACCCTTTATTTGAGACTGTTCGGTGCGAGAGCGTCCCTGGAGGAACGAGGAAAATGTACATGCGCGCCAAAAAGGCACCGCCGGGACACATTCCCAATCGAGAATGTCTGCCAATCGCCCAGAATCGTCTATCAGCAAATTGTGAAATGATATATCGTCGTGATGGATGACCGAAGAACCGTCGTCGGGTGACGAGGGAGGGAAGGCGCGTGGAAAAAGGCTGGTAGGTCGTTCTGCGACCGCTTGTGTCTCCTCCGCTTCTTCACGTTCGTCTTCCTCGTCTTCATCATCCTTGGTAGTGGTGCGATGCATCATATGCTAATACACGCGGAACGAGCTCTGTAGCATTTGTGCGGACAAAGTCGATTGTTGCAACTTCGTTAAACGTTTTTAACCGATGTTCGACCGGAAGTGCAACACGGATGAGGCATGGACGGCCAGATGCATCGGGCTTGTTGAATGTGCCCTGAGCGAAGAATGAAACCACACAGGATGCGTCGTCGGTGATGACGAGATGTTTGCGAGTAAGGGTTCCGAGGTGAATCGATGGCTCGGAAGATCACACTGGTTCAGAGTTTCCGAAGTCATCCTTGACCTATTCAACGGCACGGTGACTGGGCGGGGGGGTTGTTGGCGTAGGAGGAGATGGGATACTGACGACTGGACTCTTGAAGCAGAGGTAGCGGCTCCTGTCGGGAGGCGGTGACGTTGATCACATGGCGACTCAGTCACAATCCCTCCCATTAAGGGGTGCTTCGCCCATTCCAAAATGTCTTTTGACTCACGATATTTGGTATCAAGCACCCAAGTATTTTTGACCAGACCTCGCGAATGATTCTGAAGGCGAAGTACACGCGGAAAGGATGAACACCCCCAAAAAAGCGCCCCTTTCTCCATGGCTGAGGCACTTTGAATAGGGATGATATCATTGGCCCCTGTAGTACAGGTTTTCAATTCCTTCGCATCCCCCCCCCCTCCCCAGGAAGACGCATATTGGGCGGGTGAAGGTTTATGAGAGTGCAAGTATTGAGTATTATCGGGTGAGCGCTTTTCTTGGCGTTTCTGTAGGCGATGATGACCATGCGGAGGAGTTACCAAAGCCGATTGAATATTGTCCATCCAGCGCCGGCGCAGTGCACAATGGGTGTGGGCTTTGTCTCACCAGATCTCCGTATCACATGGGCGAACCGGCTCGGGTTCCCCTTTCGCAGATCCTGAAACAGCTCCCCCTTCTCTGACCGTCCTTCAGATTCGTCTCGCAATGTGGCTAGATTTTGAAGCGTCCCCAGTTTGCGACTCTACTCTTGAAATCCTCCGCCTTGTCGGAGATGATAACGAGTTGCAGAACCTCCTGTTAAACCAGCTTACACCGTTGTCTATCCACACTCTGTTACTACAATATTTTGGGCGTGGTGGTCTATCGCGGAAGCTCTTATACAAACGAGCGGCTTCGGGCTGTCCTAATCCTCGCTGTTTTATTTCAACTCCGGCAACCGTCGATGGTGTCCCCACCACTGCCACTGCGAGACCTCCTGCCGGTCCTATCAGAGCGATTGACAGAGATCCGGCTATCGTTGATATCCCACATTCGTTGACAAAATCGACAATCAACGTTGACTAGTGTACATCCGGGGACTACACGGCGCAGAAACTGCGCGGTAAAGGTTCCTCATCTGACAAGTTTGTTTTCTCAAGCGGCTCCTGCAACATCGTTCAACCTTCCGTCTACAACAGGGTGAATAACAGGGAGGTTCTCTTTCGCATCCTTATCCGCGACATTGACCTTGTCCTCATCTTTGCCCAAGATACGATCCCTTCGTCGCTCGTAGCAGTCCAATAATCCCATGTCCTCGAAATCGGCCAGAATGTGGGCGGCAATGATAAGCGGACTAAAGATCAACCACTGGACAGCAGGGACCAAACCATCAACGACTGTCTGAGTGGTGTCGTGTACAAGTTCCTGTGTGTCAGAGAGAACCGAACCAAAGAGCGGGATAGAGCGCAGCGCGGACTGTGGCACCACGTATGGGATGCGTGTCAACTGTTGCAAGTGGCTTTCAACCTTGCCAATGGCGTCTTGTGCCTTGTGCCCAAGGCCGCTTCGGGCCTCGGGCTTCTCGCGAAGTTGCTTGTTCAAGAATTGCGCACCTGATACAACAGATATTGGCATCCTCCTAGGCCAAAGGTAGATAGATTAGAACTCACCTAGAAGGAACTTCCTAATCAACGCGCTCTTGGTTTAACCATTCTCAGCGGTAATGATGATTTTCTTATCCTTCAAGGTGACGTAGCCGTCACCTCCTAATGTCAGGAACTCCGGAGTCATGATTACATATTTACGCGTGCTGTTGCGCAAAACCTCCTCTTTGTCGACCAAGATGGGTTTACCGTCTGACCCCAGCTGCTTGGATTCCTCTAACAACCATATACCAAGAACGCGCTGGCCGGCCGGCTTGCTACTATCCCACGAGACGCGAAAGCCGGAAATTATCGGGAAGCGCCTTGGAAATATACCATAAGGAGCTCGCTGGTAATACTTTGATTGACTAAAGGCTTACCCTCTCCTCCCGGGCCAGAGAGAAAGAGCATTCTCCATCGCGTCAAAGAAGTCAGGCGCAGAGACCTCAACAACCACAGTAGGATCTGGGAATGGCAAAATGGTCATGAGGTCGCCGAGGGTGAGAGGTCCTGCGAAGATGATTTCAGAACTCGATGTCTCGGAAGGAAAAGGGGCAGCACATACCGGGCTCATATACCGGTCCTCCTCGCATACCACCCACGTTCATGACTACACCAACCACCCCCGAGTAACCAAGCTTGGTGAGCGCTTCGTCATAGGAATGCCTTAAGCAGTCTCCCACCCAATTTGAAAGGGGTGACTGGAGTCACGTTTCAGCTCAAGGGGTCGAGCTCATAATGGCGAATAAGACCTCAACTCACCTCGTGGGTGCGAGTGAATGAAGGACTACTGTCGATTTGCACTTCAGTTTTACAGATCACTTCTTCCAACGCCGCATTAATTGTACCAAGCTCGTTGTCGAGGACCTTCTTCATCTCGGCATGGACTGGGGTATCTCCCCTCGTAACAATTCGCTTCCCTATCCTATATTGAGAGCATATCCGACTCAAGTACCACTGCGAAGCTTACCTTTGATTCCATGGATAACCTTCCTCCTGATACTCCCTGCGGGCGTGCCCTTGAGGGTCAGAATAACCTCGCTGAGATCTTGGAAATCTGTTCCACTCTTAAAAACCAGGATATCACCACGGTCATCCGCGGTGCCAGGAACAGGGGCCTGCAGGTCGTAATTCTCCCACTCGGTAACACCCTTGGATACCCAGTAACCGTGGATGTGTCCACCAAAGACCAAATCAACACCCTGGGTCGAAGCGAATTCTTTAGCGCCTTGGGCACTCGGTGAAAGTGCGCCGAGTCCCCTGGCGAGTGTGATGTCCTGGAAAAAAAATTCAGAATCATTGATGACAAGCGGCGTATCAGGACGAGCGACGGACGTTTGGGTTGCTAAGATAACGTAGAGGGTTAGCATCGCAAGTGAAGGGGCTCATACAGTGATATACGAGCAATGACTAATTGCAAAGACGATGTCGCATTTGTATTCTCCAGCAGGATCGCGAAGTGTAGCAGACAATTTCTTCCCAATTTCTACCATGTCGTGCCACTTGTAATTCTCCGGCCATCCGGTAAGCGGGTCAATCCATTCCCTTGAGAATTATTAGGAGACTTTACCTGGGGATAATCAGGGAAACCTCACTTTTCCACCAGTCCAATGAAACCAATTCGTACCCCTTTCCTTTCCAGGACATGAACCTCTTTCATTGGTTCGGGAACATTTCCTGTCTTTGTATCAATGATATTGCTGCAGAGCCAAGGCTTACAGGTTCGTTAACGTCAGATCCAGAACGGAATGGGAGCGAGACGTACAAACTTAGTATCATTGATCAATTCATTGAGCCGAGGAACACCTATAATCAGAGATACACGGTCCTAAGCTTGTATGCAAAAAGCCGACTCAGATCACATACCCATATCAAATTCGTGATTGCCTGAGAAGACATCAGTATCAGAGGCACGAGCTAGCTCAGTGGACATACCAGGACAAGCAACATCAACTCCGAGCGCATTTATGATGGGGGGCTACCCGATCCCATGACAAACATCAGCTCCCAACCCAGTTCACTAGTGAGAGGATGCGAACTCACCATGTGTCTTCCTCGAGTGACTGAGGTCTCGATGGAGGGAGAAAAAATGTCCCCGGAGAATACTATCAATCCATCCTTGTGTCCATCGCTTCTGTCATCCCACTTCGAGGTAACATTGCTCAGCGAGGTCGCAAACTTGGTGACATTGATAGTTTCTTCTTGACCATTGACCCGAATCTTCTGATCCGAGACCTGATATACATCGTTGAAATGAGCAATGCCTAGGGTTGTGGGCTGAGCCATGGTTAATATCACTGCGCGATTATGGGACGAAAGCGAACGCAATACGACAGGATGACTTCCTGCATTTACAATCTGAATATTAGCGCTTGTCGATTATCGATGGGTAACGTTCAGAATGTCGATCTGATAGATAAGCCTGTACAACACGTCCTGTAGAAGGAGACGTACCCAGCTGGGAACAATGCATTGCACGTAAACCGATAAACAGGTCCAGAGATTAGCTCGGATAAGGTTTCGTTGGCAGTTCCGAATGCAGCTGACAGGCAGCAGGAAAGAGGGTCGCTTCGCCAGGCCGATCGCCACGTAATTGAAGACATAACCGTACAGTTAGCAGCGCGCCGTTATCTTTCCCTCCTTATTTGGAGCTAGAGGAAGGCAACTGGCAGGCAGCAGGGAGGAAGGTTGCTGCGCCAGGTCGGCCGCCGCCGCACAATCGAAAACACGACTGCGCGGCTGGTGGCGTGCCGTTACCTCTCACCCCTTTTTTGGAGCTGAAGTTTCTCGTCAGCAACGCATCCGAGGAGAGGCTGACGGCACATGTCCTCATCAGGATACCCTATCTTCTGGAATGACTGGAAATTTGAAGGCATATAGTCACAAGACTCGCTTCTAGTTGTTTCCAATTATCAATTTTCATTTAACCCGAGCTGAATGGGCAGTCGGAAGGTGCGGCGATTCGAATCAGGGGGTGCAACTATGTGTGTGTGAGCAAGCCATTCATGAGACACAATATAGCACACCCGAAACGTCACGCAGCAACACCACAACGTCTTTCTGTACTAGCCGTGTTATTTACACAAAAGCATTGCATATGCCAGCTAATCGCCTCCCTGCAGCGCTTGCCAAATGTGTGGAAGGTGTCAAGTGAGGGGTTCGTAATGTGTAGGACCGTGAAAAGCACAGCTGGATTCGATTAAGCCGTGATATGGACGATTGAAGGCAGGGGCGTTTAACCACAGCGTCCTTCTATTCTACCTGGATATATATCAACCAAAAGGCCAAAGGGGAGTTTCTCACGTACCATACTCCCGCACTGTCCGTCTGTTTAAGTGCCCTGGTACGCGCAATTCTCGGGTAAGAATCAGCTCCCCACCTCCACTCCTCTCGATTAGTAGGGCACCACAACATACCCAGACGAGGGCTCACCAAAGGATTGTAGTACACTCCCAACGCACAGTGCCTCTGACAGAGGAGACATAGTTACCCAGAGGTCGTTCGGCATCTCTGAGTTAGCGCATAATGAGGGCCTTAGTGGGTGACCATGGTGGGTGGCAGAGGACAAGAAGCAAACGAGGATAAATAGACGATCATATGCGTAGACGTGATTGATTGATTATTGATCAGAGTACATTCCCTGCCCCAAGTATTGAAAGATAATAAATTACCATCCATCTACTATGGACAATTCCTCTCAGGAATCTTCAAAACTCGAGGTTTCCGCTGAATCCCACGAGCCAAATGCCTCTAGTATCTCCCCCCGTGAAATCCTGTTATTCACAGCGGGTCCCCACCCTCAACTGCAACCCATCCCTCTCCATCGCACTCAGTCTCTGCAATACCCCCGACGCCCAATCTATGTTGTAGTGGATGACTTCAATCCTGAAGTTGGAACCTGGCCCCATGAACCTTTGCTCGCAAACCTCCAAAATCCGGCGAGTGATATCGCTACTGAGGATCTCTGGATTGTACCTCTCAACGCTCCGCCTGACGCTCAACGATGTGAGAGAGGGAAGATACTTTATACGGCAGCCCCTCCCGCCAGTGTGCAACACATAGAGAATTTCATATATAACGTCCTGATCACAGTCTTCCAGGACAAGGTCCCGGACGGAGCCCATTCGACTGAATGCGTCTGTCATGCTTGAATGGGTCCAATTGACTTTCCAAGACAGCCGGACGGAGTGTAAGGAGCATGAGGCGGTTGTAAGCAGCGCTTGGATGGAACGTTCACTCCTGGTATCCCCACAATCGTCGACGTAGCAAGTGAGTTTGCGTAGGACAGGTAGCTGAATATACTGGAGTACAGCCAATGACCACGGGTACCGGTGGAATGACCACGTAAAGTCTCGTAAATGGCTGAAGGTGGTGGTGCCAGCAAAGTGAGGTGGATCCACCTCCCCAACTTGACTGCACGGTTCAGATGATTTAAAGCTGACAAGGTTGGGACATTGAGCGAGCATCTTGACACAAACATCAATAGGAACGCGGAGGAGGTCGAGATGGGTTACTGAGGGGCGGGGAAGCAAGATGTTCCGATTCACGTCACACAGACGAACAATACGTAGATGATTAAGTGCTCGGAGAGACAGCTTCTTATCGGGAAACGAGGGGTGGCTTTGAGACAGGGTAGGATGTTTCCACATGCGGATGTATTCGAGCCGAGAACACTTTGTTGAGATGGCAGGTATCCATTCTATCGGGGCACTACACAGCAGGATCGCCCAGATAGTCTTGGAAAACTGGTCACTGAAGATTATGGAGCCAATCGACGTGAAGACCCCTGGCATGCAGCTGGGTTGTATTCTGAAGTCGAGGTCGAGGCTGAATGAACGGCCGTGGGCATTGCGCAAGTAGAGCTCCAGGATATCAGGAACATGATGCGCAGTTTTACTGCGCACGGGAGCGAACAAACTGGTCCAGAGTTCGGGTGTTGACCATGCGACCTGACGCCAGTGGGACGAAACGTGACCGAGAGCCAAAACTCGGTGGGGGCCAAGAAATGGAAAAAGTGAGTCAGGCGAAACACCAGGCTGAACGAAGGCGCAAGTGTCTGGGCAGAAGTAGGCCGGCGGGCAGGTGACATATTCGAATATGAGTGACAATGTCTCTGGTGGCAGAACCCGAGTGGACGCCCGCGCCATATTGAGGTCTCGTAACAACGTGAGGTGTTTTTCTTGGAGATTGAATATCGTTTCCTTGACTTGACGAATTTCCCTCTCAATGAGATTGGCCTTGTCTTGAGTCTCGAGAACTGATGACATAATGGAGGGGTGCGAAAGGGTTGTTGTCTTGGGTGGCTAATAAATACCCTTGAGTACTCCTATCGGTGACGTGACCATGTCACATGTTAGCCTCTCCTCCTTTTCACTCACTGCTATACTTCACAACAGTCCACATATCATCAAGAACAGACGTGGGGCGTCTTTCCCATTTCAAAGGCATCCCCTACAGCCTACAATATTCAACATATTTGGCATGAACGGCACGACCCCGCAAACGATTCTAGAATGGAAATACGTAAGAAAGGGCAGACCATCCTCGATATGGTGCTCGTTTTTTTTGTCACTGACGCCCTTTGCTCTTGGTACGCTCTGGATGAACATGTATCTGTTGGAGCCTGTGTCGCGCGTTGTCAATACCTTCCCTTTTTTTTCTGGAGGACAGATATCTCGTAATGTTTCATGTTTTGCGTTTAGGCTATCAATGGGTGAGCTCACTTACTCTTCTCCGCATTCTCGTAGGAGATTACAAGCGTCTACAGGAGTTGCAAAGATCGATTGAAGACGAGGCAGTATGTTCTCGTGCGAAGGAATATCTCTGTCGGATATGAACTTTCTGCGGAGGCTTGCGCTGAACTTTGGGAGAGACGTCACTGCCCGACTATCTGGACACCGGTCTAATCCTAATCCTCTCACCTGCATTGACTACTCTAACGATAAACTACGCTGCGCGCCATGGACTAGCAAAACGGAGTTGTGCGAACTACTTAAGTCGTGTGAGTTGACGAGGATTCACCACACCGGATGTTTCTCGCCGGATCTCTTCCTTACTTAATGTCTTCCGGGATTGGAGTACTTTCCATATGCTACAAGGGGGTGTCTCGTGCAACAGATCAGCTCGGTTCTCCTTTCTCTGATCCTGAAACAACTCCCTTATTTGGCTACCCTTCGGATTCGTCTCGAGGTGTGACTGAGTTATGGAGCGTCCCCAGTTCTCTGGAAATCATCCACCTTGTAGGAGATGCCAACGAATTGCAGGACTTCCTGCTAAATCAGCTTACACCGCCCTCTATCCAAACTCTGCCACTGCAGGATTTTGGGCGTGGTGGTCTATCGTGGGAGCTCATATGCCAACGACCCCGGCCTTCACTCTTTCGTTCTAACTTTAGCAGTCATCTGCCACTACTACTACAAGACCTCCTGCCAATTCTATCAAAGCGATTGACGGAACCTCGGTTATCACACGTAACCCACCAATTGGCTACGGATGATATCGCTGCAATGCTGAAAACATCACCAAACCTGCGCATATTATCGATCGAGGGCTACTGCACCTTCATCGAAGAGTATACTAGAGATATATTAGAGGCACTCTTATAGCAACCGGGACGACCACCCTCGCCTGGGATCTTGTCACCCTATTCCCGAGACTCAGGGCTATCGGACGCTATTCCACGAAGGGAGATGAGACTGTCAGTCCACACGTAATTACCACACAACCCAAATATAAAGTCGCCACTTATATGTTTGGTCGAACGTGAACGCTCGTCGAGCTACACCGGTATCCCGTTCATATCACTGCTTGTACTCCTGAAGGTATTTCAACTTCTCTGGCAATGCGGGACGACGCGTATATTTTGAATTGACCTGACTAGCGAAATCCTTCGTGAACTCGGTAAATTATATTGCGAAGCCCCCGTCATTGTCAGTCGAAGAGGTTCATTGAGAGGGAACCAGCGTCCCGTGCTTGGAAGCCATTGCGGAGGTGTCGGAGCAGGGTGGGGGGACAAAAGAGTGGAAAGTGAGCGGATGTGCATTATTCAACATTCGGTGTCTTGGGATGATGAAAATCTATCAAGAAGGTTCCTTCTCCCCCCGTCTCCGAGGGCTCTAGTTCTGTTTATGCTCACTACTTTCGGACATTGTTGCGGGACGAAAGGGCTAGTTCCGAGCCCGAACGCACAGATGATCGCAAGTCCAAGGGCACGTCAGTGATTTCTATCGCTACATAGCTTTGAGCCATACACATAGGGTTTTGACCCTGACCATGGTCCCAACACTCAGATCTTCTCGTAACAATGGCACTAACGGAGAGATCTGCCGTAGATACCAGCTCCCCGAGAAAACTGGGATGCCCAGACTACATCGAGCCTTCGTAGTAACAATATGTGTTTCTCTTGGAGTTTGAGTATCACTTCCTCCGTTCGAAGTATTTTTCCCTGGGGGATGTCGGCCTCGCCTCGAGTCTCGTGAACTGATGAAATTGAGTACCCAACGTACATAAAGTCGCGTGTGGTCACATCACGGCCATGTGACAGTGTGTGGTATATTATCACCCATCTATTGTATGGTATCACTATAGACAGTACCCCGAAATCACAACACCGATCCTGAGCACACATGTTTGTCCTAGAGACTGTCGACACTTGAATATTCCACCTAGCCAACTAGTTAATTGCCTTCCTAACTTCATTCAGAGTCTCATCTTTGCTTCCCGCGACGGGGGCTGTACCTTGAACTGCAGCCCATCCCTCTCTATCACACTCAGTTTCTCCCGCACCTCAGGCGCCCAACGAATCTCGTAATGGGTGACTTCAAAACTGAAACTAGAACCCGGCCCCTTGAACCTTTCCTTGCAAACGTCCAAAATCCGGCGAGTGAAATCTGCGTCGAGGTCTTGTGAAATAGCATGAAGGCCCCAACTGATATGTAGAGATGTGAGAAGAGGAAAATGCTTCGTATGGTTGCCTCTCTTGCCACTGCACAGCACACCGAGGATTTCATACATGGTACCCTGATCGCAGTTGTCCAAGCGAAGTTCCCAGGCAGAGCTGATTCAACAGAAAGAATTTGTGATGCTTGAACGTGGCCAATCGGTAAGCCCTACCAGGCGGAGGACGTGTAAGGTATCGGGGAGCTTGGTAAGCAGCACCTGGACGGCCGCCACGGTATAATCATCGCCGATGATGTAAGTGAGTGTGCGTGGGGCGGGTAATTGAATATGCCGAAATACGGCCGAGGACCATGAAGTCCATGCACATGACCAAGAAAAGTCTTGTAAGTGTTCGAGATTAATGACATCGGGGACGTGAAGTTCGGCCGCTTTACCAAAATCGTACTTGGGTACTGTTGATTTAAACCTGACAAGGTTGGGGCATTGAATGAGCAGCCGGGTGCAAACATGGATAGGAAGGTCCCTGAGGTCGAGATGGGTTATCGAGAAGCTGGGAAGAAAGATTTTTACATCCACATTTTGTATATGAACACTGCGTAGATGGCGGAGCGCTTGGAGGGAAATACTGTCATCAGGAGACGGAGAGCCGCTTCGGGATAGGGCAGAGATTTTCTGAATGCTGATGTATTCGAGCCGGGCAAAATTTGCTGCGATGTCAGGTATCCACTCTATTGGTGCACCAGACAGCAGAACTGCCCGAACCCTCCTGGAATATTCGTTGTTGAAGAGTACAGAACCAATCAATGCGATGTCCTTCAGAATATCAAGGGGTATCGCGGCAAATTCGAGGTCGAGGACGAATGAAAGGCTGCGTCCGTTGCGCAGGAAAACCTCCAGGATATTAGGAACAAGATGGGAGTTTTTCCTGTACACGATGACAGATAAACTGATCCACAGTTGAGGTGTGGACCATGCGACCTGACGCCAGTGTGATGAGACGCGGCTGAGGGTCAGGACTTGGCCAGGAGGGAAGGACGGGCGAACCGAGTCATATGAAGAAGCACCGGGCTGAATGAAGGTGGAGGTGTCTGGACAGAAGTGGGCAGAAGGGCAGGTGGCACATTCGAATATGAGTGATAATGCCTCCGGTGGAAGGACTCGAGTCGATGCTCGTGCAGTATTGAGTCTTCGTAAGAGTGATATACGTTTTGCCTGTAGTTGGGCTATCAATTCTTCCACGTGAAGAATTTCTTTCTGAATCATGTCGACCTCGTCTCGAGTCGCGTGTACTGGCGCCATGATGGTGCAAAAGCAAGACTCACTGCTGGCGTATGACTATTTCCGTATGTGCAATATCTTTTGATTATGTGCTAAAATATCAGACAAGGATACTACAGCCATGGATATAATAAATATGCAATTGCTCAAGGCCGGGTAGTAATTGGATATTAATCATACACACCAGTGATACCCTTGTCTGATATTTCAGCATATAATCAAAAGATATCTCACGTCCAAATATGGTCATACGCCAGCAGTGACTGCACGTAGTCGCGTATAGTCACATCACGTCAGTCACAAGTTATGAGCCCCATTCTATGCTTCGCACCTAAGTACAAACCAGGAGGTACTCTTATTCAGTCCTTCCCGAGAACGGGGTGTCCCACCAATCCGACGTCTCATTGACGATCGTGTCCGTTGCATAGGCCGAGTACCATGACGCGAAGGAACACTGCCATTAGGAAATATGGTGGAATAGCACAGTCAGCAAAAGCCCCGAATCTCGAAGGTAAGTAGAAGCAGGAGGTCCTAACATCTATTTTTTTTTCGGAAGGGAAAAATCGGCCTTTGACAGTACCGAGAGATCTTAACATCTTTACATTTCATAGGTGTCAATATCTGTCTTGGAATGGACCAACCTTAGCGCTCACGTAACACATCCCGACAGTGTATTTCATATTAAGTACTTACTAAAATTCACAAATCGCTTCCGGTTAAATACCACCCTGAGCAGGATATAAGAGGTGGCAAAAAAAAATTCAACACAATCCTCCACCGCCCCTCCCATCCGAGTTGTGCATCCTCTACTTAGGTTCTCCAAAATGCGTTTAAGCTTGACCTTTGCTGCTTTGCTCGTAGCTGTCCCAACCATCGCGAGTGTCGTCCCTCTTCCTCCGAGGTCAGGTTCGGTCATCAAGTTATCAAAACGCTCGAATCTATTCGTGGACGAAAAGGGAGTTGTTAACCCGAGGGCACTGAGCGCTGAAGTCAGCAAAGCTGCAAGGTGGGTGGCCACGTATACTTACTTATATGGAACCAAACTTCAGGTCGCTGACCTCTCTTTCTTTTCGTTTCTACGCGTTAGGAAATTCGAACGCGCGTTCCAGGCCTACGAGAGGAACACGGGGGAACGTCATCCCTCTTACCGCAGGAATTTACATACGAGGGACACGGGAGCAGCGCCCTTGGTGTCTGATGACAACACCTTGTGGCATGGAACGGTATCAGTCGGCACGCCACCCGAGTCGTTCACAGGTAAGATCCATCGCTCTATTTTTTCTTTGTTGGAGTTGCTGATCACCTGAAATCCAGTCGCTATTGATACTGGTAAGTGACGCCCTGGGGAGGTTTTTTTGGGAAAGCATTTATGACACCGCACACACCCAGGAAGCGCCGATTTATTTTTACCTAGTAGCCAATGTGGTTCGACTTGTGATGGACACAAAACATACAACCCAGATTCCAGTTCGACTGCTCGTAATCTTGGGCGGAAGTTCAACCTCACATTCAGTGATGGCTCAAATGCCTCTGGGGATGTTTACAGCGATACTGTTTCCATGGCTGGCCTATCGGTAAAGAACTAAAATCCCCCCCTCCTTGTTAATCGCTCGTGTCTCACTGCCAAGCATTTCCTAGGCAACTGAACAAGCTATAGGAGCAGCTACCCAGTACTCCGAATTCTCAGCTGACCATTTCAAACCTGACGGTCTACTTGGCATGGCATTCCGTGAAATTGCTGATTATAACGAAGATCCGTTTTTCCAGACATTGATCGCTCAAGGACAAGTTGATGCCCCGCAATTCGGTGTTAAACTGGCTTCGTCTGGCTCCGAGTTATTTTTGGGTGGCGTCAACAACGACTTGTACACTGGCGATTTCACCTATGTTCCTGTTACCAAAAAGGTTCTGGTTCTCTTAGGTTGTTCAAGTTTGCCGCCGATTACTGATGATATCGCAGGGATTCTGGCAAGTTTCTTTGGGTGCTGTGAATGCGGCTGGTAAGCCGACAGTCAGGGACCAAGACGCTATTGTCGATACTGGAGCTTCGTTGGTTATTGGACCACAAGACCAGGTTGCCGAGTTTTACGCGGCAATCCCTGGATCAAAGGATGCAAGTTCAACTGCCGGTGCAGGATTCTTCACTGGTAGGGGTTTTGTTCGTCGGACTAGTGACGAAACTCAAATTACTGACGACGGTTGATATCCAGTGCCTTGTAATAACATTCCTGAGGTTTCACTGACGTTTGGTGGGAAATCCTTTGCGATCTCCCAGGATAAATTCAACGTGGGCCGAGTCTCTGAAGGATCCGATGATTGTGTCGGTGGGATTAGTGGTTCCAAAGGAAATGATCGTAAGTCGTTTGATTTCGAGGGACCTCCCGAAAGTGTGTGTGAAGTTCTGACACCGGAACAAGCTTGGTTGGTTGGTGATGTCTTTCTAACTAATGTCTATACCAGTGAGTATTGTTTGCCACGCCGAACAGGAGTTTTGAGGGTATCTGACACTTTGGTTTACAGCGTTCGATGTTGGTAACACCCGTGTTGGATTTGCGGATCTTGCTTAGCCCTAGCAGTGTCGGATTGGACAGGAGGGATATTATGTATCCGGTTTCTATTTATAAATACCTTAGCAAGCATAATTAATTAATGTTCACCCACAATAAGCGCTTGAGAATGGAGACAATATTTCTCCGAGAGATCATCATCACCTTGGGTTTCGGCACGTAAAAAAAAGAACCCCACATCAATCTTGCAGTCACAATCAACACGCGAGGAACCCAACATCGAAGCAAGAAGGCTGTTAGATCATGATTTCGAGTACACAGTTATTTATTTATCCTTAACAGCACTCATGCCATATCAGGTGAGATCATCCATATCGAAAATGATCCCATGGCCTTGTGTTTTGCAGGACATTGTTGGACCGGAATCCTGACTAACACGTGGCGCATGGGTTCTGGCTGGAGGGCAAGTTCCGTTGGCGCCGTTAGCAGCCGCCCGGTGTCAAGCACCTCCGCCCCTCCTTCACACTCTCCGGGTCGGGGTGGTCGGCTTTGTCTCGTCGAAACCGCCTAGGAAGTACTCGTGTGTTGGAGGTTGTACTAAGAGCTAGTCATTGAGCGCTGTGTTACCATAGGAACGGTGGTCTATGAGTATTCAATGATATCCACTGACAAATACGATACCTCGATAGCCTGTTGCTATGTAGCGTTACTTGTGCGACTTGCGCAGATGCAGATGAAGGGGAAAAGGGGGGTTTTCGGTTGCATTGTGGCAGGACGAGGGCATCGGATGGGCGAGTGCAGTGGAGAGAAAGACAAGCGGGCGTAATGGCTGACTATCACCAAGGATGTGGATGCCCTCGTCGGCACAGATGACAGGTGGTTTATTTACATCGGAAGGACTAAAAATAAAAAGGGTCGATTATCACTGGATCTGGTTATTGGACTTTCAGGGTGTTGGAGTCAAAAGAGATGCGGGGTGCCCGGCGGTCGGCGGTGGGAGGAGTAACAAGCATAAGATGGTGGTGGTCATAGCTCCAAATAGCTATTGCGTCCAGATAAAGATGCCGAGCTTGCTCTTAGGCGATGGGGATGACGGGTTTGTGGGCGCGTTAGAAGCGTGGAAATGGAATGAAAATAATATTCAACCCTGATTTCGTGATGTCATCCAGAGTCTGGCAGACAGAATGATAGGACTGCGGATGGGGATTGTCTGTCGAAGGGCGAGGGTTGGCTAGTCGACAGCTCCTAAAGGATGTGTTGTGGGCGGTGTATTAGTGATTGACGTAGAGAATACATAACGCAACGAGCGCTCACCAGGCCTGATTTATGATGGCTCAATTCGCATTCCATTCCAGATTTACCACCCCCTCTCCCAGATGGACAACCACCATATGCGCGCGACAGACAGTCAAGGCACACCTGTCGTTGCGCTCGATGGAAACAGTGGCAAAAGCGATGTCAACGGCAGCGAAGGACGGAAGCGACGACCAACATCCCTCTCGCTCGCCGTCGCGGGCGAGTGGCTGCAGAGAGTGAAGAACCTTGGCCGGCCCAATGGGAAACGCGCCATGTCTTTCAACATGGTCCTTGCACCACCTCTCACACGACCCGCGATGTCTGATCCAAGCGGTCACACGACGAATGAGGTCCCAGTCCCGGTGCAGGAGGGGACGTGGATGACGAAAGTGTCGGGCAAGAAACAGAAGAAAGTCTTCCTCAGACTCGACGCAGACATGGGCCAGATCATCTGGGAGTCGAAACAGCCCAGACTAAGTGCGTAACTGAGGCTCTGTTCTACCTGTGTCGGCTCAAAGTCTATGCGCAGTACCCATAGAAAACATCAAGGAGATCCGCTCAGGGCCCTCGACGCGTCTCCATCGCCACCACTTCCAGCTTGCTCAAGAGTACGAGACTCTTTGGCTCACCATCATCTACATCCTCGATGGCCACTACAAGATCCTCCACCTTATCGCCCCTTCCGAAGACATCTTCCGCATGTGGGACACCACCCTTCGCAACCTCCACGCCTACCGTCTCCACCTCTTGGCCGGTCTCGGGAACATCGAGGAACGTCAGCGCGTATGGGAGAAGCAGTATTGGAAGGGCGCAGACCTCCAGCGCGACCAGAAACTCACCTTTGAAGAGGTCGAGAAGCTCTGTCGTAGGCTCAACATCAATAGCCCGAGGGCTGACCTCTTACGCTGGTTCAAGGTGTCGTCATTTCTGTCCTTGCCATACCCCACTTGTACCCACACAGACACACACAGCAAGCGGATGCCCAGACCCGGCGGTACCTTGATTTTGACGACTTTCGGAGATTTGTCAGGTTGCTCAAGTCGCGCGAGGAGATCACCAAGCTCTTCAACACCCTCAAGGGCCACAGCGCCCATTTTGACTTCAAGGTCTTTGCGCGCTTCATGCGCGACGAGCAAAAGGTTTTCTGCATACATTCCTTGTCTGTTTGTCGCTCTTAACCCCCCCATTGTAGTCCACGCTTTCTACCTCTGCCCTCCTCGCTCTATTCGACAAGTACGCTGGCCCTATCACCCCGCCGCCGGCGCTCCCCCTACCATCACTACCACCATCAGCCTCCTCGTCTTCTCCCTCTCCACCCTCCACACCACACCCGGCCAGGGGTGGATACTTTGACTCCGTGCTTCTATCCACCGCCGCAGCCGAACCCCAACGCATCTTTACACCCGACACCCTCACCACTTTCCTGCTCTCACCCGACAACGCGCCTTTCGCATCCCCCTCCCATTCCTCTCTCCCGCCCACCACCAAATCAACAACAACAACACCAAATGACATTCCGATGACTTTGACTACTACTCCATCCACGACCACCATCACACCCACGACAACCACCATCTCGGCCAAACATGACATGACACACCCCCTTTCCTCCTATTACATCTCATCCTCACACAATACCTACCTCCTCGGTCACCAATTCGTCGGGTCGTCCTCTGTCGAAGGTTACATCCGCGCCTTGCTCGCCGGGTGTCGAAGTGTCGAGATTGATATCTATGATGGGTCGGGAGGATATAGTAGTGGTGGTGGGGGTTCCGAATCGACGCTGGGTAGTCTGGGTAGCTCTGGCAGTGGTATGTTCATACTCCATTTTCCATACCCTTAAACCTCCTCACTCAACAATTACAACAACAGAGGAAAACACCAACGAACCTATGGTCTTTCATGGACACACTCTCACATCCAAAGTCCCCCTCCGCCAAGTCTGTCAAGCGATCATGAAATACGGCTTCATTGCCTCTCCGTACCCCATCATCATCTCCGCCGAGAACCACTGTTCCGTCCAGGGACAAGAGATGATAGCGAGGATCATGATAGAGGAATTCGGTACCGCATTGGTGAGGTATCCTATCGATGGACCTGATTTACCATCTACGGGAGGCGCAGAGGCGGCGTCGGTGATGAAAGAGGGGAATTGGAAGGGTAAAGCGCGGATTGAAAAGCTGCCGAGTCCGGAAGAGTTGAAGGGGAGGATACTGTTCAAGACGAAGAATCTTATGCTTGGGCGGGAAGATTCCGGCGGGATCGACAGTGATACGGATCCTTCCAGTTCGGCATCGGAATCCGAGTTCATGTTTTCTGCTTCTCTTGGTCGGATCGGACGTGCGCAGGAGACGAAGAAGAAGGGGAGCGGTGACAAGATGCCGAGGATGGATTCGGGGGATAGTATCGTTCGGGAGGGGTTGATTAAGGCAAGCAGCGTTCTGCAGAGGGTGAGGAGTGTGGGGAGGTCGTCGAGTTCGGTGACGACGGCTACACAGGCGCAACAAGTGAATCCGACCACGATTACGACCACAACCACGACCACGACCACAACCACGACCGCGTCTCCATCGATCCTTTCACCCTCCCGTACCACTGCTTCCCCACCCTCCTTCTCACCTACCCCGTCTACCCCAATCCCCATCGTACGCCCATTACCCCCACCTTCATCTTACCCCTCTTCCTCCCCCTCGCCTAAAATCAAGTCACCGGTCAGTTCGATGGGTGGGCTGTTGTCGCGCAGATCATCCGATGTGACCACTACTGCTACGAGTGATCGTGATGGTGGAGCAGGTGGGGGGCCCTTGGCGTTGGTGAGACGGAAGTCGCAGGCGGCGGTAGTGGCTGCTGCTGCTGCGACGGCAGCTGGGGCGGGTCAGAAACCCAAGATGGCTGTGGCGTTGTTGGCATTGCTGGTGTATACTGTTGGCGTTAAATGCCATGGGTTCCGACGGGTGTCGCTTACAACCATCGCCACCACTACTACTGCCAATGGCTCTGCTAGTTCGTTGACGAAGGACGGTGGGGGTGTTGATGAAGCAACGGCGACGGCGGCGGCGGCGGCTACAGTAGTGGAAGATGACCAGCAGCTCTATGCGCCCGAGCACATGTTTTCGTTGTCCGAGAATAGCGCGAACAAGCTGTTGAGGACGAATATGTTGGATTTGATTAGACATACGGAGGGGCATTTAGTCAGGGTTTATCCGAGGGGGACGAGGATGAGGAGTACGAATTTTGTGCCGCATAGGTACTGGAGTGCGGGTGCGCAGTTGGTTGCAATTAATTGGCAGACTTTTGGTGTGTTGTTCATTTTTCATTTTTTTTCGAACCCTGAGCTAACTCGTGTGTAGATTTGGGATATATCATTAATCACGCCATGTTCCAGCGTAACGCGCGATGTGGGTATGTTCTCAAACCGCCACCGCTCCGACACCCTTCCGCGCCAGAGTACAGTCTCGAGAAATGGAGAAAGACAAGTCGTGTGTTGAGCGTTGTTGTAATATCGGCACAGCAGTTGCCGAGGGTAAAGGTGAAAGATGGGAGTGGGCATGAGGTAGATGTTTCTGAGCGAGATGAACGAGAGATGAAGGAGACGGCAAGGGAAGGGAAGGAGGGAAGGGAAGGGAAAGGGAGTGGTGGGGAGGGGAAAGAGAAGGGTGGTGCGAGTGTGGATCCGTACGTTGAAGTTTCCTTGCATATACCGGAATGGACCTACTGCACTTCGCCTGCCCTTCCTACCTCCCCTACTACCGCCAATTCGCCGTCTAATAACAGCAACAACAACAATGTCAACATGGAGCCGTTGCGGTTCACGACTTCACAACCCAAGACTATCACGCATCGTACGCATGTAGTCAAGAATAACGGGTTCAACCCTGTTTGGAATCAGAACCTGCGTATTCCGTTCGATTGTGTGAGTATGCCGGGGATGTTGGAGCTTATTTTCGTGAGGTTTGTGGTGAGGCAGGAGGGTCTCAAGGAGGAGGCGGAGCCGTTGGCGGTGTGTTGTGTTTCGTTGGGGGAGTTGCAGCAAGGTGAGTTTCTCCTCTGTTTCTTGTCCCCTCCCCGACAGTCGTTGATGTGTCTTTGTGTTTTTTTATTTTATTTTATTTTTTGAAGGGTATCGACATTTGCCGTTGCATGACGCACAGCTATCGCAGTATTTGTTTTCGACATTGTTCGTCAAGATTAATGTAATGTAGATGCATTTTGGGATCTTGGGATGGCCTTCGTTCGTTTGTTTAATGTGTATTAATATGTAGAAGTGTAAATTATTAGGGTGGTGGGCTTGAGATATTCCCGTAGAAAATTTTATTCCGTGGAGCACGTCTTTCATTTCCTCATCACGGAAGCAGTAGCATAAGCACCAGCACATAGACTGAGCCATGAATGGGGCGGGTCCGGGTAATGTGTGGGTGCATGTTATGTACAATAGAGGAGTGCGTGGGCTGGCGACATATTGTAGAGATTGTGAGTTCGGTTGCCCATGAAAACGGCAACCTCTCATCAATCTCTTGTGATTCTAATTAACCGGATCGCTAACGACGTTTGGAGTGCCTGTTGTCGAGCTACCCATCCGTATCTTGGACTAAGTATCTATTGTCTCCATTCCCCCCTCTTTTCAACCTTCTAGTTTTGAAATTTATGTTTAATTCTTCATTCCTGTCTCGTCTCGTTGTACCATGAATCTATTTCCTTCTCTTATCCCTCTCTACATCTTGCACACTGTCATGGTAATGTACTTGTATTCTCTATATATTTAACCCCTGTTTCGTGTTTGTTTTAGGTTGTCTTACTGTAATTTACTTTTGCTTTTGAGATTGCTTCTTTTATCTTCTTCCTGCTCCGAAATATTCATCAAAAATCCATAAAATTTCGTATTTAAGGCCTGTACAACCTGTAGTTAAAGATCAGTCAATTTACGGTCCATCTTTTGTGCTCTAACTCGTCTAAAATCGCTCTCATTAACTCTCGACTTTAAAACTCTTCTAAACTTATCTGTCTGCTTCATTCTCTCGAAATCACTGCTTGTTTACCTCGTTCTTGCATCGCTTCGACTCTGTGGACACCCCCAGTCGGTCTTGAAGCCTAACGGTTGTTGGACTCGATCGTGCTCGCGTTTATTTTGTGTTTAGAAGGGTTAATCACTCTTCAATATCTCGGGGCCAGGAGTTTGAATGATCACTGCTTCTGTTGCGCGGCGTGTCATCACCCATCACCAGCCCTCCTCTCCCTCCTCCCCTCTGCCATCTACACCACCGCCGCGACCGTCTAGGGTCTGGGCATTTTGACTCCGTCTCTACCGGCTCCCACGGCAGAACCTCAATGCGTCCCTTACACCCGACTCCTCACCCACCCTTTTGGGGCCAATGAGGACAACAGTGGCGTGGGCCCTTCAAAACAACGCTAGGTATCCCTAGGTCGCTCCGGCAGCATTACTTTCATCTTCTTCCATATCACTGTCCAACCAACTCCCCACAGCAGCCAATCCTACCGCACTCGCATCCTTGTCTGCTGATTAGAGTAGTTGATCGCTCTTCAGCAAAGTGCACAGTCATCGCAGCGCATTTTTTTCGAGGTTGTTCGTCTAGTTCAACGATCGACACCCAACTAACGCATTGCGACTTCCGGTGATCGTTTTGCTGGATCATCCACCGCCGGAGGTTACATTTGTACCTTGCTAGACGGGGGGTCATTAATGAGATATTGAGCCGAGTGTCTAATATCACAATGCTGTCAATACAAACCACTGGGTAGTACACAACACGGGAATTGCACAGTTAATTTTCTACCCCGCCAAAGACGTCGGGTGTCTTATGTCCGAGACCCCCCCGAGCCTTGGGCTTCTCGCGAAGTTGCTCGTTCAGGAATCGCGCGCCTGGTATGACAAATATTTGCATGCTCCTAGACTAGGGGGTAGTTCGGATCTCACCTAGAAGGAATGTTCTGATCAACGCGCTCATGGGTTGACCATTCTCAGCAGTAACGATGACTTTCTTATCCTTCAAATCGACGTAGCCGACCCAGGAACTCCAATGCCGTGATTACATATTAGCGAACGCTGGTACACAAAACCACCTCCTTGTCGACCAGGACGGGTTCGATGTCTGACTTCTGCAGCTGCTTGGATTCTTCTAGCAGCCATATACCGAGAATACGCTGGCTGGCCGGCTTGCTGTTATCTCCACGAGGTTACAATGGCGCTCGTTAACAACCACCCATGGGCTAATGCTACAAGTATGATATACAGACCAAGACGAAAGATAGTTACGAGTTCTCGAACGTCAAAATTCGGAGGGCACCCCTCACCCAACCATCTATTTCGCCTGCAAACGACCCACAAGGCCCACCAGCTGCATAAAATCACGATGCGCAGCATCATCATGGGTGGCATTGTGCCATGGAGCGAGGGTTTTGATATCCTGGCCACCCTTCTCCTTCTCTCCATACCTCCAATGAGGCCCGACCGCTCCAATCCAGTAAACCTTGTCCACAGCAGGACCTGGGCAGACCACGTTCGTCTTTGCAAAGGCAGCATTCGTCTCAAACCTGATCCTTTGCATGAGTGCCTCCTCTTCTGATCCCCAGTGCTCCGAGTCCTTGACAATGAGAACGAGAACGGCTCTAAGCGTAAAAGGTGTAATTTTCATCTTGGATATTTTGACCATCAACTCTGGGGAGGAGGCTTGCGACCTGGGATTCACTGAGCGGCGCCGTGGAGTGATGAGATAGTGTTGGTTGGCAGGGAACAGGTCCGTGAGTATGGACATCCACAGTCCGGGCCAGATTCCTTGGCATGGATGGGCAGTGTATTGTTTCAGCAAGGTCTGTGTGACAGTGTTGAAGGGCATAAGGGCCCTTTTCATTATGAGATCAGTCTATTGAAGTGTGCCTTTTTGAGGGATAACTCACAACAATTTGTGCAGGGATGTAGAGAGTAGTGATGAGCATGACAACAGACTCTGGTTCTGAGACATGTCAACAGTTCACATACTCCTAACTAGGGAAGATTGGTGTACACATAGCTGCCCATCGCATGTTGAAGTATTCGTCATAAATAACTGATGACGTATGTGACTTAGGATGTTGAGTGCCTTTGTCCATCTTTCTTTCTCTTTCCACCCTTGCTCTTCTGTATATGCATATATTCTACACCAAAAACTTCAATAATACACCTGCCATTGCAGGCTAACCCTAGAGGTGAGCACTGCCTGACAATAGGGCAACCACTGCCCTGACCAAGCTGACAAGTTACTTCCCATTGCATCAGGACACATATCCTGCTGTAATCATACATGATTACTTTTATATTTGTTCACATCAAACATGTGAGTTGGATCACATAGATAATTATTGATCTGATCCTGGTGTGAAATCAGCTACTATGCCATTTGATAATGTCATCTGTGCCTTAATGCAGCACTACACTAGAAGCCCACCATCTATGGAGCACCAATGGTACCCAGACTGGTCCCACATCTTGACAGCATTGTTCCCCTTCAAATCAGGCCTACATAGTACATCCTCAGTCCAATAAACCACTTTGAGCATGGTGGCCAGACTCACATACCCAACTTTGCCATTCAGGTTCCAAGGACGATGAAATCACACATATCTATTCCAATGAGGACTGTCCTCATTGTTGAAGTCAAGGGATCATACTGCTGGCCATCAGGAAAGCAGGACCTAATGCAGCAAATTAGGGCCCAAGCAGATACAACATTTGCAGCCAAAGAGAACCCTGCAGTGAAGAAGGTTTACTGGATTGGAGCAATAGGGCCACACTGGAGATTTGGTGAAAAAGATGATGGTGACCAGGGGCCCAGGGTGTTATGATCCGTGCTCCTTCTGTATCCGAGGATAACTGGAGACGGCCTTCAATCACTCTACAAGGTGTCCGAGACGGTTGGCCTTATAGAGCTTAGTGGATCGCGCTCAATGAGATAACGAGGGAAGACGCCAAGTTAAGGCAGAGAGGTAAACGACCGCTGTTAACAAGATTAAAGCTTAAGGCTTTAATCTCTACTTGTACAGACCTTATATACCTATGAGGTGCTATATACTCGTTATAGGTTACTTGGCTGTTCTACTGGTCGTGCGCAGTCCTGACCATGATGCACATCCTGGCTGATGGCATCCTAGTGTTATTTATATTACAATGAGTCAGTACTCTCGCTACTGCTGTGCGATGTTCCATCGCTTTCCTCTGACTCATAATCTTCTTCTCCCGATTGTATCTCCATGGAATCCTCTCCGTTCTCGCTCTCCATTCTCTCAGTGCTTCCATCCGTATCGGAGGTTGGGTCGGTTGATCCATGGTTATCTTCCTTGTCCTCGGGGTATTCCAATATATCCTCCAAGGTTATCTCCATTCCTGCTTCTCTCGCCAGGTCCTGCATGGCGGTGTAATATTCCCCTTCCTCGTCTTTGTATTCTTGTGCCCGTAATTGGTCTGTAGTCTCCTGTACCCATCTTGTAAAGTCGAACAATAGTTCTTGTTCCTCCCGGTCTGGACTGTTCATAACACAGGGCACTGATACCTTGGCATAATGCTTTACATGCTAAAGCTTCCTATAGGGATTTTCTGGAGCTGGTGCATCTTATTTCTCAGCTACAATAAATGCAATCCACTATTCCCCACCACATTATTAAACATTATTCTATACATACATATATGACTATTCAAACTAGACCTAGACTATATTCATTAGAGTCATTGAAAGGGTGGTTGTTGGAGTGTTATGGTTGGCAATTGCACAAGGACCTCCTTCCTCAATTCCTGGTGCTGGCCCCTGACACCAAGAATAAGAGCAGTTCTAAGTGTAAAAGGTACAATCGTTGCCCCGGAAATTTTGATGATCAATTCTGGGGAGTAGGTTCGCAACTTGAGTCTTCCACTGGACTCCTTTGCTGCACAATGCAATGGAGTGGTGACATAGCATTGGGCGAAAGGGAATAAGACTGGCAGTATGCTGACCCACACTCCAATCCAGAGCTTGTTCCCATGTGGTGTACTGCTTCAGTAAAGTGCGCATGGTAGCATCAAACGGGATGATGGCCCCTTTTATTGTGGGATCAGATTGGGTGAGTGTTGGAAAAAAGCATGCAACGGCGGCGTGTTTCAACAGTGAGTGCATTCGCTGGAGGAGTCACTCACAATATTCTGTGTGGGAAAAGCATGCTCTACGGCATAAAAACTCTACGAGAATATTTCAAGCACACTATTGTAACAATCCACGCATCCACATTAATACGCAATTAAAACAAAGGAGCCATCCAAGATCCCAAAATCCATTTACATTGAACTGGACGAACAACGTCGAAAAAAAAAAGGTTAGTGTTATCATGTATTATCAAGCTAGTCATGCCATGTCGGATGACAAAATGAAACATTGAGTTATTGTGAGGGCATGAAAGCGCCATGGATGTGGGACCCTTAAATTAACAATGCCAAAATTAACGGCGCTGAAACAATGGACCACATCCTCAAGTTATGGACGGACCAAGCAGCACTGGTCGGAGCTGACGCAGGTGCTGCAGTACCCCCCTGACTGGGTGTCTGTGACACGACTTTGAGTCCCTGAAATTGGAATAGGCGTGTTTATAAAGGTCGAAGAGGCAGTACGTTCTGCCACCGAAGTGATAACAAAGGCAGGACTCGCATTCCCAGAGTTGCCGATCACTAACAACACGGTAGCGAACACCTGTCCATCACTGAAAATATGAGCTACTCACAGACGATGATGTAGTCATCGCGGTCAGGGACGTCAGGGACAGTAATAGTTATCTTTCCGTCTCGAAGTTTAAAGCCCTGGGCCAGAGGATGCTCTATAAGAGAGAAATAATAGTAAGAAGGGAAAGGAGCACTCAGAGACGAATGACGGCGGGTCCTTGGGACATACTCGCTTCGAGGTTTAAACTACTGTTCTCCAGATGACCAAGAATAATCTGACCATTTGGACTGGTGAGTCGCGAATCCGGGGGAAGATCAGAAGTATCCCTAAAAAACGCTCTGAACAAACACGGGACACCGTGAAAAAGAGCATCTCGACTCACCACATCGCGGTCTCCTTTGTACCCACAACCCATACGGTGCCATTTCGGGGATTGGTGATATGGGGGCTAAAGACGTCTCGCCCAGAAAGCGGGAAACCCAATACGATGGAGAGCAGAAGAGATAAGTAAAGGACTGTTATAGCGAGCATCACAACTGATGGTGAGCGAGGTGTCGACGTGGACCGTGGTGGGAGACCGACGTCGAAGATCGTATGTTCGGAACCCCCCTCAATATATTCAGCAATCTAATACCATGTAACAGGGAAGTTCCAGGACAGATGTGAGTGTCAGGTGCGCTTCACTCGAATGGTGATAAGAGTGTGTCTTTTTTCGTGGGCAGATGCTGAGGCGGGGTACTTCTCGGCATGGATGAGTGGTTGGTGTATCATTTCAGTAAAGTGTGTATGACGGTATTAAAGGACATAAGGGCTCTTTTCATTTTGGGATTAGTCCAGCAGAAGCGCGCCTGTTTGAGGGGTAACTCACAATACTTTGTGCAGGATGTAGATAGTGGTTATCGAAAACAATGACTTGTTATATGACAGACTCTGGCTCTGGGAAATGTCACCGGCTCACGTGCTCCTGTATCATGCGTCCACGCATCATTAACATTATTGGCATCATGGCGCCGGGTAACATAAATTATAAATTATAAATTACTAGCGATGTAGAATGACAGAACTCAATACTGTGTATGCTGGGAGAGAGGGGCGGGGGTTTCTTTGAGCCCCGTTGACCCTGGGTGGTGAGGTCGAGGGCGGAGGAGGAGGCACGGTCGGGTCACCCGGAACCGTGCACCTCTCAACTGCACCTGTATCGAGTCCTGCAGCGGGGAAGTGAGGAAAGTAAGGATGTAAAATGGTATGGGTGGGTGTGTTTCGAAATGGATGCTAGATATTGCGTGGTATCCGCACGAAATTGAAGGCTGGCAAGCGAGGGAGGAGGGTATGTACTACAAAGGTAAAATTTCGCGTACTGACTTACGAGTGGTGTGAACTTGTCACGTGTCCGCCTTGCGCAAGAGCTCATCCCTCGCCAGATGCCCCGCTCTGAGGAGTCGGTGTAATTCGCGAGAGTACTGCGGCGGACCGCAATGGGCCTGCTCCTCTCACAGGGTCACACAGATGCACCAAACAGGGATGGCATCATTTATTATTAGTTAACTCAGGAGGTATGACCAATGTTGCCGAGGTAAGCCTTTCTACTAGCGGCGTTTCTCTCATGCCGCCCTTGCCATCACGAGGCTTCTCTCGCTCGAGCAGATAATATATAATCAAGCCGCTGCAGGATGTGTCAAAGCATTGTGCCATCCATGCCTACAACCAGGTCCACCACGATACAGCTCCCAGATGCCCCTCTACCCACACTCACCCGCCTAAATGCCACTCTCCCACCAGACATTGACGCAGTCAAGGTTGCGCAGGACTGGTTCTCTACTTTCTCTGTCGCAATCGAGTCTAAGGATGCACGGGCCCTGTCTGAGCTTCTCTTGCCCAACTCCTTCTGGCGTGACATCCTTGCGCTCACATGGGAGTTCCGCACATTCTGCGGGCAGGACAAGATCGTCCAGTTCCTGGGGGATAGGTTACCCATCGCCAAGATGCAGCAGATCAAGCTCAGGCACGATTTTCTCGGACTCCAGCAACCATATCCTGACCTTGCTTGGATCAATGCCTTCTTCGATTTTGAGACGTGCATCGGCACCGGTTCCGGAATCGTGAGACTGGTCCCCACGCAAGACGGGAAGTGGAAGGCGCACGTCGTGTTCACGAATCTGGAGGACTTGAAGGGCTTCCCAGAGAAGATCGGCCCGTTGCGGGACCCGGAACGCAATCACAGGATGTGGGCGCAACAAAGACAGAAAGAAGCCGAATTCGAGGACAAGGATCCGGCGGTATTGATCATTGGTGCAGGTCAAAGTGGGGTTATCCTATCCGCTCGCTTAAAGGCCATGGGGGTTGCTGCTTTGATGGTGGACAGAAGCGCCCGGATTGGGGGTTGCTGGTGGGATAGGTATGAGGTGCTCTCTTTGCATAGTCCTGTCTGTACGTGCTCCAGTTGCCACCCTTGCGTGTGGCAGGGTATTGATTTTTGATGCCATAGGGTACGACCATATGCCATATATGCCGTACGTTTGTCTTTGCAGTATGCGTTTGCACGCCTTCACCGCTATCACACAAAAGCTTTCCATCAACGTGGCCCATGTTTAGTCCAGGATTGAAGCTTGCTAGCTGGCTCGAACACTATTCTGAAGCGATGGAACTCCCTGTCTGGACATCAACAAATATTTTGCACGCGTCTCAGGATAAGAATAATAAATGGCACGTCAAACTTAGGCGCAGCGACGGAACGGAACGCACGCTCGTTGTCAATCACCTGGTCTTTGCAACTGGCTTTGTTGGTGCTCCCTCCGAGTTGCCCGAATATCCTGGTCATGTAAGCGAACTGAGATTTTCGTCGGAATGGAGTTGGGTCTCACGATAGCATAGGACAAGTTCAAGGGCCAGATTCTCCACTCAACGCAATATCATCGGGCGTTAGATCATGCCGGAAAGAAGGTCGTGATCGTTGGCGCCTGTACATCCGGTAAGATTCCACTCCTACCCAGTGTGCTCGATCCAACCTCTCCACAGCTCATGACATTGCGGAAGACTGTTACTACAATGGAGTTGGTATGTAGGCTCTACATCCAGACTCAGTGACTTGATGATCCTCATATCCACCCTGATGTCACAATAATTCAACGCGGGCCGACCCATATCATGACGGTCAAGAATGGTTGGGAAGTCCTCTTCAAGGGTAACCTATCTGTCCTTCTCATAAGGTGTTATTCACTGATGCTCCTGTAGGTCTCTACGACGAAGAAGGTCCACCTACAGACATTGCTGACCGGATCGGCGCATCATTCCCACTTTTTATGGCAACCGAATTCAATCAACGCAGAATCAAACAAATTGCAGAGCTTGACAGGTTGGTCCCTGCGCTGTGAACGATGGCCGCACGTTAACCACGGTAGCGGATCACCAGAGAGATTCTTGATGGGCTAACACGTGTCGGATTCAAGTTGACGGGCGGAATCGAGGGGACCGGGTTTGCCTTGCTGGCGTTGACTAGAGGCGGCGGATACTATCTTGGTGCGTGTTCTTGAACTCTATCACTTGGGGACTTGCACGAGAGATAATGTACTGTGATAGACACTGGCGCATGCCAGCTTATCATCGACCGCAAGATCAAACTTTGGAGCAGGAGCACAATTTCAGAGATTACGGAGACAGGACTCAAGTTTGCAGACGGTTCGGAGTTGCCTGCAGATGTTATCATTTTTGCAACGGGGTAAGTGTGATATGGCCATTCTATCCCAAAAATCTATCGACTCACGGGATATCTCAGTCTAGGAGATACACGGGATATCGTTCGCCAGGTATGTGGAGATGAGATTGCAAACAGGACAAAGCAGATCTGGGGGGTGGATGCAGAGGGTGAGGTCAGTGGCACATGGAGGGATCTTGGTGTGCCGAATATGTGGTATATGACAGGTACCCCTTACCTCTCTACTGCTGTCCTCAGCGGAGCTGAAACAAATTGTTGTAGGTGGTCTTTCTCATTGCCGATTCCACTCGAAACATTTGGCCCTGCGTGAGCATACAGGAAACTCCCGCTTCCATTCGGTTTACTCATTTTTATTGGTAGAAATCAAGGCAATTGAGGAGGGGATTACCGTAGAGCGGTATAGCCCTCAAGAGTAAGAACCAGCGTATTTCATACATTGGGGAAAGATGTATATCAGAAAAGGAACCTCCCTTCGTAATCTATGGTTCGTATTCATGTCACAGCCCGATGCGGATCGCGCGCTATCTTGTGTTTTGGCTATGTCAAGTCATACGGTGGTTTCTTTTGAGCTGAATTTTTCTTATCCACTAGCGGAGGTGTGATGGGCGTGATGCTGAGACCCAAGAATTGACGGAACCTCTTCAGGAATTTGAAAATAGTGTTCATTGTATTGTCTGATCAGGCTACAGTTTGGACTGGGAGCATGCGTAGTGCTCTCATCTCCCCCGGCTACCTTGTTCCTAGATTTCTCTTATCAACAAACGCTGCAACTCGCACCCAATTGACCTCGTTTTGGAGGCATGCAGGCCTTTACCGGTATCCGTGTTGTTTGTGTTATACTCGACTCTTGCGCAATTGGGTCAGGCTGTATCCGTAGGGGTTACATCTGCGCAAAGGCCGATGTACAGTCGTTCATGGACAATCATCACAGCTACTGCTGCCTAATAAATAATGTACACTGTCTTTTTCTTCGTTGCGTTCTTCTATTTCGTTGTGTTCTTGCCGATGTTGTATACTACACATATACGTGAACACATTACGTTTGCCTCAGACGTCCTCGCTGCTAGTGGTTACCATGTGAGAGGTTGCATTCAAAGAATAAACGCGGGGCGAGGTTAGTGGGTTGCCAACCTCGAAGGTATTTCCCCCGGCCTCGCAGTCCACCTGGGTTGCAATCTTAATAGTCATATGCCGCGAAGCATGCGTAGATCCAGCGGCTCGCGATCGTTGATTACCGAGACCCTGCGATCCCCCCCGTGCGGGGCGATGTGCTCGGGTCACGATCGCACAGAAAATGATACCCTTGGAGAAAATACATTTAAGGTCTGCGTGAGAGGTAATCGGAGGGATAGGCAGACTTACAATCATAGGTCCATTCTAGTCCCCCAAAAGTATATCAGGTAAGCATGTGGGGGCTTGTGTTTCGCAGCAGCACTCATGGGACCACTCACCGCTGCCACAAATACGAACTGTATGTTTGACTTTCCGACGTAGGTTGCCAAGGAGAGAAGGACACAAACACTACTCGCGAGATTGAATACCCATTTGTGGACGTTTCGTTTAGCAAACTACAAACCCGTAGAGAACAGCGGCTTCAACAAGAATATTCCTAACTTTCTGGAAACGGGATTAATATGATTTTGGTCGTAGATGTGGGATAGTATGAACTTACGGCTAAGCCATTGTCAGGACAATGTCCCAGCTGGCGGCTGGAGAGGATGATGCGAACAGCGATAAGAGCTAGAGGCAATGAGAATGATCAACCCCATGTCTAATATTTTCTATCAGGAACTGCTCACAAGTGGAGTAAAAATTACAGCTGTTTCGTAGGACATGAGTTCGAGGAGTCTAATATCACGGGTGTGGGATGCTTACAGAAATGTAAGAACAAAATAAGCAGTAATCCAGTTTCCAACAGCATTGAAGATAGGTTCTTTGGCTTGGGTGAAGTGATAAACAATCATGACTCCAGTCCCTGCGGATACCATCCGTCAGCTGTAGCAACGAGATACCGCAGCACAGTACTTACCGATGAAGACCGTAGAAAGAACGATTGGAGGAATGGTGATCCATTTATTCCTCTCCCATACGATGTACAGTCGGTATACCTACGGCCACCAACGTGAGACGTGTTCGACTCTCAATGTGCGGGGATGGGTTGAAGAGGTTTTAACACAACAGAAGTGACACTTGCCATAAAAATATCACCAACGAACGTGCTAGAGACATAGAAAGCAGCACTAGCCACCTGCTTCCAGTTAGACAGCTTCAGATATGTCGCCTCTGCAGGGGTAAAGCTGGAAGGTTCGACACAGAATCCGGAACCACGTGGGCGTATGAATGCTTCGAAAGCAATGGCCAAATCCAATACCCAATGCTATTGAGGGATGGTGTGAGCTGTCGTCATTGACATAGCGATGCTTATCGAACGAGGAACATACGCCAGTTATTGTGATGAAAAGGATAATCGCGGTGATCATCATGGGCTTGACTGCGCCCCCCTGGCGAGTCCTTGCCCTCGAAAGAAGGGCATCTACTGTGTTAGGCAGCAGGCAGTAGAAGACACCTAAGAGAGCTGCTGGGTCAGCAGAGGAGAGCGCCTTAAGTGCGAAGTACGTGCCCATGAGCAAACTTTCGAGGAATGTCGCGCCCAACATGGACTCGTCCAGTGGCGGCGAATGGTCCCCCGGGGGCATGTTGGGGAAAGCTGTGGCTTGCCTTTGGCTTGGAAGCAAGACCGGCTCCTTATAAGCAAATGGATGGTGGGGGGATTAACGCTCTTGAACAGACATAAACCACGGGTTACAATACATTACCTTTCGCCGAAACCCATCAAATACCCTCTAGGCGATCAAACCGGTGATGGAGTTTTTGATCTTGGGTGACTTCTGGTATGCACATACTACAGCCTTCCCTAGCGTCGTTGAACATCATATCTGATGCACGAGTTTGTAATACATCAACCATGGAAGCACAAACCCTGTGACCGGAATCTCGGGACGACTGAGGCGCTTGTCAGATGGCATTACTTATATTCCCATTGGTAACGTTGCTTTTAATTAACCAATGTTTCTGTGAGTGCTGTGGATGCCTGATAATTGATTATCTTTAACAGCGCCAATATGTAGAGCAGGGAAGACATATGAGGCTGAAGAGCGACTCTTCAGCACGTGAGAGGTGCCGAAACGAAGCGAAACCGAAACGAAACCGAACGAAACCGAAACGAAACGACGCGAAACACGTCCAAACAAAGGGACGAGCGTGATCGACGAAACAACCACTGGGCTTCGAAAACCAGGAGAGACACGTTATTTGAGAGAGAGAATTAGAGAATGAGACCAGGAGGAAGTTTCTGGGTCGATTATTGACTGGAGAACTCGTCTCCTAGGTTTGTACCTTTATACAAAGGATAACTATGATTATTTCTATGTTTCTTACACCAAAACGGAGAAGAAAATGAGAGGTCTATAAACTAAGTCATATCTGGGAAACGGAGAACGTGAAACAGGGGAGATCGTGCAGTTTTCACGACTACGTTAATAGGGAATCAGGAAAAGGGAAAGGAGAAGATAAAAAGGGTGGTATGCGAGGCACAGAGAAGTCATATACAGGGAGAAAACTTATACTATGGGTTGTGTTCAGGGAAAAGAATAGAAATATGGTGAAAATTTATCTGTTAAGGAATGTAGGAGGCTACGAGCGGAACGGATATGTTGTCGAAATGATAATGGCTCCCTTGGCCTGGGCGCTCCGAGTTTCTTGATCCGAGAGTTCGTTCCGGGTTTCGAGTTCGGGCGTGCTTCGGGTTCGGGTTCCGAGTCCTACGAGAGGTGGCATGGGGCGGCCATTGCATGTGTAGCCGCATGCCCACCTCTACAAGGCGGAGATGGGGAATTGAAGATTGAAGTTGTCGAGGGAATCACACAAGGCATATAGGTCGTGACTTTCCATCATGGTCGTCGGTATCAGCGGTCTCGACCTGATCGGGGGGATGGTCGAGCTGGTAGCGGGATGGCTTGGAATTTGTGAGGCTTTGATTGATCCTAAGATGCATCTTGATGTGTGGAAAGGACTGAGCCTGTTTCTTTCTGAGTGGACTGGTGAAATGTTGGCTGGAACTGCAGATAGCTTGTAATGGAGGGCATTTTACTAGTCGAGTATCTGGTTGGAAACAGTGACAAGGCTAGAGGTCCGACAACCTTGAATTGAGCATGGGAAGACTAGATCGTCGTTAATGCTATACCGTAGTGGGCGGGATGGAAGAGAATCCAGAGTTCGGCGAGGGGCTGGTCAGAGTCACGTGGTTATTTGGAACGGTGCATGACTTTCACAGAGAGAGAGAGAGAGAGAGAGAATTCTATATTTATATACCGTTACAAGCAAACTAGTGCTATGACACGGTGAACGTATAGTAAGAGGTCAGACTACTAATTACTACGTTCGCGCGGCTATATTATGCTACTGTAATGGTTCCGAAGGGTTTGTGAATGGGTATAGTGGAGTGTGGGGTGTTCTGATGCAGAGGTGTATGGAGGGTTGTCGCATGACTTTCACAGGTACGCCTCTCCTCTCCTCTCGTGTCTCGAACCAGGGCACCAAATTTACTCTATGCGCTGGGACATGGTGCATGAATCATGACTGGCGTGGTGTTGTCGAAGTGGGCCTATGAGCAGCGGGGGCTTTTTTGTGATAGGACCCCCAGGGGATTCGTTGCTTTTCATTAAAATTACGGAGGATGTTCGGCGTGCGTTCGTTTTTTCTCATCTCATGCTCCTCTCTTTGTATGACGGAACGATTACCTACTGTTTTGTAGCTGAACATACCGCCGTTGGAATGAACTACAACCAGCCCGGTCCACTACCTCAAATGGCCCTAACCAAATACTCCTTCAAATTCGACATACATGACCTTCCCTTCCACAAACGATGCCATCTAAGCCGACCATGCAGCATACTGGTGTAGGTATATCTCGTAGTTTCAGATATCGTGACAGCGATAACAGCAAACGAATAGATAAAGGGCTATCTTAATGAGGAGCATGGTAGATGAAAATTGAAAGTGACCGGTTCCGTGGACTCGGTATGGCTGTTTGAAAGGGCCGTGGAATGAGGGCACTATTGAAAAGTTCCCGCGCCGCCGCGAGGCCTCTCAGCTGACCCGTTTCTTCCCTGTGATACCGTCTAGGGTCCATCCATCTCCCTGGATTTCTCACTGGGCTTAACCCCCAGCTTCTTATTTCCCAGGCTACTACGGGTGATAGCTACCATCCATCTTTCACGATGTGAGTCGGCTATTTGCTATCAACACTACGTGGGACGCTCATCATCCTGCTGAGGCTAGCCAGATGTCCACTTGCAGTCGGCTCGGACCAAAGAGTGACTTGGTGTACACATGTAGCCGGTGCTTTTTCGGTGTGGAAGAATCGTTGATGCGGATCCCTCGCTCGCTCGCGGCAATATAAATATTTACCGCACATCGACTCCACTCCTCCCTCGATGGGTGGAGCCATGCCCTCCCCGGAGGACCTAGATGGCCACGCTGGACGATCACAACAAATGTCTTCGCCACTCCATTCGGAGTTCTGACTTCCGTAAGCTTTGGTGCTTAATTTAGCATTTCTGAGTATATCACCAGCTATTTTCGTTTCGTAGTGTTCAACTTGCCATTTCTTCACCAGCACTACACCATTTGCAACTCTGGCACCGTTTCAGTTCATTTACACACGCCCTATCAAGAAATACGGAAGCACTCTCTTCAACGGAAAAGGCATTAGTTCCCGGATTAAGGTTGCCATCAGCCCGGATGATTCGTGATAAGCCAGCGATATTCTCTGTCACCAATCCTCTTGCTCGTTTTTCATGCACTCTGACCCGAACCTGTGGCATAAATACACCCAGTGCCGCATTACCTACTACCGGGACCGATATCAAGGTCTATTTTATAACCCTCGCAGGCTGCTGACACCCGCCCCCTCATGGCCGTGGTCGGAATTTACCAGTGTATGGATTATGGGGGAGTCAGCAAGCCTTCTATTCATGTCTCGACGCGCATGATTTTTCTCCGACATCAAAGCTTGCCTTGTATATGACATTTTTAGATCATCCTCACTTCAGTTGTTTCATCAACGCGTCCTGTTTGTGGGACCCAGTTCAAAGGAAACCAATACCGAATCCCTGATATCCTCATGCACCCATTGCTCGTGTACTCGACATGCCAATACGTCGAAAGAAATTGCTTCCATACAAGTCACTTACAATGGCTGCAATTTTCTCGCGAGGACACCCGGAAATTGGTACAGACCCACCCTCTGTGTACTTCATGAATCCCTGGCTTGCGAGAAAAGCTTCTCAAGTCAGATACGAAACGGATCTAGAAATGGGACGTCGAGAGACAGGTATAAAGGATACAGGGGGAGACACACTGGGATTTCTTTGCCTCGGTTGTACCTACCGATCAAGCCTCTAAGTGTTCATACCTCAGCTTCTCATGCAGAGTTTTCTATTTCTTTTCGCCTTAGTCCAGGCGACGGTCGGTGCCACTATTGAGGCCGTCCAAACCGTCACCTTGACTGTTCAGAATCGACAGCTCGCCCCCGATGGATTCTCCAGGAGTATGTTTCTTACTCCGTACACCTTTATTGTGGTACTGAGCGGGTGGGATTCTAGGCACTATTGTCGCAAATGGGGCATACCCCAACCCGCCGATCCTGGCCTTCAAGGGTCAGACTCTCAGGGTCGTCATGAATAACCGTTTGGTAGATTTGTTTTGCCAGAATATTGTACAACCTTCGAAAGCACTTATGCTTGGTTGGTATATAGACTGACACCACTATGCGTCGTTCTACGGCTCTCAACCTCGACGGTATCTTCTTCAACACTGCTAACATCTTCATGGAAGGCGAGCCATTCGTCAACGCTTGCCCCGTTGGTCCGGGTTCCTCTTTCACATATGAGGCCAATCTCGACCATGGTGGTACTTTCTGGTATCACTCTGAACTGAGCGTCCAATATCTTGATGTGGGTACCTCCATAGTTTTAACCGTGGCAGAGTATCATTGACAATCCCAACCAGGGGTTCCGTGGGCCGCTGATAGTCTATGACCCGTTTGACCCGCAAAGGAATCTCTACGATGTCGACGACGTCAGCACTGTCAGTATCCATTCATTGAAGTTGCCTTGGTCGATGCTCAACCTGTTAATCAGATCATACAAGTCGGTGAATGGTATCATACCCCGACGGTTGCTCTCCTTGCTAGCTATGTTGCAACCGGCGGCATCCCAGTCTCTGATGCGGGTACTGTCAACGGTCGCGGTCGCTTCAACGGCGGACCTGCTGTTCCTTGGTCTGTCATCAACGTCGTAAGGGGCAAGCGCTACCGCTTCCGTATCATTAACGAGTCCGCTCGTGATGTCTTCACCGTCTCTTTTGATAACCACGATATGAGTAAGTGGTCATTTCTTTGAGTGTGTGGCGACGCTTGGCGCTCAGATGAGCATGAATAGCCATCATTGAGGCGGATGGCCAGGCTACTCAACCTCATACCGTCAAGAAGATTGAAATCCTCGCTGGTCAGCGCTACTCTGTTGTTGTACGTATCATTACCGCAGGTCTGGGTAGAATCAATAGTGATATCGTTTACCAGGTTAATGCCAACCAACCCATTGCTAACTACTGGTTCAATGCTCCCTTCGTTGGTGGTAATGCCGCCGGGAACCCTAACCGTCAGTTTATCTCTGCGGGACATCATAAGATAGGACTCTAACCTTGTTGCAGAGAATGGCACTTTATCTCGCGGTATCCTCCGCTATTTCGGCGCCCCTAATGCTGACCCGAGAACCCCGATGACCCTCGGTCCTGATGACGGCGCCCTTGTTGAAGCTGACCTTCGTCCTCTCGTTCCCACCAAGGTTGAGAACCCTGATATCCGGCTCAACTTTACCATTTCTGCTGTACGTGCAATATTTTTTGTACATATTTGGTATATGTTAAGACAAGGTGTCTTTCCGTAGACTGCCGGCAAGGCTCAATTCAATCTCAACGGTATCTCCTACGTCCCGCCCAAGGACCCCACCCTCGATCAGGTCCTTGAGGGAAAGACCCAATTCAACACTACCGAGAACACCTTTGTCCTTCCTTCGAACAAAGTCGTCGAGATTGCCTTCCCAGCTGCTGGGGGTGTTCATCCATTCCATATGCACGGCGTAAGTGACGAATCTCTAGTTTTTTTTTACGGAAAAATGAGTCGTTGATGGTACTATCCCAACAGATGGTTTTCCAACTTGTCAAATCTATGAGCTCCAATGTGACGAACCTTATTAACCCAATTAGCCGCGACGTGAGTATCTCTCCATTTTCACCCTGAATTACCTTTGGACACTTGAACCATGACACAGACTGCCGGTGCCGGAGGCTCAGGTACCACCATCCGCTTCAGAACGAACAAGGCCGGTGAGTTTACACGGTTGATATCCAAGTTCGTTTGGGTGAATATTTGAATGAACTGTGTGATCAGGACCATTCATGTACCACTGCCATATCTTTTGGCACAAGTTTGCTGGTCTCGCTTCGGTCCAGATGGTTGATCCCGCCGCGACCAGACAGGGCGTTCATCCTAATGCTGCCTGGCAGAATCTCTGCCCTGCGTAAGTGCTCGCAAAACATCTAATGTCTTGATATGGGAAGTGACGATATACAGGTACAATGCCCTCCCTCCTGATCAGCAGTGATTCACGGGCTGTTGTCGGACCTGGCTAGGTATTTGAAGGTTGTGTATGATTGTGTTTTTGGCTTCGGAGTCTGATTAAGTGTATTTTATATAAATTTGAGAGACGAACATGTTTCTGTTGGATGTGGTGATTCCGTGTCATTACAAAACGAGGTTATCTTTCAGTGCATACAGATGGGGTGGGGCTGAAAAGCTATGATGAGGACGGGTAAAATATGTTGCTGTTTTCATTCAACTTGGAGCGTGAGAAGGATCGTTGATGATTCCGGCAACTTTCATGAAAGAACCGTTGCATCCCGTTTGCCACACACCCCACCCCGGCAACAGCTGCCTGTGAGCCACAAAGTGCTCCCCGAGAGCATTCTAATAAACAAAGTTGAGGAACTAAGGAACAACAATAAGCAATCCTACAGCAGAATCTCCAGACTCCACCCAACCGACTTACTCTACATGCCGACGCCGGAGGTATTAATACAGCACGAGAGCCCTATGTGAAATCAAACGTGTGACATCTCCTTCAACACTACCTTATAACAAGACATAATGGGATGCCGTCACTCTACACGAGGGGTTCGATACGACATCCTCTGGACCTGAATTTACGTTTGTGGGTCCAATCTGTTTTGAATGAACTCGATCAAATTCTGGGACAAGCACGGAACGCTCCAGGGCAAGAACATGAGACAGCGACCGGAGCAAGTGACCATCTGAAATGGTTCGAGATCTCAGATATGGGGCAGATACTTGCCGGTCCTACGTTCGTATATAAGAGAGTGGGGATTGAAGGAAGATGTCATGAGCTGCAGCATGCACCAAGAGTAACCGACATCAGCGAGATCGAGGTCCTCAAGATGTGACAGCCACAATGAGACCAGATGTTTCTCAAAACCCAAGATCCTGCAAAGACAGGGATGAGGGAGCCAATGGCTCGAAATGATACTCAGATTACAGAATGTAGTGGGAGATAATCATGGTGGGTGTGTATACGTCTAAACGGTCGCCCGCGTTCCCACCCGGGTGCTTGAAATTTTGAACTGCAGCGTTGTCTTCCCCCCTTGAGAACCGCCATAAGTGCCTGAGGGGTAGTAACAAACGATGGAAATGATACGTATATATATATCATTACTCCTGGGTCAATTTGCCTCTACAACCCCAGAGCGGTAACAACATGGAGTGCAAGCATTATATAATGCCAAGTGGGGTTGTGCATGGATCACGCCGGCAACTGTAGGGTGCATGAGCAATCTTGGAGCCAGATCAACTGAGCAGGTTCAACCGGAACGGACTTACAGGCCAAAATTTTTGCCACTGACAAGGCAACACGAAAGACCTGCTTCGCCTGGTAGTCAAAATATGAGGTTCTCATACTCTATTCAATATCAATGAATGAGCTTACAGGGGCTTGGAAAACCGGCAATCTAAAGAGAATCAGTATAACATTTGGAAGTTTCTGGGTCTGGATTTACGGTTGGATCAAAACCTGATGCAAGTCAGCAAAGGGTTAAGAGTCTTGTATGGCGTTGGCGAGGTGAACTTACAAATATCACCTTCGCCCCCGGCTTGGACAAGGACGCCTTGTGCAGAGAGGAGGAAAATAAAAGCGTAGAAGGGCTTGTACATTGCAGCTGTGTTGTGGTGCTTCTGCAGACGATGATATCCTATGTCCTTATATACGATGCACCTGGGCCCAATTCCTTGAGAATCATGGAGGTCATGCCACGCAGCAGCGCTCCCCAGCGCTGCGATCTATCAGGATGCTGCCATATAATTTAGAGCAAGTCCCTAGAAACCTCACGCCACACGGATGACATGACATTCCTCAATCGTCGGAGACAGGCAGAGCGTCAGTCGAAATGTATGTGCACACCTTATCAAGGACGACTCACGAGGGCTAGGTGCCGGGTGGGGGCAGGCGGCATCCCGATTGATCCGCCTGGTCATAGTCGCAGATGGACTGGCCAACTATCTTTGAGTATGGACATCATTCGCAACCCTCCCTTAGCACCCCAAGGAAGGACGAAACGTACTCTGGACATAATTTCGCTCGCTCCGACCCAATCAAATTTTATGACAGGCCTGAAATGTTGCGGCGCAATTCTACGGGACAACAACGGGGTAGGTGACTCACCGCAGGCAGCTGGCATGAGCATGATACATCTCGGGCGCAAAAATGTGACTGACAATGTGAAGGACAAGATGCCACGAGCAGTGAAGTTGCTAAGCCTAGCAAAATGGCTGTGCGAAACAGGTCGCGGCTGTTAAGTCCCAGCTTTGAGGCGTAGCATCGTTATTAGTAACTATAATTCGAGCCACAGTGAGGCTTGAAAACCGTATTGAGAGCAGAGGAATACCAGGTGAGGAAGCGAGTACTATACTTAGCAGAGGGAGCCAATTCTGCCTGCTTCGGCGCTCGCGCTCAGTTGTCACCATGGCCAGACGAGATGCTGATAAATCGGTGCACGTGACCATTCCTCCTGATCCAGTCTCCCTCGCAATTCATAGGAAGTACGAAATCAAAGCTCAACAGGTTCCAAGGTCAGGTCACAATGCACAGGACTTACACTGCAAAGCTCACAACACATTTGTAACACAGGCGAAAGTGGACGCGACAGAGACCGGCTGCTAGGGAGCATCTAGCCCCAAATTCCTCTATGCGTTGCCAACGATTCCGAAGTGAACAAACCAACGGTTAAAGACGTTGGGCGTCCCTCTACCTCACCGACCTCCTGTCTGACTGTTCTGAGACCTATTTTGATGGTAGCTATGACAAAATCTCGATGTTTCACTGTGTCGAAGACAGGGCCTCTGCTGAACTTTGCAACAGCGTCTAAAACAGAATCACGGAAATCGGCAATGACAACCTCCTCCAATCCTGCTCCAATTCCCATCCGTTCTCCCACCACGACCCTCACCAGAACGTTTTCCCTTTCCTCTCCCATTTCGCTAGCTCTAACCCATGCTGACTTCTTGGGGACCGCAAAAAGACGGCGTTGCACAACTCGAGCGCTATTTCGCGGGATTAGGCGATCAAGGTGTTCATTGGCAGGTGTCCATCCCTGGCACGTACGCATCCATATCATGGATATAAAACACCATATCACTCATTCATTATCATCATACCCCGCGACGCCCAGGTCACTCTGACCGAGGCGCGGTGTCAATACCTCCTCCCAGCTACCTCCTAAATTCCCGGATAATTCTGGAGCAAGTGCAGGTGAAGAAAGCGTCCCATCCCTCCACATCAGTCCCAAAGGCTTAGATAGGTAGAAAAAGGGTGCAAATAAGGATGCGAGGAGCTCGAACCAGATTTCCGGAGTACATGGGGGTAAGAATGGTAATCTGAGTTTCATGCGTCAATGGCATCGTAACGCTCAAAGACATTGAGATCACGCATGAACCCTTTAAACTCGCCAATATTTGGCACTTGCCGCACCAAAGCGAAGCCGTTTTTCAAGAAGACCTTATCACTAGCCTCGTTTCCTCCGTAAACCTCGCCAACAAAATGTTGCGATCCCAAAAGTGGCTTGGCAACGTCGTTGATCAGTGTATCGAGAGCGTCGGTCATAATGCCCCTTCCGTGGTGGCTAGGCACGACCCAATCTGCAGGGACCGATGAACCAGAATCAAATCACCGTACACGAGCTCAAGAAATGGAAGGTACCTCCGAAAACCCATATAATATCTCGGTTTCCAGCTGGTAAAGCCAGGTTGGTCTCGCTATCGTGTTTTGCATTTTCGAGCCAGATTTTTGAGCTTCTGGTTATTCCGATATCACCCAAGAAAAGTTCGCTGCCGTCTTCCTGAATTTCTCGCAGGAACCTGACGGGGCTATGGGTCAAAATGATGGGTCCGCCTCTCTCAACCGCATCAATCAACTCTTTCAGGCTCAAGTCACACTGGGACTTGATTTTGTTGATCCATGTCTGAGCGTGTTCTGGTGTATCAGATTCAACTAGTGAAATTATATAGCACGACGAGATCAGGCGGTCTTACCAGTCAAGTACGGGTACGGGCAACCGCCCAGCCACACATGGATGCGTTCGTCGTTCAGAGGCGGCAAAACGTGAGGCACATCACTTTGACGTGGGGGTGTCATGATGATACTGGGATGTTTCCGCAATCGAAGGAAAGGTTCCTTGGTTTGTGGATTGATCTCTAGCGGTCCAAGACGATTGGTCATTCTGTCGGTTCAGCGAGGTCAATGTGGCACTGAGTAGCTACTTATACTTGTGCATCGAGCGCCGATATCTCAGGTTTTCAATAGGTTGAAAGGTCTGAATGACTCAGCGGCCAGTCAGACGGGCGAAGAAGACCGTTGGTATGTCGATTAGCGATGTCAGATCCATCACCGCTGGAGCAGATGCCCACGGGCACATATGCATGTTAGAGATTCGAGAAAGCATGGACAGAGAGGAACAGCCAGAGTGCCAGTTGGGCTGATGACGAGGATGGGGTATACATATGTACACCACTGCTCCCTAGCCGTTCAGAAAGAATATGACACGATCAACGGACCGACCCACGACTGGCATCATGTTGACAAAGTGGGAATAGATCCCTTGCTAATAATATGGCTTATCGGTGACCTTTGGCCGCGCATTTTGGGCGGGTGCTGATAAGTGCCGATGCTTGGGAAGCGGGAGGCCTGATATTGGGAGCTGAGCCTGTGAACCTGTCATAGAATTGGCAGCCCATATGGAACGTTGGAGGGGGAGTGATCGAGGTCGGTAGTCCAATCACGAATCATCATTTCCGAGATTGTCAAGGCACGAAAGCTGCCTGGTACAGGGAGAACCAAGGAGACAAGTTTCCGGTAAATATGGTCCAAGGAAAGTGTGATACTCGCGCCCTATTCACGAAAACCGGCTTTATAACACTCCGTGCATCAATGGAACGACCGTGGGGTGCCTCAGCCATATCATGGAACCTGCCACGATGCCACTCACTCGTGATGTTTGGCATGAAGTGCTTGAGTATTTTCGGTACGAGTTCATAAACGATTTGAAAGATGGATATGGGGGGCGGGGACGGACATTCTCAGCATAGCGCTCCTTTCCCATCATTGACGTGCATCGCACTGGACATACTTCGAATGGGGATGACACTGTTAGAGCCTGTGGTACAGGTTACCAATTCCCCTGATCTTCTCCGGAAAATACATACCTTGAGGCGGTTGGAATTGGTGATGACTGGGGTGTGGAGCGACATTTGGTGAGTTCTCCACCTTGTCTTGGTGTTATCCATACTTAATCGTGACCATCTGCGGGAGCTGCAAAAACCGATTGAAGGCTTGACAGTACACTCTCATGCACAAGAATATCTGGCTCGGGTACAAGTTTTCTGCATCAATGCCCAAACATTCCAAGCGGAAACGCATCTACTATAGCTTATTCTTGCAAGGTGTTTCGGCTGTAACAGATTTCTCCTTCCTAATCTGCGGACGCTCAAACTAAACTTGATGGTGGAGTATATCCCTTTGCATCTGGCCGTTGATCTAATCCCAATGGGCCAATCCTCTCCCTCCAATAACAACCCTCTCGATATCCCGCGGCTGGCGCAATGCTGGTGAAAGCCCGTTACCGTAGTGCATGCTCACAAGAAAGAATGATCTCAAGACTCACAAGTTCACGTCGAAATGAGTGATTCCCGTTGTCTTGTTCGTAAGAGGAAAGGGATATATGTATCGATACAAGAAGGTAATACGAATGATGGTAGAAGGAAAAGAGAGAGAGATTAGATTACGCAAGCATTCGACCATCTATATCTCTGGCATTGTTAGTACACGTGATGTAAGTACCATACTTACAGCTGGTGTATATGTTACTCGAACTGCTTAAGTGCCATGGGTGTTGGTTGAAGAGGATCCACCAGATATCCTCACCCCATGTCCCTCAACGACTTAAGGTATTTGTCATCTAAACCATAGGAGTGATCACGCACAGTGGGAGAGCTTGGTTCCCCATTCTCAGATCCTGAAGCAGCTTCCTCTCTGACTAGCAGTCAGATTTATCTCGGAATGGAGCATCCCCAGTCCATGACTCCACTCTGGAAATACTCGATCTCACAGGAGAGCTGACGACTTGGATAACTTCCTATCAAATCCACTTACATCGTCCTCTCTCCAGTTTTCATTGCAGAGGAATGACCAAGCCTTATTCTCGTATCAATTGGATGGTGGTTTAAACACTCATCGGCATTCCATTTAAGTGTGAAGGCTTGAAGGGCAAACCAATGAGTTGACCAGACTTGGAGCACCAAGCATTTTTTAGTAACCCTCCAGGATAACAGAGGAGAAATCAAGCCCATCATTGCACTCAGGAGGAAGAGTAGGCTTTCTCTATTTACAAACATATGAAGCTGCAAATGGAATGGGAGGTTGTCAAAATGGCAATGCTCTGGCGCTCTGAGATCTTTGATCCAAAATTGGTTCCAGGTTCATCAAGGTTCATTCCAGGTTCACCACAGTATGAGAGGTGGCAAGTGGTGGCCACTACATGAGTAGCCACTCGTCCACCTTCATCCCCTGATTGACAGCTGATCGTATGTTCCCATTTTGGTCTTTTCTAGATCCGAGAGAACTTACATTCTCTCACAGATGATGATCATGCGGTACCTATGCATCCTTCAAGTACACTGCAACATTGCAGTATGCCATTCCCAACAATCTGCACCCCCTTCTGTTGCACATTGGCAAAAAAGTGGGTCATGGTGCAGGCAAGTCTGTTGAGACAACAGCCAGTTCTCCATATTCTTTGAGAAACAGGATAAAGACTTGCTCTTTATTTACACCCAGGTCACCACACCCCCCAAATCTATCATTGTAACAATTGTAAATGACCTGTCCTATGCCCAGATGACGAAGTACAGCAGTGCACATGATGCAGGGTTCAGTTGTGAAATAGAGAATGGTGGTGGAGGAGAGAGCATAGGGTGTTATTTTTGGAGTGAGGGTCTTGTCGGCAATGATAGCATTGATAGCTTCCAGCTCTGCATGTTGTGTTACCTGTGGAACCATGGGAATGCATTTTATACATCAGCAGGGCATCTGGCGAGGCATGAGCCAGATGCTGAATCTTGCACAAGGATGGACACATACAGTGCTTCTTGATCTTTTACCATCACCACTGGCCATGGGAGGGGGTGAAGTTGGGTGAAAGGTATGGTCACTCATTTATCACACTGGGTGGAATACCCACTCTGACACCTGGAGAATGGGGTGGAGCTCCTCTGAGATCTGGACAGTTATGAGATACACCCATTAGCAAGTTGGCCAGTACACCAACTATTCAGGTATAAAACGAGTTCTTTGTTAGCAACAAAAATGACTGATAAATAGTCAGACCAATGAAACAGTCTAGGGGCTTAGGTCCATGTAAAAAGGAGAGCGTGATGAATAAAAGAATGTGTGTGTAATTAGATGGTCAAGAGTATATGTAGAGAGTTTTGAGAGTAACAAACAAAGGAGGAAGGGGGGAAAAAACTAGACTAGCCAGGTGCTCAAGCAACCAGATTTATACTACAAATCCGAGATAATTAGCTACCTGAAGTGGGACAAGTTGTGAGGGAGGTGAATAGTATCTATGGCAACAAAGAGAGGAAACTATGCTAAGGAGGGGAGGGCATTGTGCCACTGGAAGCGACAATGGCTTGGAATCAAGTTGCATTGGGATCTGATGAGACAATGGTGATGTTAGGGGAAGGTAAGAGCGCTGAAACCAAGTTGATATTTGGGTGGCAAATACAATTGACACCCACACTACTTATATACATAGTGGTCTGCGCACAGACTGGGTAGCCAAACACTATGTAGCTACTAGAATATAACATATGCAAACAATACACAAACAATGTCAGTTGTATGCGGATCAGACTTGGGGATGGGGGTAGCCGAAGGTTGAGGCCCCAGGCTTAGGCATTGGGCATTGGCTAGAGAGGCCAAGCCCAGACACCCAACCACAGACCCCTAGACATACCTTGCATAAGGGGGTGCACAAGGTGCTCATCCCCTTACAGGTGAGGAGGAAGTGTGCAACAAGCTGTGTGCATAGGTGTGTTTCCTCCCTCACATCCGAGGGGTACTTGAATATTGACTTCCTAGTCAATCAGATGTCAGAGTGGCAGAAGCAGGTCACTGGTTGGCTTGGTATCATAGGTGTTCTCGTCGAGCTCCTGCAGGGACATGTTGGTGATCTTGGTGAGTGGGATGGCTCAGATGTCACGTGGGTGGTAAGGAACAAGCTGAAATGCAGCAAACCAGAGCTTGGAGATTGCTCTATCGAGCTCAGCAAGAATGTAGCTACCTCCTTTTGTACGTTGTAGGACTACCATAGGGCCAAAGTAATGGGGCTGTGTCTTGTTGCCAAGGGTGCCATCAAGTCATGAATTTTGGACCAGTATGAGGGTGCCAGGATCAAAGTTGAAGTCCTTGATAGTGTTGGCAAACCTCTCATGAAACTGTCAAATAGAGTTGTAGCGTGCCTTGATGACCAAATCCTTTACATGCTTGAGGTCTTGGGGATGCTTTTGGAGCTGGATAGCCCTATAGGTGATGAGGTCAGCAGTGGGGATGGGTTTGGTGAGAACAGGAGCAAGATGGGTGGCTTCTGCAGGGTTGAAAGGTAGGAGGGGTTCAAGTCTGTGAGCTATATAGTAAGGGGAGTAGCCTGTGGAGTTCTGGATAGAAATGCATTCAGCCCAAAATATGGAAGGGGCAACGGAGTGTTGAGCTAAGCAAGCTCATGTCAAGCCAGAAAGCTCATGTCGAGCTTTCCGCAACATATCCTGTTTAGGGATTCTTTTGTTTGTACATTGTTTGTCAACACTGGGCATGTTTCTGCCCATTTATGGATATCTGTTGGTAGTGTATATACCTACCAGCCTGCTGTTAGACACCTCAGTACTCACATTATGAGCTACTGAGGTGAGTAGAGTCTTCTCATGTTTTTCCCACTATGATACTTATGCCTATGTTAGACTTAGTTATTCTACAGGTTATGGGCCCCAACCCAAAAAATTTTTCTAACACTCATTACAACGTGTCATACACAACATGAACACCATAAACGACAACCTCTCCACCTCTGTACCACCCCTTGACCTCCAAGGCACAAACTGGCTAATATTCTCTGTGCGTTTCCATACTGTCATACATGGAAAAGGACTATGGGGTCACTTTGATGGAAGCAAGCTACGTCCCACCCTTACCACTTCATCCACCACCCCTTCTGGTACCCCATCCATTGACAAAGGCAAAGCAAAGAGCACTACCCCCACAGTCCCTGTAGGAACGGATGCAGACATCCAAGAATGGGACAGAAATGAGGACATAGTGTGTTCCCTGCTGTCGCAACATTTACCAGACTCTATCCTGATAATGACAGAGAGTTTTGACTATGTCAAGGAAGTCTGGGATGCTGTAGTACAAGAATTCACATACTGAGGGGCTTTCAACCAAATGGAGATGCGGGCCAAGTTTTTGGAGTCCAGATATCCCAAGGATGGTGACATTAGGATGTTCCTAAATGACCTGAGGACCAGGAGAGCAGAGCTGTATGTGATGGGAATAACAATCAATGATGATGACTACTGAAGCACAATACTTCAATCACTTCCTTTCCAACTTGCAAACTTTGCATCATCACAGCTATCTGCAGCGAAGATCATAGGAGGCACAGTACACCCTGATATGTTAGTCACCATGTTGCGTGATGAATGGGATTGCCTATACTCATGGAAGTCACATGGGTCAAGTTCCAGCTCCAAGGCTAAACCGAAGAATTCAGAGGGGGATGACACTATGGCAGTAGAACATGGTCCCAAGAAGCCTAGATGGGAGACAAAAAAACCACCTGGAAAATGCTTTAACTGCAATGAGAAAGGCCACTGGAGATTGGACTGTCCAAAACCACCAAAGAAAAAGAAACAACCAGCTAGTGCCCCAAAGGGGCAGGAGGCCAATGCAGTTGCAACAGATGATGAAGCCTTTTTCATAGAAACAGAGACCCTGGGTGATGAGGACAACCTTACCTCACCAGACATATTCCCAACCTGTGGGGAACAAAACGATGAATGCGCCCTCACAGACAAAAGTGATGAGATGCCAATTGCAGCTCAGTCAGAGGAACACCCACCCCATATCATAATCATCGACTCTGGTGCCGCAAGGCACATATCCCCATACCATGAAGCCTTCCATGATTTCAAAACAATTGAATCGAAGCCACTACAAGCTGCAAACAAGCAGCAATTCAGTGCTACAGGCAAGGGGAGCATGATAGTGGACCTACCGAATGGTGCTGAAATGACAAGCATATGTCTATCGGATGTCCTATATGCACCCGAAGTAGGATATACTCTCATATCAGTGGGGAAGCTAGATGAACAAGGCATAACCACAAAATTTGCCAAGGGATGATGCACTATCCACAATGCAAAAGGGAAGAAGATTGCTGAGGTACCATGTTCTGAGAGAGGGCTGTACAGATTTGAGACAGCAGAAGGATGTGTAGAAGCAAATACCATCGATGAACCAATGTCCCTAGACCAGCTACACCACCACCTTGGACATATCTCACCCCAGATTGCCTGAAAACTTGTTGAGGAACAAATGATAACTGGTGTAAACCTTGAAAGACTATCAGCAAATACTCCCATCAAGTGCGAGTCATGCACTTATGCAAAACTCACCAGGAAGCCCATCTCAAAAGAGCAAACAGATGATTGAGCAACAGAATTTGGCCAAGAGATCCACAGCAATGTGTGGGGGCCAGCACCAGTACAGACGCAAAGGGGGAAGAGCTACTATGTCACCTTCACCAATGATTGGTCATGATATACCCATCTTGAGCTGCTAGCAAACAAATCTGATGTGTTTGCAACCTACCAAGCATTTGATGTCTGGTGCAAAGTTCAATATGAAGCTCAGATCAAATGCCTTCATTTGGATCATGGTGGCAAGTACACTAGTAAGGATTTCAAAGAGTATTTGAAATCGCAAGGGACTAAGCAAAAGCTCACTGTCCATGACACTCCACAACACAATGGTGTAGCAGAACGGCAAAATTGGACCATCCTCGAGTGTGTCCGAGCACTCCTCCATGCAAACAAGCTTCCCCAGTATCTATGGGGCAAGGCAGCCAAACACGTGATCTGGCTCATGAATCGAACCAGTACAAGGGCCCTCGATGGAAAGACACCATATGAAATGGTTCACGGTCGTAAACCTGACATGTCAGAGGTCCACAAGTTTGGAGAGAAGGTGTGGGTGCAAGTAGAGAATCGTAACAAGCTGTCAGCAAGGGCAAAGGAGGGACGATGGCTGGGTTTTGACAAGACCAGCAATGGTGTACGAATTTGGTGGCCTGACACATGAAAAGTGTCCGTTGAGCAAAATATTTGATATATAAAGGGCCATGTCACCACTGCTAGTCTTGAGGGGGAGAGAGTGACATCACCACCAGCAAATGAGACTGCAGAGGCAAACATACCTGCTGCAACAACAAATGTGACAGCAACACCCCAAGCCCCAGCCCCAGAGAACTCCTCAACAAAACAGATAGAGCAACCAGACACTGCCAAAAATGCCTACCATACACCCCATCCCCAATGTACTCAAATGCCAAGCCAGAAAGCTCAAGACCTTCAAGAAGGTTGTGCAGTCATAGCTGTAGAGGCAAACGAGTGGGAGGAAGTCCACATTTTCACTGCAGAGATGGCAGAAGCTGAGGCACTAGAGCCTCAAAACCTGAAAGAAGCTTGAAAACAAGCAGACTGGCACCTATGGGAGCAAGCAATTTGCGAGGAGCTCAACACACTCCAGAAAGCAGGAACCTGGGAGCTAGTGGATGCCCCAGAGGGCATAAATGTTATGATCCGTGCTCCTTCTGTATCCGAGGATAACTGGAGACGGCCTTCAATCACTCTACAAGGTGTCCGAAACGGTTGGCCTTATAGAGCTTAGTGGATCGCGCTCAATGAGATAACGAGGGAAGACGCCAAGTTAAGGCAGAGAGGTAAACGACCGCTGTTAACAAGATTAAAGCTTGAGGCTTTAATCTCTACTTGTACAGACCTTATATACCTATGAGGTGCTATATACTCGTTATAGGTTACTTGGCTGTTCTACTGGTCGTGCGCAGTCCTGACCATGATGCACATCCTGGCTGATGGCATCCTAGTGCTATTTATATTACAATGAGTCAGTACTCTCGCTACTGCTGTGCGATGTTCCATCGCTTTCCTCTGACTCATAATCTTCTTCTCCCGATTGTATCTCCATGGAGTCCTCTCCGTTCTCGCTCTCCATTCTCTCAGTGCTTCCATCCGTATCGGAGGTTGGGTCGGTTGATCCATGGTTATCTTCTTCGTCCTCGGGGTATTCCAATATATCCTCCAAGGTTATCTCCATTCCTGCTTCTCTCGCCAGGTCCTGCATGGCGGTGTAATATTCCCCTTCCTCATCTTCGTATTCTTGCGCCCGTAATTGGTCTGTAGTCTCCTGTACCCATCTTGTAAAGTCGAACAATAGTTCTTGTTCCTCCCGGTCTGGACTGTTCATAACAATGTCTGCCTATCATACACAAGGATGTGGCTTCAGACCTATAGTATAATCTGGGAGAGATCGAGAGAATGCTGAGTGGAGATGACCACAGGCACCTTGTACCCCTGATGTCTTAAGTTGCCTTGACCAGGAGGATTAAGTGTAGCAAGAAGGAACGCTGGAGGAAGATGGAAACTACATGGCAACATAACTCTCTTGTAAGCCAGATCTGCAGGCTTACATAAACACACCTTGACATACTTGGACTGGTACCGTGATGCCTGCACCACTACACTAGCCTGGCTCGATTCACGCTCAACATGACTTACACGTATGCAGCTGAACTATACGAGTACCAAGGCATGCATCCAACACAAATTTCTTCATTTTTACCATCTCTTTTTGTCTTCCCCCCTCCTTGTAGTTTATTCTGCGCCCTTCCAGTTCCAGTCTAATTGTGGTTGATAAAAACCTTCTCTGTGCCTCATTTTCTTCTGCCCCACATCTCCGAACATACCTTGGACCAGTAGAATAAAAGTAGGACAGATCATGTCATGCGAATACTCAGTGAATTATTTACTCCACCTTTTCTCGCCCCTCTTCTCCCTCTATCTCACCTTGAGGATTAAAGCCCAGCAATTGATGGACACGGTCGCGCTCGCATCCCAACCACCTTCCCCTCTCCTCAAGGGGATGAAATGCTTACGTAGTGGATATGTGATGACTAGCGAAGCAGACATTGCTGATTGATCGAGACCTTATCTGAAAGTGCCAACTCTCGTTGCGGACTACTGGGCACAATTGGACACATCTGTAACTACATATGCATATCCCTCCCGCTTCTACTGGTCATGATCTTTCCTGCTCAACTTCTTGGAGACCTTTGTGGGCGACTGTGTTGCCTCATGAATCTTGATGCAGATGGTTATTTTAATCTTTCCGAAGGTTAGCTCCCACAAAACCCTGCTATGACAATCTACTCACTTTTCTTTTCTTGCAAGATTTCCTTCCACCACTTTCCCCCAACCCACGCTTACAACCATTTGTGGATGCTACGCTACCAGCAATGGTACTATTGCTTCTGTCTGTAGCTGCTGCAGTCTTGGTCATATCAGCACCTCTTGATTCAGTGATGACTGCATTCCTGTGTGTGCTGATACCAGCGTGCCCCCCATTCACGCTTGTGACAGAATGGTCTGGCACCTGCCTGATAACTATGGAGCTTCTCAGCAAAGTGGGGCATTGTAGGTCAAGCTGTCTCACCTTCCACCTTGGCTGACGCATTTTCAGAGCAGTTGTCTTCTTTCCTTGCGAGCATGGAAACTTGTCCTGATTGTCAGCTATTGCCATAGTAAGTACATTTGGTACTCCTACCATTTCCACTGGCCTGGGCGATAGCATTGACATAATTCTTCACAGCCTGCTGGCATAGCTCCGGTATGTTGGGATGCAGAACTCCCACCATGTCCCAATGCACAAGTTGGTTAGAGCAGTCGCATACCCCAGGCATCCGCTCATGCAATTCAGTCAATGGTTGAGTCTCAATTGAAGGCCCAGGCGATGGTCCACGCGATTCGGTTGATGATTCAGTTTCGGTTGTCGACCCAGGTGACAATATTGAAGCTCCTTGACAAGGACTAGCTCCATGGCTATGTGTGTTGGGTGAAAGGACCATTGTCAGTGATAACTGGATTCACTGACACATCATACTGCTCATTTATATATGCACAAAGGCTCGACAAAGGGCTACCCAGCTTGCCAACTTGTGAGACCGGTGGTACCTATAGCCGGATACACCCCAAGCGACAAACATTGGTGGTAGCAGGATCCAGCACTGCAGTCAAGCTAATGGATTCAATATTGGTGAGTTATTGCCTCCTAATTCCTTACGTCCTTATTTTATATTAGCCAAAACACATGCTCTTGTTCACCTCGGATTCTCTCCCACCCTGCTATCCCTTAGGACTTTGATCCACCAACGATTCATTGCATCAGGGCACTACAAATGGGAGTACAATGTGTGGCCTGTAGGCATTGGTTATCCATGGATGTTGTCACTGATGCACTGCACCAGGGCACCATGCACGTGAATTAGACGTAATAGATAATAGACTCATTCCGGTACGTCTGACCCATTTTTACCAAGCACGGCTCATGTTCCTGCCTGGTTCCAATGCTCCCCAGCTCACTGCCGGACAATGACAAGTTCCTTCACCCGAGTGCCCCCTCCACGTACACTGCCAACGTACCTTCAAGAGGTATTCAATTACAAGTTCAGATAGGTATTTAAGGATTTCGTGGTCAAACACTGCTTCCTGCAGTCGCTCACACTTTATTCATAATGCGTATGAACATGACCAGCACCAAGAAAACCACCAGTGCCTCCAAGAAGCCCGCTAGGCAGACGATCAGCACCACAGGTGGGAAACCCAGCTCCCAGCCGACATCGTCACAGACACCCACCACTGCCACCACAAAAGCTACGAAAAAACCTACAAGGAAGGCACCCACCCCACCAAAAGAGAACAGGATGCCCGCACCACCTCAAGCACAGACCCAAACCCCAAATGATGCCGTCCTGGCCACCCTGCTTGCCAAGGTTGCAAAACAAGAAGGTAAGTCCATTATTTTCTTCGTACTATCTATACGACTGACATTGTTTAGCAGAGATTGATAAGTTGAAGAAAAGTAGTGCCTCAAAGGCCAAGGATCAAAATATGAAACAGATCCCTCGCCCCCATGGCAGCATTACAAGGCTTCAAGACAAAATGGGTTTGGAGAACAACAAGCCGCTCTACAACTACTATCGAGTAAGTTCTTCCCTCATTTTACTTTCAATGCTAATTTTCGTCGCAGACATATATTGGTGATATCCTAGACAACGCATGTATACCATGCAAAGTTGATTGGAGGCGTCAAGACCCACTTCCCTTAGCCCGGGTTGTAAATATTGTATGTTTATTCTCAGCCACCTCTAAATCCTGACTGTGAACTACGTACACCACACAGGTACATGCTAAGCATCCACAACTTTGACGTTATGAAGGAAACTGGGCTACTCTGGAGATCATGAGGACAGTGCTCAAAAACAAAAGGTCCAACAGAAACAGAAGCCTCTGCGCTCTGAACAGCACCCAAGTTCAGGAAGGTGAGGACCATGAGGGTACTAACAAGGATCAAAACGGGACCAGAAATGCTCCTGAGCTTGAAGAGCTGGGGATGAGCAGTGGTAAGGGTGCAGGTGAAGAAGGAGCAAGCAGTGATGGGGGAGAGGCAGGTGGTGATGCTGGGGAAGAGAGGGATACCAATGACGAGGAAGAGAACGGTGCCCATGACAAGGGAGAGAGTGGTGCTGACAATGATGAGGAGAACAGTGCCAATGATGAGGAAGGGAGTGGCGCTGATGACAATGAAGAGAATGGTGCTGATGATGAGGAAGAGGGCAGCGTCGATGGTGAGGATACTGGGGTTTTGGTGGGGATGAAGAGAAAAGCGATGGAAAGTGGTGGAAAGATGAAGAGGTTGAGGAGGAAGTAGTACAGATATATTGTTGCCTATTGATCTAGTAATAGGCAATAATTACACACTTTTCACGCTCACATCTGAGGGGGCTGACCACCTGAACATTCAACTTAAGCATCTTTTGTAGTCAAGAATGACAGCTAAGACCATCATCTCTTCCACTGACTAACTAGCATGATTTCCTCCAGAACAGGGGTTGTGATTCCCTTCAGTTTCCTTCCCAGAAAAGGTTGTGATTTTTGTCAGTTTCCTTCTGAACAAATGTTGTAATCCTTTAAAAACTCGATATGAATCACAGCCCCTCATGACCTTAAATATAGTGATATTCCTCCATTAAGTGTGGTAATCAAGTACACTAAGGTGCATAATTACTACATTATCAGTGAATATCCACAACACCAATATCCCTATTTATAGTAGGAATTGACCACACCTTATGCTGGAATCAGAGGTTGTTTTTCATGACCCCCTGGATCTCACAGTGAGACTAGCAGGTGTGTAGTGGACATGGGGTTGAGTGGGGATGGTGATGACAGATTGGGTGTTGGGGTTGGTGAGTATGATGCTCAAACTTCCATTGGGGTAGTGATGGGTGACTGCATTAGTCAGCATGAGGAAGGAATGGCCAAGTAGAACATCATAAGAGGCATTTTGCACCACCTGCGCCTGGATGTAAAAGATTGATGTACCAATATGAACTGGAAGGTCCTTTAGGAGACCTATGGTAGCATCCCTAGATGCATTAGCTGACTCCATGACCATAGTGTGATCAGATCTCATTGGTATGCCCAATTTCTCCCATACATCTCATCAAATGCCTATGATCTGCAACCCTTCATCAAGAATCATGTCAACTGTAAGCTTGCTGTTGATGTTGAGTGGAATAGTGTGGAGGTCTTCAATTGGATTGGTGACAATGATGTTATTGGGGAGGGGGTGCTGCTGAACATAAGCAGTGACTGAGTTTTCTTCAGGCACCTCATTGATTGTGGCGATGCTGGTGGTAGCAGTGGTGGGGATCCTTCATGTAGTTATCTGGTCCTTGATATGTTTTTGGATGTCTGGAGTGATTGCATATAGTTCTCATTGGGTAAGGGTGACAGTGCTGCTCAAGCTACGGTCAATGACATCTTGGACTGAAGCTGTGCTCTCAATTGGTGTATTGTAGCAGAATTGGGGGCCAGAGGGTGCTAGAGGAGTCGTTTTGGTAGGTAGCTGGGGGGCTGCAGGCCTGTCAGCTCAAGGGGTACTTTTACTGGTATCTTTGGGCTTCCCCATAGTCCCTATATGTTTACAAATCTTGTCAGTGTGTTTCATAGATGAGACTGCCACTGTATCAAGAAGCCATAACTCTTCTAGCTCCTGGACAGAAATACTTGCCAGCTCTGTCAGCACTGAGTTAGCTGGTGTGGCATCATAAGAGTATTGGTGTGCCATTGAAGCCTTGAGGATATTGGTGTGCACTGTTGGTGGCTGAGGTAGCATGCTTGGCATGGCTTGACCTTGGTTGTGGTGCCAATTGTCGATTCCTTCCATCATGTTCTGGCCCAGAGCTGACCGCCTTGAGACCAGAATGTCATTGGGGAGGGTGAGCCAGTTCTGTGTGTCAGACTTGCACAAGCCCCTCTGTATGTACTCTACTACCTTATGGCAATCACATATTTGGTGGTTTTCTGAGCAGAAATGGCAGTCCCAATTTGTTGGTCCAACGCGTTGAAAAGGTAGAAACTTTCGTAGGTTTTAATATAGATAGTGGGCTTGTTTTCACTAAGCTTAGCCACAATTCGATAAGCTTAAGCTAATACAAGTGGAATGAGATAGATAATGAACAGTTTCATCTTTTAGGGTGTTCTGGGGGTGCGTTCTAACAGCGAAATTCAAGAGAGTAGTGTTTTTAGAGGTTAACAAACAGCCGTTGAAGTTATCTTAGCCATACAGTGCAACAATGAAAGGACAATCCCTGTCAATTCAAAGCGCAGGGTCTCTGGTCTCTGGTCTCTGGTCTCTGAACTCTGGTCTCTGTCTCTGTCTCTGTCTCTAGCACTCTGGAACTCTAAACTCTGAACTCTGGTCTCTGTCTCTGTCTCTGGGTTGGTCGACGACCAAAGAAATCACACTTAACGACGCACACTAAATAGCCCTCTGAAACCGTTCTTGATCACAGCTTGCAGACTTGCATGTGGAAGTGGGGGTGAGACCTCTTGCTTCTCCATGAACAAGTGCGACCGTATTTATATTGTTTAGATACATACAAGAGATAGTAAATATGAAATAGAAAACAATAAGCTTAATTGTTACAGGCACTGTAGAACATTTTGGAAGGTTCGGCAGCATTTCTACCTCACCCTGGGTTATGGGTTTTTCTCTGATTAACGAATGGCAATCCAGCCAGACATGTTCTATGCTCATCTGCATTATTCTGCGTCCACGTGAGCACGTTAAGTTTCCAGATCAATTATGATCAGAATGTATAGTGGATGGACAATCCCTTGATCCATTGTAATTAATCTCAGTTAAGCAGTATGCCGAAGTGCCAGGACCCACAAAGCACTCGTTAATTAGGAGTCTTTGATATTTCTAGGGTTTTGGGCATTGGGTATTGCCTCTCGAATGTTGGACGTTCCGTTCCATGGTCCGGTCATCATTATTGAACTTGCTATAGACATAATACGCCTGCGACAGCCACTAGGTACATTCTTTTATGTTCAAATGCATTCGGGTTCATCAGAAAACTGCTTGTAAGATCCCTTGATGCGACCGGGGTATACTCGATAGGCTATGTAGAGTCCTGAATCCCTCCAGAGAGCGTTCTGATAGCTTGGTTCACTAAGCTTAGTGATAATGAACTGGTTTGAACATGTCCAAGGCTTGAGTATCCTCAATTCGGTCAAACTGGCTACTACAGGATATAGTACCAATCCTCTATAGAGTTCTTTAATGATATAGCCAATGATTCTATGTAGAGAATCATTCCGGAGTATGGAATTCATGTATAGGCGTGAAATCGGCATATCAGTGTTGTGCATACAAGGAGGTGGGTGGCTGAGGTGATTGGTTGCCAAGCTTTCCAGCTAATTGGTCAAGGAATGCATCTGAAACGAGGAATTGCTCTACAGATGACAAGTCAAATGTTGGGTGTGAGGCTGCAGGAAGGACTGGTGGTGGAGCTGGTGCAGGAATGGTAGCAGGGGCCTGCTGGTAGAAATGCGTTGGAAATGTGGCTGCGCTGGATACCCCATTGTGATCGAGAAAAAATCTAGCTGCTCGTTCCACATCCTGGATGTCCCAAGGTTGCATGAGTGGGTGGTCAGGGTTCTTCAGCCAAAGCTGACTGTGTAACTGGCCACAGAAATCGATATGGAACCCTGAGAGGAAGAACATATTACACTCCCTGATTGTGAGCTCTCCTTGGTCAAGTAACCAGTTAGCTATGGTAATGAACTGGTGATAATACTCACCAAACTGATACCAGCTGCGCATGGGGACAGTAGCTTGTGTCTTGACAAAGATTTCCAGGTCGGCAAGTGAGTATTTATGGTTGTCCTCTGCACCAGGATATAATGCTATGATATCGTGTTTGAATTGGCTCCAATCATGACCTTGAGCAAAGCCACAGGATTGCCAGACTTCGTATTCTCAGCTGTTGAGGTAACAGAGGGTGTGCTGGATTAACTCTGAAGGTGTTAGCCCACAATCATGACCCAGAATTTTGAGCTCAGTGAAGAACCACTTAAGTGACAGCGGTTGACCATCAAACTTGGGGGCCCCCCAGTCATGAGGGGCAGGCATGTGGCATTGAGTCTGGGGCCCATGATAATGGTGGTGGTGGTGCTGAGACTGTGTTGGAGCTTGATGTGCTGGCACAGAAGGCTGTGCAAGTGCCAATGGCTGAGCAGTAGCTGGTGTCTGGTACTGGGGAGGATGATGCTGAGGAACTTGAGGAGGGATTGGATATGTAGCTTGAGGGATTGGTGGTGGTAAGGGATCTCCTGCCAGATCTATGTTTGATGGCATTGGAAATGCAATTGAGGAAGATGCTGTCGAGGGGAGGGCAGTATTTCCCCATTGCACGGGAACAAAGCCAGGCCTGGGAGGTGTGGTCAGGGCATTACCATAATGGGGAACTGGAACATGTGTTGGGTTAGGGTTTATAGACAGGGTGTGTTAGGGCAACCTGGGAGGCCTTGACAGCTCAGGGGGAGCCGAAATGACTGCAGGGAAATCCTAAGAGAATATTAAACTATGAGTTATGTACAGGACACATACCTGCAGGGAAATCCTAAGAGAATAGGATGAGGAAACCCCTGCAGGCGAAAACTATGTATATACCTAACTTATATAATCAATATAAATCGAACCAGGCCTAGCTGTGGTGTCTCTAGGTTGCACAAGGCCTGGTGTGGTTGAAACAAATGTGGGATGTGAATATGACAGTCTAGAGTCTGTAGGAATGAGAGGAAATGAGGGAGGGTTTTATCTGGACAGTGAGGGAGTGTATGGAGTATTCTGGCTGTGTTTGCAGTGTGAGCGTTTGAAGGGAGGGATATATAATGCGTTGGAGGGTACAGGGGTGTCGATAGGGTTAATGGAGGTGTTGCTGAGGTGTCTGGAGTGTCCCCTTACAGGGTGTTGGCCCAGGCAAGCTAGTCTTCAAAGAAGTTGTCTTGATAATACACCATTGTCAGATTGATTGTGTACTGAGGTACCATGTAGAGTGCCATTGGTGTTGAAGAGCCTGGTGAGGAATAGATGAATGTGAGCCTCCAGAGTGAGGTGTCAGATATGAGGACCCAGAGAACAAATGAGGGCAGCTCTGAAGCAAGCAGGTGATGTTGGATAATAAAACAGACCTAGAAGCCCCTTGCAGTGGGCTACAGTTGTAAAACAAGTTCTTCGTTAGCAACAAAAATGACTGATAAATAGTCAGACCAATGAAACGGTCTAGGGGCTTGGGTCCGTGTAAAAAGGAGAGCGTGATGAATAAAAGAATGTGTGTGTAATTAGATGGTCAAGAGTATATGTAGAGAGTTTTGAGAGTAACAAACAAAGGAGGAAGGGGGGAAAAAACTAGACTAGCCAGGTGCTCAAGCACCCAGATTTATATTACGAATCCGAGATAATTAGCTACCTGAAGTGGGACAAGTTGTGAGGGAGGTGAATAGTATCTATGGCAACAAAGAGAGGAAACTATACTAAGGAGGGGAGGGCATTGTGCCACTGGAAGCAACAATGGCTCAGAATCAAGTCACGTCGGGATCTGATGAGACAATGGTGAGGAGGAAGCACGCAACAAGCTGTGCATGTAGGCATATTTCCTCCTTCACACAGGACACTGACAGCTGGAAGCCTTGGCAAGGATGCTGGTGGTACAAATGAGGGACCCTGGTGACAGGCAGGGGTGATGGTTTGTGTGATGAGCTGATGAGAGGTTATGTATCAGGGTAATTAGGTGTAGCCTCCCTCAACAAACTGCAATCATGCACCAGTGAATAGGTACTATCACATGTTATGGGTTTCAAAATACCAGAGAGTTTCAAAATGCAGTTTTTTAAGAGATTGCTGCAGCAAATTAGCTGATCTTTGCTTGGGTATATCACCTATATACTACACAATCATGGATCACAAAATAAATCAAGAAGTTTCATTGTGCTTGCCTCACAATCTTGCTGATATTGCATGGGATGACTCAATTTTTGATTAAAACAGCCGTGGATTTGAGCATTTCTCAACACAATACTGTAAAACTTTCAGGGTATCATCTATGTATATCATTAAAGTTAAATACAAAATTATAAAGCATCTAGAGCAGTATGAGGGGAGATACAGACAAAAGGGTGAATTTGCATGACAAGGTGGCTCGACACACATCAGATTTCAAAGTCCGCCCCTCAGATGCATCATGTCATGTTTGTGTGACAATCCGTGACAAAAGTTTTGAAACTCCCAATTTTTGGACCTGCACAATCAGCTTTCTTCTGACACAACCACCTATTGTTATGATCCGTGCTCCTTCTGTATCCAAGGATAACTGGAGATGGCCTTCAATCACTCTACAAGGTGTCCGAGACGGTTGGCCTTATAGAGCTTAGTGGATCGCGCTCAATGAGATAACGAGGGAAGACGCCAAGTTAAGGCAGAGAGGTAAACGACCGCTGTTAACAAGATTAAAGCTTAGGGCTTTAATCTCTACTTGTACAGGCCTTATATACCTATGAGGTGCTATATACTCGTTATAGGTTACTTGGCTGTTCTACTGGCCGTGCGCAGTCCTGACCATGATGCACATCCTGGCTGATGGCATCCTAGTGTTATTTATATTACAATGAGTCAGTACTCTTGCTACTGCTGTGCGATGTTCCATCGCTTTCCTCTGACTCATAATCTTCTTCTCCCGATTGTATCTCCATGGAATCCTCTTCATTCTCGCTCTCCATTCTCTCGGTGCTTCCGTCCGTATCGGAGGTTGGGTCGGTTGATCCATGGTTATCTTCCTCGTCCTCGGGGTATTCCAATATATCCTCCAAGGTTATCTCCATTCCTGCTTCTCTTGCCAGGTCCTGCATGGCGGTATAATATTCCCCTTCCTTGTCTTCGTATTCTTGTGCCCGTAGTTGGTCTGTAGTCTCCTGTACCCATCTTGTAAAGTCGAACAATAAGTCTTGTTCCTCCCGGTCTGGACTGTTCATAACACCTATCAACCTTCTAATAAAGTAACACTTCAAGTGGATAGTTCATATACTATTGCATCAACCCCAAAAGTCCGATTGTTAAAAGGTGTTGTTGATGTTTCCCTATTCATGATTTAGTTAAAGTTTTGAAACTCCCCACACATGATAGTAGTGTAGCCACTGCCTGTGGTTCTTGGGGCCCTCCTACTCTCCATAGCCACATCTGGCTTTGCCAGAATAGAATGGAATTAGAATAAATAAAAAAGGGTGGACATGTGACAAGGTCACACCACCTGTAAGTTAGTATGCCATTTTATGTTTGTATGTACAGCACACACACACTGATACAGGTGCAGTAGAGCGGTGCACAGTTCTGGGTGAACCAACCATGCTTCCTCCTCGGCTTCACCATCCAGGGTCAATGGGGTTGAGGAAAGCCCTGTCCCTCTCCCCCAGCCCACACAGTATCAAGTTCTGTTTTTCTACACCACTGGTAATCTATATTTATATTTTATGTTACCTGGAACCTCACAGTGCAAGATTTATATGGTAAGTAACATTTTTGCTGAGATTTGTAGCTGGTTTGTCTGGTTTCTGACCTTGTGATTACCACACCATCTCCCACAGGGACACAGCCAACTGGCACCTCACCAGCTGCTAAAGCCTCCTCCACCTACAATATATTTTTGATTTGGCCCTGGAAAGTCAGTGTGACATACCATGTTCATGGCTTCCCAAATCCATTGGGCATGGAGGCTGTTCATTTAGACCATTGGCTTTCAGCACATGCTGATTAGAGAAATGAGGGACAAACCTTATCCTATGATAAAGCCTGCCCTGATGTGTCTGAGAGTGTGCCCTGATATCTGGTCCTCCTCCACACCATCCACAGAATACTAAGATGTTGGCCATACTGCTGCTCTTGGTTGCATCCCCACTTGTTGGCACCTCACTGCTCCCTCTTGCACAGCCAAACGACATCCTGTTTGTGGCTGCCTTGAGTCCTCCGGTGCCCCGGCAGCAGGGTACTATACCAACTGTCCCATGTGAACAGGACTGTGAGGGCACTGTGGGGCAAATTAGCATTATACTGAATGTTCCTGCCCCATGTGAACGGGACTGTCACCCTATCAACACCCAAGTCCATGAAGTGAGTTTCAAGTCTCACCAATCCCGGTTGCAGCTGACAGATTCCCAAATCTAGGGTTGTCCGCCCTCAAAATGTTGTCTCCCCAGTTTTGTAAATGGGTATTTCAACTGCCTGAAATGTGTTGGAACGAACATACATGTCGAGGATTTTTCTCCGGCACAAACTACACTTGACTGTAAGTAGGCTTTTCTTGACCTCTCGGTCACAGGTGGCATTAAATAAATACATGACCAGATCTTGTTGAGCAGTGTGTTATACAGGGTTTCAGTGTCCCGAGGCACATCCTTCCTGGTGTTGATCCGAGCATCCCACTCCCAGGGGTCACATCCTCTACGGGAGCTTCAGCAAGGTCAGCCTCGCTGTCTACTAACTTACCACTCGCCACCTTTTGTCTTACCTCTACCACGCCCCGTTCTCCCATCCCTGCTTCCCCCCTGTGCTTTTAGCCAAACTACTATCACCTCAATTGACCCGCTGAACACCCCAACTCCCCAGGGGGCCACGCCGACCAGCACGTCGACCAGCGGCACCATCACACACCATCTCTCTGTTCCTCAATTCTCACACCTAATCATTCCCAGCATTTTGTTTGTTGTATTCGCCTGCCTCGTGGTGTGAGATCATTTCGTTGAAGCTTCTGAACCATATTGCAACTTCTGTCATGTGAATCATGTATATACGTACAATACATTAAGGGACGATATCAAATGAAAAATAAAAAAGATAAAGTATATGAGTTTGTCTCCATATCTTGCCCAGAATGAATATCCGTTAGAGGTGTGTGTCACAGGCGCATTTTCTTCAGAGCCTGACGGACGGCTGGGTCACCTAATACATCTTCCACGCCAGTGAGAACTGCAAAGAAAGAACAAACATCAGAATCAGATAATATCATACCAGACGTGGGTTAATAGGACAGGTAGGAGCCCTTACTGACATCAAAACTGGAGCCCCGATGGTAGTATAGCCATGGTTAGTTCCGGATCTTCAGATGAAAAAATATATAGGAACCGCTGACGTGGTCAATACTCTCAGGTTCTCAATAGGCTGAAGGGCTTTAATGACTCAGCAGCCAGTCAGACAGGCAAAGAACGTTGGAATGTCAAATAACGATGTCAGATTCATGACTGGTGGTGGAGCAGATGCTTGCGGGCAGATGCATGATGGATGCGTCCCGCGACACTGAATACGAGAACAACAAGCGGGTCATCCCTCTTTCTCCGCGCATGCGATCTCATGTGTACATGTCTCGGTCTCCTCATGAGTTTTCACACATGGCATACGTCCGCTCCCGCTCCCTTCGAGTGGCAGCCGCACAGAATCGCTGTGGCGTGGCACACCATAGAAGTTGAGAACGAACGCACCCCAGATGTACGCCTCATTTATTCCTTTACCCAACCTCGGAGCGGGCGGTGGGAGTATATTTTTGCCATTGAATCTGCGAGGCCAGGTTCGAATGATCATTCGCCTCCTTGTTTCTTCCCTGGAAAATATTTCCTTGTGGTCTTGCTCTGAAAGAGCCGCATCGGCGCTTTCAGCCTTCAACATGATCTTTAACAATGCAGTCGTGAGCGGATTTCCGTATTGGGTCAGGTAGTGGCTTAATCTCGTGCCCTTGTGTATGTATCGGAAGAGTAACGATAACATCACTTGGAGGAGTGAGAGAAAGCGACGAGTACGATCCACAGGCGCTCAGGAGCACGGGCGACGCGGGAGTTTCTGGAGTTGGTATGGTTAATGTGGAGAAAACCGAGCATAAGCAAGTCATACCAGGAGCCAAGGTCATCAGGTCGAAGGCATATAACGAGACCCCGTTGGTCGAACTTGTTAATCTTGGGTCTAAAAATCTTGAGATAAATCGTCTATTATTACCTGGGACGCAATGTATTTGACGATCCTTGCACACATTTATTCGGCAATAGCCTCCCGCAAGCAACTGCCAAAAGGTGCCAAAGTACAGTGAATGAGGCATTTCTCGACTCTGGAGAGAGCAATCAAACGATGACGACGAGCATTTTTTCAGGCACGATGATGAAACATGAAGCAACACGCAGAAACACAACAAAAGTACTTATAAGCCAAAACACAAAAAGAAAAACACAAAAAAACAGCAACAAGGTCGGGACCCTCTGCTGTTGGCTGTGCTGTTGTCGTCTTGTGGCAATCCGGCACTTGTATTATGAAAATAAGCTCCCGCACTCCAGAGGCGCACTCGGCTGGTTAGGCCTTGTTTTCGTATCAGAAGCAATGTTGGAATTGAGAACCTAAAATAAACGATACGTCCATCGACGATGACTCATCAAGGCTGTGATGTTGTTATTTGTGAGTCCTTCTTGAAAATTGAAATACAGACTGAAACTTCTTGGTACTCCGGGTATCATGCAGTTTGATACCTATTGTTGCATAATAAACGGAGATAGAGCCTAAAAGGACTGTGGATGTCCGGTCCCCAGGTTCAACAACCACATCCACCGTTCTTCAACTCTTCTTTCTCGCGAAATGATGACCATCCAGTGGGGTCTCTATGCTTTGGCTCCTTGCTGTAGGCAGCACACTCTCCTAAGCTCTAGTCGTTGCAAGGGCGAGTCCCCAGTCTTCTTATACCATTAGACCTCTCGCATCCACTAGTCTCTGTGTAGACATCCAACGCTCTGCTGCTGGAAATACAACGGGACTTGTTCTGTGTGTGCCGCGTTCCAACTTGACCATGGTCAATAGTCTTAGTACTCACTCCCGAATTCTTTAACCTACAGACAGACATGTGACGGCTCGAAATCCCAAAACTGGGTGTATGATCATCTTACATGGCGGATGCATGACACAAACCAGTGCATGACTCGTGACGGTGAGTAGTCCGAGCCACGGCCCTACTTCATGTTTTAATTCACAAAAGAGAAATGGACCGGGGTTGGGAATTTGAGGGGTTCAATCACGGTCGAGGTTGCACAAAGTCTCATTATCAAGCCTGGAATGCCAAACTTATACCCTTCTCAAAAAATACAACCGAAATCGGCCTTGGCTTCAAGTATTCCGCTTACAATAAAACCAGCAGCTATGGTAAGATCACATAATGAAAACGTGGTCGAGCGAGTAGTTGTTGAAGTTTTGCCTCATCTGCACAGGTAACCCTGCTTTGCTGACCGCTATGCAACTGCCGGAGACTCTAAAACCCAATACTACAGTTGGATTTGGTTGGGAAAGCTCAAACTGGGATGGCTGGAAAAATCCACAAATTTGGGCCCTCTTCTAGTCTCAGAAGTCAGCGAGGGCAAGGCCACCGAGCAGCTTGCCGCCAGGGCTTTAGTTAGTCGGACTTGGGTACTGATTCACAGGGCGCCGGGGGCTCTGAGGCAAGTACAGGGGATATTAAGGACAGAGTACTCTAAGAAAGTGTACATAAAATTAGGACATAATCAGTCAAGAGCAGAAGAGGAGGGGGCAGCCGTCCATTCTAGAGTGGTCAGTTTCTCCCCCAGTGGAGGCGCGGAGCCATTCGAAAGGTTTGGGGTGATAAGAACTTCGGGTGTGGCATTCCCCGATCATTTATTTGACCCTCCCGGGCCCTCAAAATCCGAAGCGCGGACTCAATCTCAAGACACTGCTCAATGGCGTTCAAGGCTGCGAAGATGGAGGTTCCGGCGGGAGGAGCAGCCAGAGTGCCAGCAGGGTTGGTGACGAGGATGGGACATACATATGTACACCACTGCGCTTTGGCGGCTCAAGAAGAATATGACACGATCGACGACGGGCATGCTACGGACCCACAACTGGCATTATGTTGACGAAAGTGGGAATAGATCCATTACTAAACCTATGGCTTGTCAGGTACCTTTGGCCATGCATCGTGGGCAGGTGTTGATAGGTGCCGATACTTGGGAAGCGGGAGGTCCAATATTGAGAGATGGACATGTGAACTTGACATAGAACGGGCACTCCAATATAGAACGTTGGAGGAGGGGTGACTGAGGGTCGGTAGCTCAACCACGAATCATCATTTCCAATCTCGGTGGACAATTAGTGGGGTGCCCAAGTCAACTCAAGTTCCGTCAACTGCGTTGATAGGATCGGAAAGAGATCTCACGGGAGCAGTAGGATATCCCAGTTGGAAGTCTCCGCAGCTCTCCCGCATAAGATTGATCACCACCACGGCCAGCATCTGCAAATGAAAGACTGGAGAGAAGGCGATGTAAGTTGATTTGATAGGAAGTTCCCCAACTCGTCGGCCTCTCCTGTGAGACCGAGGCTTTCCGGAGTGGAAGTATGGACTGGGGACGCTCCACGATTCAGCAAAAATTCGAGATCAATCCGAAGGCTAGTCAGAGAAGGGATCTGTTTCAGGATCTGAGAAAGGGGGGCCGAGCTCTCCCATTGTGTGCAATCCCTTCTGTGATTTATATGACAAATACTCCAAGTCCTTGAGGGACATAAAGGTGAGGGGAGTGGCGAGAAATATCCGTAGTAGTGAATCCTCTTCAACTTACACCCCATGGCACTTGAGTAGTTTGAATAACATTTGCACTGCACCAGCATCGCACCCAGCCATTGGATACCACGAGGGTTTTTATTGGAGGGGAGAGGATTTGGATTGGATTGATGGCAGGATGCAAGGGCACCTTTTCACCGTTTGAGTTCTCCCCATCGAATGACATCTCTGACACGTGGACGAGACGAAATGACCACGCGTTATCCTCAGATCGATCAGATGGTAGTTCAAAGATTCATCGTCACTCCATTTCAATGTGAAGGCCTGAAGGCGACTGATGAGTTGACGCAGACTCAACTGCCGCTTAAGTAGTCGCTTTTCCATTTCTAGGTAAACCTCCGGTCACTGTACTCAGGAACAGACTTAAAGTTTAATTCCTCAATGTACATCCCGCCCATCTAATCTGTGTGTTTGTCCCAAGTCTTGCGACCCCAATATACATATATTCACGGAAATGCATCATCATCGTGATCTGAGCTATGTTTACACAACTGTGTTCAAGCGTTTCCGGACATGATAATGCCATCATGTATTCGCGAGGAGAGTACCCCAATGCAGAAGCCAGAAAAACCAGCCCCCTCAGTGTTATGACGCTTGAACGCATGATGGACTACATCTTAGCTCTGGATGTCGACGTCCTATTTGCGACATAGTGAGTCAGAGCAAGGGTGGTTCAACTCCTTGGTCGGCCTCGCTATGCTTCGTTTCCTATAGTTGGAACACCACAGCCTTTTCACATGACCGTGTTACCGGGGGAAGTTCGCTATTCTCAGTGACACGTTGCCTCAGAAGTCTCGAGTGAAAGCTTAATTATTGCCAAGTGATTATCAATACCCTTCATTCCTAACGTTCTATAGGATCAACAATTTAGAAAGTGAACCGAGGATCCTGACTTATGCAATGACAGATAACAGTGAGAAATTGGACCCGCAGAATACATTCGAAGGGAATTTTGAACCCCGTGAAATTTGGGATTCGGAAGATGACTGATACAGTATGTCAGCTGATTCTAGCTGATAGCGGATATAGCCACCTCCGGACTTTGGAGAAGACTTAGCTGAGTACATACATGAGGCGGGTCCCATTACGTTGGGTCCCAGAGTCCTGCCGGTAAACCAGTCACCCTGACGGGCCATCCGATTCAATAGCCCATCGATGAAAACTCAAAGGGCGGCGACTGCTTCTGGCATCTGGCCCATACAGGTGTACACACAGATACATAGACGATATATCAGTTCGTGATACACATGTTCAACTGCACAAATATCTTTCCCTTACAGAGACGGTCCCTCCCCCCTCTAGTGACGTATAAGAACTTTACATGACTTCCCCCACGAGTACTCGGTCATTTATTTCTCCCCTCTTAAGTGCCCTCGGCATCATGTCTAGGAGTAGCCAGGGAGAAGCCCCGTTCACCTTCCACGAGTTCGAGTACGGGAAAATGCCCATAGACCAGTTCTACAACCACCTGACCAAGGTTTACGTTATCAATGAGGGGTTGACCAGAGCTGAAGCCTACTATGTATCCGAACTTCGGGTGTTGAAGGAATCGTCTAAAACATGCCACGAGTACACTATAGCGGTTATCAAGAGGACGGATGGGAAGGACGAAGTAAACTACCTCGCGTTCGAACGATCGATAGGGAAGCAACTGCAGAGTGAAGATGATCTGCATTCCCCCCACCCAAATCGCGCACTTGAGCGACGGATTTTTATGGAGAGGCAAGAGGTACCGGATTCCGACAACGAGGATGTTCAAGGGGAACTGCGACCCGGCCTAGCCCTGGTTGACAGGGCGATGGCCAGCACCACTTCCTTGGATTCCATAAGGAAGAAAGCGGTACTAGCGGATGACCGTGTCCTTGTCCTCAACCGGCCCTACTGTCAAAAGAACGATAAAACAGTAGCAGTTCTCCGCCTCCAACCGCCCCCTAATGCCGTCATCCCCCCGGAATCATCTACAAGCTCATCTACACCTACCATCTCCCGCTTCCGATCCAGGAAACTGAGCAACCCCCCTCGCGAACAAAGCCAACCCCTTCATCGTACAACTTCAGGCCCTAGTGCCATCTCAAATGTTCCTCGCGATCCCACAGTATCCAGCACCACTCCTTCCATAGTCGAGACCTCTCCATCATTCGCTGTGCCTGCCACTCCCACTACGCCGAGAGCTAGCTCGAAACCCACCAAACGAAAATGGATCTACCTATACGAACTAGTCATCATCGCGTACAAACTGAACAAATCCAAATCACTCTACCGGGTATATTCCAAAAATTGCTATTGGTTCGCAGGGATGTTGATCCAGGTTGCACGGATGTTCACTTACATTGAGATGGAGGTACATGAAGGCAATAGTGTCAGTCATCTTCAGCCGGGTGAGGAGACCTTGTCGTGGTATAATAACCAGATGGGAAAGTGGATGAACGTGATTAGGGTTGTGAAGACACCAATGAATTCTACCCTGGAAGCGCTTGTGGATGAGTTCTGGGCGCAGAAGCTGAAATTCGAGGAAGGCGTGAGTTGGATTCTAAAATTAATGGCGTCTGTGTTGAGCACTCGAGAACAGGTCGTTAGGCAGCGACTTCAACACACAAGAGAGGCTAGAGAAAGGGAGAAGCGTAAAGAGGAAGAGCTGCGGAGGGCCCGTGAGGAAAGGCGGAAGGGAGAAGAGGAATTGCGGAAGGCTCGAGAGGATACAGAAATAGAGAGGAGGAAGCGAGAAGAAGAACTGGGGAAGGTGCGGGCGGCCGGGGAGGAAGAACTAAAGAAGGTACAAGAGGCGAAAGAGGAAGAGCTCAAGAGGGTACAAGAGGCGAAAGAGGAAGAGCTCAAGAGGGTACAAGAGGCGAAAGAGGAAGAGCTCAAGAGGGTACAAGAGGCGAAAGAGGAAGAGCTCAAGAGGGTACGAGAAGAGGAGAGGGGGAAGAATGAGGAAGAACTCAGGAGGGTACAAGAGGCGAAAGAGGAAGAACTCAAGAGAGTACGAGAAGAGGAGAGGGGGAAGAACGAGGAGGAGAGGAGGAGAAACGAGGAGGAGCTTCAAAGAGTAAGAAGCGAGCAGGAAAAGGACAGAAAGGCGAGAGGGGAGGCGGAACAGAGAATGAAATTGTTACTAGAGTACGTAAAAGCTGGTAACGCTCCTCCCCCAGAACTACTAGCAGAGATCGCAAAAACGCCTCAAGTATAACAATATTTATAATAGCACGGGCCCCCCGTCGGATAATACTCGTTCCGCTCCTACTTCCTGAAAGCGGTTTTGTTTACCAGGTAACGACTTGAGTAGAGTCCGAACATTCTGTCGGAGGCTTACTTGCTCTGACTTGTATAAATATCAAACGTCACAATTTCAAACTTCACATGCACGTCAACACTAATTGGTTTCAAAGACAATGAGATATAGGTCCCCAACTAGGGGCGGATTGAAACCACCAATAAGCAACACCAACAAATATCGTCTGCTCTGCTCCTCCAACAGTTATCTTCCCCTCAGAGCAGCAGAATACGTCCTCTTCGTGGCAGCCAGAAAATCATCGTAGTCAATCGGTTCCCACTCATCCTCGCTAGGTTCGCTGTCGAAATCCTGATCTTCCAATACAATAACGTCCCTGATCCTCTTCACAACCTCAAACTCTTTTGCGATACCTTCGAGGCAGAGAAAAACGTCTCAGATGAGTTGGTTCATCTGACAACTGGGGTGGGAGGAAGCTGTACCTTTGACCTTGGCAGGCTTTGCCATCGCCATCAAGTCAACTATCACCGTCTTCCTCTCAACGAATTTCTCGTTCTCGTCCTTCCTCTCGGGAACCTCAAAGGTGGTGCGGTCGCGCCCCTGCCCCTTATGTTGACGTAGCTGGTCACCCATCATGTTTCGTCGCGCAGGACGGTGGGGGTGAGTGGGTAGGTTGAGCTTGGAACGGTAAGTACGCGTTCCCTCAACGTTCTGGACCCGTTGTAGTACGGATACGAAAGATGTTTGTTCTTCAGCAGCACGTGCGCGAAGAGCCTAGAGAGAGAGGAAATCATATAAGCATTGGAGGACTCTCAGAGGTGGAGATTTAGTTGAATCATACCTTGTTAAATGCTTTGCGTCGAGAAATCTTCTCTGGTCGAGTCATTGTGGATTAGAGTAAATAGGGGGTATAGGCTTGAGTGTGTGTGGGGGGGGTACTAGTGGTAGTAGTTAAATAAGTTAGGAGTGGAGAAGACCTTGGGTCTCTCTGTGTGTCGCTGGTGATGTAGGTGGTAGCTTGAGCCACCCCACTATGACAGCGGACCGGTATATATAGGGTGTAGATCCGGCTCCGAGTCATATCGGCGACAACCCTGGGCCTTAGTAACAGACGCGTGCCAATGCTCGATTTGGGTGAGCGGTGAGTCACCGCCTCCGAATTGAGTCGAGAGTAGTTGCAACTTGAAAGAAAGCGGTGCCCGGAGACAGGTGTTAGAATTAGCTGAGTCAGCGCTAGTTGGCCGGTTGAAAGGCGAGTCAGAGTGCATCATTGTGGTCACATAGTTTCGTGATAACATACAACAGGAGTCATCAGCTTGAGAAACGGCGCCAGAAGCTGCCAGAAGGTTGCTGAAGGACGTAGTTGGTGGAAGACGGCAGCTTGGCTGAGGCTCAAACATGGACAAATCATACTCTGCATCGGATGTTCCTGGGTCACATGAGCACTTGTGCTCAACACTGTCCAACCGGATCTCTGTGCAGTCTGCGCACTTGCACGTTTTGCCCAGGTCCGACGACCTCACTCAATCTCTCTTTCACGATACAGCAGACAAATTAACCTCTCTTCGAACACTGTCCCCATCCACCCCCCCCTCCGAATGTCTCATGGTGGAAAACGCAAAATCTGATTTGTCGCCGGCTGGATCGCATCTTTCCATTCACCACGGCCTGGGAGACGGGCACGGATGTTTAGCAATGCAGAGTCACTCATGATGCTCGGACGTCTATTCCTTCTATTGTCGCTTTCACGATTTATGACATTATTGCAGACGAACGTTTCCACCAATTGTCCCATTGGCGCCTAGGAGCAGATCATGGACAATGTCCAGAAGACAACCAACGTACCCGCAGGAACCTGCACGAGTACGATAAGGCCGCGAGCATGATGTCACCCCAATATGTATTCGAATCGATTGGAGAAGGCGGACTTGAATAGCGACCCCTCTCAACCGTGGATCTGTCTGTAAAACACACGAGCATACCAGAAGCTAGCAAAGACGATGGGCCCGAGGCGCTTCACGGCTCCATACCAGTGCCTGGTACTGACTTTCTATCTGTTATGGTAGCCTCAGACCGGGTAGCTCCAGGCACTGCCACTGGCCAAATCGCCTGCACATTGGCAACTCCAAATCCGCATGTCATGTCAGTGGCGTAGGGCAGTAGTTTGCTTCGGAAAGTGCCCACAAGCCTACACGAAAGGTATGCAAACCGCGATGCATGATGCGAATCCTGAGATCCTTGGTTGAAACTCAGCAGGTAAGATACGAGAATAATGGGTAATTTCGTACACATGTACTGATAAGGGCGGACCGCCAGGAACGGTGTTCTAACAACAAAGACGGCGAGACTCAACAGAACTCGAAAGGAACGCGGGCGGCTATTAGCCACAGGACGTGGGCCCTGATGAGAAACGCCAGCACCGCCATGCTATGATACAATGTGATCCTGTCCCTATGAGTTGACAAATACTGTATATGTACAGTGGTGTGATTATAATCTACGCAATCATGTCACCGCATCCGAAGGTTGGTAACTGTTCGGTTCGGTGCCCACCTCCGAATAGATCCCAAATAATTCTTTTCCCAGGATAATATCTGTCAGACCACCCGGGCGTTGATAGTACGACATCGGTAAGCAGCCATCAGCATCATCTATCAGCCTAGTAATCATAAGAAGCCTTCCAGGAGCAGTGTACCGGGAGCCTCCGCGTTTGTTCGTCTTGCGTATCCTTTTCGTTTATCTCTAGGAGATGACCATGGATCTGCGGTTAACAACTCAATATTGTAGTGAAGATGAGCAGGAGCCGAAGTCGCCTGGTGGATGGACCTCTAGGGCGCTGATGATGTGTGAAGTAATATGAGCGAGAAGACGTCCTGTGAGAAATGGTCAAGGGGTGGCGTCGATGGAATGAGAGAAGGTGGCGTGGGCGAGATCCTGATTGGACGACAGAAACAACCAGCCTTATTTTTTGGTCGTTCTATCATTGAACTTGGCTATCCATAGAACTTGGACTTGAAATAGTTCGATTTGGGCGGCCATGTGTAGGCGATGAATATCAGGGACATCGCGGTGCATTTGATCTGGTGTTGATGCAGCGGAGGGCTTCATAAATTGACTATATCCCGGGGCTCCGAGCAATGGCCTAGAAGTGGCAGAAACCAGATGCAAGTAGTTCCCGGCGCTGCTCTTTATTATGTTCATAAATGACAGGTTCGCTCGCAAAGATAGAGCGCGCATATTAAACTTCAGTTCAGAGTTTGTCTAGACGCAATGACCATGATTACCCATCATTTCAGGATTCAGTATTCAACACCAGCCCCGAAACCAATGGCTCCTGCCATCCGGGCTTTTGTACACCGGCAAGGCCACGATTGACGGGTACGATTTTGACACACATTTCGGCATTGATATGTAAGCCAGTGACTGCATCCCCTTCCACCGTCTTTCCAGTCAAATCTTTGGCTGGCTGAATGTTAGTATCATTGCAACATGACGTGTACGGGGAGCCGTTTATCTAAAATCCACACAGTACGAGCAAAGCATGAGAAAACAAGCTTAAATCTGGGTATTCTGATCGCAGGCCCTGCCATGATACACATCTCGAGATGGCCTTCTTTTGATCTAACTATTTCAGGCGAGAAGGTGACACCTGCGAAAAACTATAAGCCAATTAATTCCACAATAGATCACAGAAGACCATATATAGTGGCTCTGCTGCGACCGCCACACATCAACGCCAAATTATCTAGGAGGCATGACACCTGCAGACGCACGGTCCAGCTCCACCTTGCAATCTCCCAATGACCTGGCACTGTTCAGAAAATTTCTCACTCGCATCCTTATATTCATAGTCGTTGAAGCTGCATTCATCGCCCTCGCCATCATTTGTGCGATCAGGCCCGTCGATCTACAACTACCTCTTTCGGAAGCCCAGGCCCAGACTGCCTTCACCATCATATTCATCGTGTGGCATGCGGTTGCAATTATCAAGGTAGAATACTGTGTCTTGCACGGTTTCAGCAGCGAATGGTACCACCGTTTTCGCGCCACGAGGAGCCTGATCCCGGGATGCACCGACCTCGTTTCGACAATCAATTCTGGACTGCTTGTTCGAGCTAAACACCTATTCGCGAGGGACGCGAACCTTTCCTACCGTATCTCGTTTCTCGTCTCTTTGGCATTGGTTGCCCTTGCAGGTATTGGACCCAGCGTTATTCGGGTCGATGGTAATCCCCGATTCGTTGCCGGGTCACTCAACATTACGAGGTTCGCCGTCCCAGGAGGGAATATAACTACAATCGGACCTACTGTCATGTCTGCCGGAAGAACGTTTACCGACCTTGAACAGAATCGAGGCACCAACGGCGTTTTTGATGTGCAGGAAGGATTCATAGTTGCAGGGGTGGGCGGGCGCAACAATGGACCAACCACAGACATCACATACCAGTCTGATGTCTGGCTCTATAACATGAGTTGTCGATGGGAAAGGCCCTCGTTTAACCTGTCCTCCTGGAACACCACTTGGTACGCAGGTGGATATACCTGGTTTTCCCGATCCCCACCGTTGACTGGCGCAGAAGCGATTAGCGGTCAGCTCAACTAACACACTCCGGACTAGTTGCTGTCCACTAACACTAGTGCTTAGGAATGATGCCCATGTACCGCTTCTTGAACGACCCGAAGCCTGGTGACCTAAGGAATTACCCCCAATTTATACCAGAAATGGGCGAAATCATAGGGTTATCAGGATATCTGTTCTATGGCTGGAATAGCACCTTTCCGCGCCCACAAAGGAACATGAGCAGTGTCGTCCTTGACCACCTTCCGACATTATACCGCCCTTCCGGATTCCATTTCATTAGCTTCGATGGTGAAGATGGATTCTTCGACTGCCCGCTTGCGACATTCCTCATCTGCGATCCACAGGCTCAACTTGTAGATGGTCAAGTCCTCGTGACACCAGGTAATCAAAGTGTCGCGATTACTTCGACATCTCAGCCTCCAAATCTCCTCTCAGGGAGTGTGGGAAACATTCCGGTTGGAGCTGCTGGTGCTATCCTCAGCCTCAGCTTGCTTGACGCACTTGACACAGATGATGAGAAGGCCGATATTCGCGTAGGCGATCTAGCTGCTCAAGTGTTTCTCAACGACTCTACTCTGGATTTCGACTCCGATTCCCCCACCTCCCCTCATATTGGAGTCCTCCCAATTCAGGACATTCAACGCAACCTCAACAAATACATCGCCGTCACAGCAAAGGGATTTTTCTCCTATTTTCCGGAAATAGATCCTTCACCCGCTCAGGGTGCGGTTTTGGTGGATCAACTAGTGCTTGAGTCGAGCAGACCCTTGCTGATCACAACAATTGTTCTCGCGGTCGGTGTCATCCTCGCACTGGCCACCAATCTCGTCTTGTTGCGCTCGTGGCAAGTTCCACCATTCAAGCTTGAGACATTAATGCGACATGTCGAAGTAGAAGAAAAGGCATCAATTATCTTGAGCCCGCAATCGGATCTTTCGACCGAGGCCTACCATTCATTTAGGTCTCGCGCTGAAACCAAAAGGTTCGTTGCTCTCTCTGGTTCTACTGCATGTTCAAGCGCTCATCATACACTCTCAGACTTCCCAAAACTAGCACTATTCCCACCAGTAGACCGAGAAGCCTACACTTCATGTTACGACTTTCTGTGTTTGTGATTATGGAAGTCGCATTTCTCGCACTGGCTTTCATCTTTTCTTCGCGCAACACTGTCATTCACGCACCGCTATCACCGACAGAAGTCAAAGCTGGAGTCAATGTCCTATTCATCATTTGGCAATCCTTTGCCATCTGGCTCGCTTCTGAAGCAACAACATTTGCCTTCAGCTGTGAATGGTCGCTCCAGCATCAGGGGATACATCATCTGGTACCCGGAATCACCGACCGCGTTTCGCGGCTGACGTCCAACCTCGATGACAGGTCCAGATATTTTTTTACTCGAAGGTCCAGCACAACATTCCGCATCGCTTTCTTCGTTTCGCTGCTGCTGATGGCATTGAGGTCCATCATTCCTGGAGCAATTTCGGTGTCGAATATTCGGAAAAATGACAGGGTTCCGCTCAACGTGAGCGACCTGAGGCAGCTGACTTCCTCTCAAAATGATAGTAACGCGAACAACCTCAGCTTTCATGATGGCCGAAGCCACCTGGTTTACGTGATGGAAGAAGATCTGGGCCTTGTGCATGGCTTTTCGTTAGAGCCTAACTGGATAATGGGTTGGCCTGATGGCTGGGACATCACGAGAGGGAATGCGGAGTATCCGACTGACATTGCCCATTTTGATTTCACTTGCTCATGGGAGATCCCACGATTGGCGTCGCATAATGCGGATACGGCCTGGGTTGTGAACGGGCAGGAATGGGAGGTTTGGGGTACGCCCTTAGATGAGATACAGTATATTGGGGGTAAGTCCTTTAGTGCGAAGGCCCCTGTTCTAGCTGACCATCGTACAGGGATCATTCCGCTGTATCGTTTTGTCGATGTCCAACCAGACCCCCAATCTGCATTTCTATTTATTGGGACAAACGACTCATTTCCGGTCAGCAATGACAAGAACACACGACCCATCACCAACCTCAACAATATCCCGACGCTTGCGCATCCTCGTGGGCTTACGATAAACGTTTCTTCCGATAATACTCATTGGAGAGCCCCTCTCTCCGCCTTCCTCCTGTGCGACCCTCACATGAATCTCTCGGGTGGCGAAGTAGAATTGGTCAGTCCGAACAACCTCAAGGTGATCCGTTCTGGCCTATCGCCTATCGGCAATATACCAGAGAACGCGGCTAGGACGGTCCTCACCCGAACAGTGCTGTACGAACTTGATACAGAGTTCAGGGAGAACGTGAAATATATAAGCCCTACGAGTGCTGGGATCTTCCTCACCAATTTCACTGCTGCGGGGTCGGAGGCGCATCCCCGGGGATTCCCACCACGCGATCTGGCATCGATTGGCCAGAATTTGAACAAATTCGTCAACATTGCGAGCAAGACATTCATGGATGCAGCCCATGTTGATGGGCGGAACCAGTCGAATGTTACGTTCCCCGTCATGGCTATCAGTGGGAGCGGACCTGTTGTGAAACTGGCCTTGGTGGGTAGTCTTCCGGTGGCAATTATTTCGCTTTGCTTTCACGTAGTTATTGTTCTTGCTTATGGAGCATTGGTGCTGGCACTGAGAGTGCGACCCGGTGAACCTTTTGATCTCGAGCACTTGTTATCGAAAATGGGACTCTAAGCAATTGGGACCGTATACTGGAATGTAAAATGTAAATTAGATTCTCTTGTATTCGCTAAGAATGTAATATGGCTTCCATCAGCCGTTCTAATGATAATAGATTGTGTGCTGACCTCGTTCCCGGAACTGGAAACAAAGCGACTGAAGTCCGGAAATTCGAGTCTCCCCCATCCTTCTCAAATGAGGACTGGTTTATGGGCACCTTGAGCTGTCCACGGGTGCCTGTTGTTGGAGCGCTTCATCGGCATCTTAGTCTATATGGGGTAGGGAAAACCCACCCAGGACGGCCCGGCCTCAAGTGTGGCCTCCCCGGGGCCTGGACCTGGATCAAGAAACCGTTGACCAGGAGCAGCCTCTGCCGCGGCCCCTATCACGGTCTCAGAAGTGGTTTGCGGTGTTCATATCGCTCAACGGCGCGCCAAACGTGTTCCTCAACTCCTCTGGCTGCAAGCACATTTTTCACCAGTTGGGTCGCATCTTTCCATCCACCACAGCCTGGGATATGGGCACGAATGAGTGGCAATCCAGGGTGAGAGAGTGACTCATGATGCTCGAACGTCTGTTGCTTCCCTCTATTGTCCCCTTCATGATTCATGATATCATTGCAGACAAACGGTATATACAGGGATGTAGATCCAGTTCGGGGTTTCCATCAGTACTCTGCTGGTGCCTGGGAGGATCTCCAAAGGCAACCAACCCCCTCTGGACGACTCGCCGGAACCCACACAGGTATGGTAAGCCCGCGAGCATGATGTCATCCCAACATCTATTTGAATCAATTAGGAAAGGCGGAATTGGATAGTGGCCCCTCTTAACCGTGGATCTGTCTGTAAAATGCATGGGCACATTAGAGGTTAGCAATGACGATGGACCCGAGGAGGTTTACCATTACCTGGCACCGACTGTAGCTGCTACGGGTAATCAGGCCGGGTAGTTCCAGGCACTGACCAAATCGCTTGCACCTTGGCAACTTCAATCCGCATGTCATGTCAGCGGCGTGGGACAGTGGTTTGCTTCAGAAGATGCCCAAAAGCCCACACGAAAGATCACACCACGATGCATAATACGAACCCTGAGATCCTTGATTGAAGCTCGACAGGCAACCTTCGAGCATAATGGGTAATTTCGTACATGTGCCAATAAGGTCGGACCGTCAGGAGCGGTGTACTGACAACAAAGACAGTGAAACTCCAGACGGCTCGAAAAACCGAAAACACATGTGGCCATTAGCCATAGGAGGCGAGTCCTGATATGAAACGCCAACACCACCATGCTGTAATACAACGTGATCCTATCACAATCATGCAATCATATCCCGTACCCGAAGGTTGGTAGCTATTCGGTTCGGCGCTCACCTCCGGAAGGGTCCCAGATAATTCTTCTCCCAGAGTGCTACTCTCATTTATCCCTAGGAGACGACCATGGATCTACGGCCAACAGCTCAATAGTGTAGTGACAACGAACAGGAGCTGAAGTTGCGCATGCGCAGCTGGTGAACGAACCTCTAGCATGCTGATGAGGTGTTAAATAAGCCGAGCAAGAAAGCGTCCTGTGAGAACGCGCTCGGGGTAGAGATGGGGTGGCGATGATTATACAAAATGAGAGAAGATGGCTTGGAAGGGTTCTTGAGTAGAAGGTGGAAAGAACTAGCCTTAATTTTCGGTCTTTCTGTCATTAGCATAACCAGGTGCACTGTTACTATCCATAGAACTCGAACTTGAAATAATTCGATCTGGCCAGCCATCTCTAGGCGAAGAATATCAGAGATTGTGATGGATTTGGTCTGGTAACTATGCAGCGGAGGGCTCCCACAAATGGACTCACTATCCGCTACACCAGTTACGTATCAGAGATCCCAGAACTTCGAGCAATGGTCCAGAAGTGGCGATAAACATAGAAATCAGATGGAAGTAGTTCTCGGCGCTGCTCCCAAGGTGATATATTCCTATATGACAAGCTCACAATCTCAAAGATTGAGTGCACATATCAAATTTCACTTCGGAGTCTATCTAGGCTCGTTGATCATTGACTCACTGGTAATATGTTCCCATCAAACTCACTTAGAGTTTTCCTTAGCAGAAGCGGTTATTTGTGTAGACAGGAGGGACCCAGTAGCGAAATTAACAGAGGTGGTAACCCATTACCTTAGCATTCAATATTCAACATCCGTCCCTAATCCAATGGCTCCTGCCACCCAGGCTTTTTTATACACCGGCAAGGCCATGATTGATATGCATGCCAGTGATTGCATCCCCTTCCCCTGTCTTTACAGTCAAATATTTGGCTGGCTGAATGTTGATGTCATTGCAATGTGATGTATACGCGGGGTAGTCTATTCAATACTCACACAATATGAGTAGAGCATGAGAAAACCGGCTTACATTGGGTATTTTGATCACAGACCCTGCTATGATACACATCTCGGGATGGCCTTCCTTCGACCTAACCGTTTCAGATGGGAAGATGATAACAGGCCAATTCTGGAACCATCGTGCACGTAGACCACAGAAGACAATATATAGTGCCTCTGCTGCGACCTCCATACATCAACACCAAATCATCCAGGAGGCATGACGCAGGCCGACCCACGGCCCGGTTCCACCTTACAATCTCCCAACGACCTGACGCTGCTCAGGAAATTTCTCATTCGCATCGTCATTTTCGTAATCCTTGAAGTTGCATTTACCGCCCTCGCCCTCATTTGTGCAATCAGGCCAGTCGATTTTCAACTACCTCTGTCTGAAGCGCAGGCTCAGACTGCCTTCACCATCATATTCATTGTGTAGCATGCGGTTGCAATTATCAACATAGAATATTATGTCTTGCATGGGTTCAGCAGCGAATGGTACCATCGTTTTCATGTTACGAGGAGGATGATCCCAGGACACACTGACCTTGTTTCAACAATCAATTCCGGACTGCTCGTTCGGATGAAATACTTGTTCGCAAGAGACGCAAGTCCCTCCTACCGTATCTCGTTTCTCGTCTCTTTGGCGTTGGTTGCCCTTGCGGGTATTGGGCCCAGCGTTATTCGGGTCGATGGTAATCCCCGGTTTGTTGCCGGGTCACTCAATGTTACCAGGTTCACTGTCTCAGGAGGAAATATAACAACAATCGGACTGACTGTCATGTCTGCCGGAAGAACGTTTACCGACCTTGAACAGAATCGAGGCACCAACGGCCTTTTTGATGTGCAGGAAGGATTCCTAATTGCAGGGGTGGATGGGGGTAGCAATGGATTAACCACGGATACCATATACCAGTCTGATGTCTGGCTCTATAACATCAGTTGTCGATGGGAAAGGCCCTCGTTTAACCTGTCCTCTTGGAATACCACTTGGTACGCAGGTGGATATACCTGGTTTTCCCCATCCCCACCGTTGACCGGTGCAAAAGCGATTAGTGGTCAGCTCAACCAGCATTTCCCAGAATGATTACTGTCCACTAACACTAGTGCTTAGGAATGATGCCCATGTACCGCTTCTTGAACGACCCGAAGCCTGGTGACCTAAGAAATTACCCCCAATTTATACCAGAAATGGGTGAAGACACAGGGTTATCGGGATACCTTTTTTATGGCTGGAATAGCACCTTTCCGCGCCCACAAAGGAATATGAGTAGTTTTGTCCTTGACCACATTCCGACATTATATCACCCTTCCGGATTCCATTTCATTAACTTCGATGGTGAAGATGGATTCTTCGACTGCCTGCTTGCAGCATTCCTCATCTGTGATCCACAGGCTCAACTTTTAGATGGCCAAGTCGTTGTGACACCAGGTGTTAAATAAAGTGACAGATCACTTATTAGTTAGTAACAAATTATGATATATAAGTAATTAGTTGTTATGTACATACACCCATCCCTTGGGGATGTTGTAAGGGGACTGGCTTGTATGCTCTGCGTCATGCTCCCCCTTATGCAAGGTATGCCTAGGGATCTGTGGTTGGACGTCCAGGCTCGGCCTTCCTAGCCGATGCCCGATGCCCAAGCCCAGTCTCATCCTTCGGCCACCCCCATCCCCGAGCCTGATCTGTGGGTGACTTCTCACTATTAGTTGTTTGTTTATTGTTTGCACGCATTATTACTGGTAGCTATTGTAGTGTTCGGTTACCTGGTGAAAAGGTGGAGAAACTTTCGTTGGTTTTAATATAAATAGTGGGCTTGTTTTCACTAAGCTTAGCCGCAATTCGATAAGCTTAAGCTAATACAAGTGGAATGAGATAGATAATGAACAGTTTCGTCTTTTAGGGTGTTCTGGGGGTGTGTTCTGACAGCGAAATTCAAGAGAGTAGTGTTTTTAGAGGTTAACGAACAGCCGTTGAAGTTATCTTAGCCGTATGGTGCAACAATGAAAGGACAATCCCTGTCAATTCAAAGCGCTGGGTCTCTGGTCTCTGGTCTCTGGTCTCTGAACTCTGGTCTCTGTCTCTGTCTCTGTCTCTAGCACTCTGGAACTCTAAACTCTAAACTCTGGTCTCTGTCTCTGCCTCTGGGTTGGTCGACGACCGAAGAAATCACACTTAACGACGCACACTAAATAGCCCTCTGAAACCGTTCTTGATCACGGCTCGCAGACTTGCGTGTGGAAGCAGGGGTGAGACCTCTTGCTTCTCCACGAACAAGTGCGACCATATTTATATTGTTTAGATACATACGAGAGATAGTAAATATGAAATAGAAAACAATAAGCTTAATTGTTACAGGCACTGTAGAACATTTTGGAAGGTTCGGCAGCATTTCTACCTCACCCTGGGTTATGGGTTTTTCTCTGATTAACGAATGGCAATCCAGCTAGACGTGTTCTGTGCTTGTCTGCATTATTCTGCATCCACGCGAGCACGTTAAGTTTCCGGATCAATTATGATCGGAATGTATAGCAGATGGACAATCCCTTGATCCATTGTAATTAATCTCAGTTAAGCAGTATGCCGAAGTGCTGGGACCCCCAAAGCACTCATTAATTAGGAGTCTTTGATATTTCTAGGGTTTTGGGCATCAGGTATTGCCTCCCAAACGTTGGACGTTCTGTTCCGTGGTCCGGTCATCATTATTGAACTTGCTATAGATGTAATACGCCTGCGACAGCCGCTAGGTACATTCTTTTATGTTTAAATGCATTTGGGTTCATCAGAAAACTGCTCGTAAGGTCCCTTGATGCGACTGGGGTATACTCGATAGGCTATATAGAGCCCTGAATCCCTCCGGAGAGCGTTCTGATAGCTTGGTTCACTAAGCTTAGTGATAATGAGCTGGTTTGAACACTTCCGAGGCTCGAATATTCTTAGTTTGGTCGAACTGGCTACTACGGGATATAGTACCAATCCTCTATAGAGTTCTTTAATGATATAGCCAATGATTCTATGTAGAGAATCATTCCGGAGTATGGAATTCATGTATAGGCGTGAAATCGGCATATCATCTCCCCCTAACCAAATTGCTGACTGTCCTCAGTCATTATCTCCTTCAAATTCACAGTATCTGAGTCTCTCTGACGTGCTCTATGGTCTAGAACGTTCACCAGCTTCGAGGGTAGCGCACTTTCGCTAAGCTTATTTCAGAATGATGTCATGTCACCAAGTTTAAATGTATAGATCAACTTCTTGTCGCTATAGCTTAAATTTTTATCTCGTTATTGGGTCTTTTAAATGTCCCAAGGTCTCGTTTCATCTCTTTCGTTCTCCCTCTCACTTCTTACTCGTCTATCCTGCTCGCATACTCACTTTTTAACGCCCACTTCAATGGACAGAAACACGCGCAGCAGCAAACGTGCTTGCTACGAGGAGGACTCGGACTCTTCTTCCAGTAAGTAGAGTTCAAGTTACAGTTTTCTCTGTTTTCTTAACCTGTTTTCAGGCTACCCTGGGCCGAGCAACGCCTCAACGGCTTCCCAAGGTGCGCCTTCATCATTGATCGCACAACGTAAGTCGCGTTTTCCCCTGTTCTCGTTGTCTTTACTTATGTTTTCTCTACTTTTAGGTCTCACTATTCGCCTCCCGGCGCGTCGCAACCTCCTATCTCAATGGGAACCACCAGCACCGCATACTAGGAGGGCTAGAGGAGGGCGAGGAGCTCGAGGAGCTCGCGGAAATCGTCAGGTGGGTGTGGCAAGGACCCCTCCTCCACCATACTCTCCGCCCTGCGAACCAACTCCTCCGCCGGCCTCTCCCTTGTATGCTCCAGTGCCAAGACGCGTGATTTCCATCGTGTCATTGTGCAATCCAACCGACAAGCGCTCTGCCGGATTTTCCGCAGAACTCTCGTCAGGTATCCCCGTTGGCAGGCCCTCTGGTGGATTATCCACAGAGGCTTCGTCCAGTTCAATGTCGCTGCCCCCTCTCGCCGTCTCTCTGCGCACCCTGGACGAGGAAGACTCGCTGGTGCTCCCTCCCTTGGGTATTGCATCAGGTTCGGAGGTGCCGGGCCCTTCAACAAACCAGCCTTCTTCCCCCGTACTCTCTTCTGCTACTTCAACGCGTAAGCTTAGTCATTTTTCACGATATATTTGTTCTTTCCGCTGACTTCTGCTTTAGCGCGTATACCAGCTGCCCTTAAAGGAAAACAGAAGGCAAAACCATCGACGCCGCCCCCTACGCCTCTATTTTTGGCAAATTCAAACTCGCCATCACGTTCTCCAGTCCCTGAGATCTCTCAAGCCGACCTCTTTAAAATTTTTAGCTGGTCCTCGTCTCTGGATGGGCAACATGTGCTGGCTTTGCCTAGGTGCCCAACACCATCACCACCTCACTTAGCTGGTGCTCCAGTCATGTCTCCCGCAAGCGCCGTGGAGATTTCTCCTTCGCCAGATTTGGAGCTCCTTCTGGAGCCTTTGCCTGCCCCTCAAGAACCGGCTTTTGTTTTTCAAGACGTGTTCTTAGCTTCTCCGACCCCCGTCCCTTCTTGTTTGCCTAGCCCGGTGAAAAGGTAGAAACGTTCGTATGTTTTAATATGGATAGTGGGCTTGTTTTCACTAAGCTTAGCCGAAATTCGATAAGCTTAAGCTAATACAAGTGGAATGAGATAGATAAGGAACAGTTTCGTCTTTTAGGGTGTTCTGGGGGTGCGTTCTGACAGCGAAATTCAAGAGAGTAGTGTTTTAGAGGTTAACGAACAGCCGTTGCAGTTATCTTAGCCGTACAGTGCAACAATGAAAGGACAATCCCTGTCAATTCAAAGCGCGGGGTCTCTAGTCTCTAGTCTCTGGTCTCTGTCTCTGTCTCTGTCTCTAGCACTCTGGAACTCTAAACTCTGAACTCTGGTCTCTGTCTCTGTCTCTGGGTTGGTCAACGACCGAAGAAATCACACTTAACGACGCACACTAAATAGCCCTCTGAAACCGTTCTTGATCACGGCTCGCAGACTTGCGTGTGGAAGCGGGGGTGAGACCTCTTGCTTCTCCACGAACAAGTGCGACCGTATTTATATTGTTTAGATACCTACGAGAGATAGTAAATATGAAATAGAAAACAATAAGCTTAATTGTTACAGGCACTGTAGAACATTTTGGAAGGTTCGGCAGCATTTCTGTTATGATCCGTGCTCCTTCTGTATCCGAGGATAACTGGAGACGGCCTTCAATCACTCTACAAGGTGTCCGAGACGGTTGGCCTTATAGAGCTTAGTGGATCGCGCTCAATGAGATAACGAGGGAAGACGCCAAGTTAAGGCAGAGAGGTAAACGACCGCTGTTAACAAGATTAAAGCTTAAGGCTTTAATCTCTACTTGTACAGGCCTTATATACCTATGAGATGCTATATACTCGTTATAGGTTACTTGGCTGTTCTACTGGTCATACGCAGTCCTGACCATGATGCACATCCTGGCTGATGGCATCCTAGCGTTATTTATATTACAATGAGTCAGTACTCTCGCTACTGCTGTGCGATGTTCCATCGCTTTCCTCTGACTCATAATCTCCTTCTCCCGATTGTATCTCCATGGAGTCTTCTCCATTCTCGCTCTCCATTCTCTCGGTGCTTCCATCCGTATCGGAGGTTGGATCGGTTGATCCATGGTTATCTTCCTCGTCCTCGGGGTATTCCAATATATCCTCCAAGGTTATCTCCATTCCTGCTTCTCTCGCCAGGTCCTGCATGGCGGTGTAGTACTCCCCTTCCTCGTCTTCGTATTCTTGTGCCCGTAGTTGGTCTGTAGTCTCCTGTACCCATCTTGTAAAGTCGAATAATAATTCTTGTTCCTCCCGGTCTGGACTGTTCATAACATTATCCCCTTCGTAAGGTCTGATGTCCTCATCAGACATATCCTCAGTATAGTCCGACAGGCTCTCCTGTAATGTTTGATTCGGCGATGGGGTCCCAGTCGAAGTATGGGTCGGGTTCTGGGGAGTCGCTTCGGTAGCTTGGTGGTCTGGGGATGGCGGGTCTTGGGTGAGGTCGATGACGATGGGTTCTCTGGAGTGAATGGTGGCGGGTGTGCTGAAGGATCGATTCAGGAAGTCGGTGGCTTCCACTAGCAGATGTGGTGGTGGCGTTGGTGGTCGGAATGACGATGGGGGCATTTTGAATTCGGGTGCGGAGGGGTCTGGCTGAAGCGGGGCGCTGCTCGGTGCTTGCAACAATGTGTCGAATATTGTTGTTTGTGGTTTCGCGTGTGAGGGATCGAGCTCTGCTTGGTATTCCTCGTGGGCGGCGATACAGGCCAGGTACCATACTTGCGGGTTGATGCTGGTAAGGGTTTCTCTCGCAGTGCTTCTCGTAATGGCCTGGGGCAATCTTTCGACAATATCGACATTGGTAGCGCGGGCATCCTGCTTTGATATGGCCGAATCGACGGCAGCAATTGCAGCGAGTTCGGGTGGTGGATAAGTGAGTGGTGGTAGTCCCGATGGGGGCGTCATTAGAAGCAGATATAGCTTGTACAACACTTGATGGTTGGTTACTCGTATCCACCATGGGAGGGTTGGAAGGTTGGGTGGTGGTCCCGATAGGTAGGATAGGGCGGTCCTGACTTCCGCTTCCATTGCTCGGGCTTGGGATCGGACTCTCGAACGGGAATTCGGTGAGAGCGGTTGATAGCATGGCAGAAATGGTATTGCGGTCCTGTTCCTCTGTTGCGCTAGAAAGAATAGTGGCGCATAGTTTTTCGAATTCTGTTGCTCGGTCGTGGACGAGGCGCTTGTGATACAGAAGAGCAGTAAATGTCTTCCAGCAGGTGTCGACCAGGGGTACCATCGCTGGACTGCGTTTAAGACGGGTTCCGGTAATATGAAAGGGAACTTCGTGTAAAAGGATGGATCGTATCTCGGGTTGGTTGGAGGGAAGGAAGGTATGCCGGATGATATAAGGACTGTTGGTCCTGTCTGGTTGGTCGTCAGCGGTATCGGTGGCAGGGTTAGGTTGGCTATTTCCTTCGACGCGGTTCGCCAGGGATATGATTCTTTCCCGGATGAGAAGGCGTCCATCGTTGTCTGGCTCTGGGAGGTCTGGAGTGGTTGCTCGAGTGTTGGGTGGTTGGGTCATTGGTGGGGTTGTCTAGTTTGTGGGCCCTTTTATATTCTTCAATGACTTCCTTGGCGTTCTCCAGGTTTGCTTCTGGCTCCCAGGAATCCTCAGTGGGAAGGTATCCTTTCCATCTGACTAGGAATTGATACTTGTTCCGGAATTTTCTGTGGCGCAGTATTGACTCGACCTCGTATTCTTCTTCTCCATTTACAAGGTCGGGTGGTGGGGCTGTGTTGTATTCCCCATGTGTGTCGTTCTCTTCTGCAGGCATTAGGAGGCTCGCATGAAACTTGTTGTGGATCTTCCATTTGATGGGTAATTTTAGTTCGTAGGTAACAGGTCCGAGTTTTCTTGTTATGGTGAAGGGACCTTCTCGGCGTTGGGCCAGTTTCTTTGAGGCGTACTGAATTGGGAGGTTGCGGTTGTCGAGCCAAACCTTCTGTCCAACTTTTAGATTGATATCTGGCCGGTTATATCTTGCAGCCATTTTTAGTCTGGCTTGTTCATGCGCAGCTTGGGCTTCTTGGCGTATCTTGGCGAGGTATTTAAACTTCTCTCCTATTGCTGGAATGTTCGTTGGCTCCTCGGAGGTCGGAAATCCTTTGGGGCTTGATCCATAGAGGAGTTCAAATGGGGTATGTTGGTGTTCAGCGTGTGTTTTCGAGTTGTGGACATATTCCAGGAGTGGGAGTGCCTTTACCCATTTGTTCGGGTTCGATGAGCAATAGATGCCAAGGTAGAGTTCTATTTCTTGATTGAATCGCTCTGTTTGTCCGTCTGTCTGGGGGTGGTAGGCGGTAGAGAGTGCTTGTTCGATTCCGAGTTGTTTGTAGAATTCTTTCATGGATTTGGCAGCGAATCTGGGGTCGCGATCACTGAGAACTTTCTCGGGAAGGCCAAATCTAGAGAATAGCCGTTTGATAAGAATTTCGGCGATCTTGTCCGCGTTGGCGGTTTTCGCAGTAGGTTCTAGAATTATCCCCTTCGTAAGCTGGTCGACCACGACCAGTATAGAATCATGGGGTCCGTCCGGGGGTAGGTCTGTGATAAGATCCATCGAGATGTTCGAGAATGGACGGGTAGAACGGGGTCCAGGGATAGGTTGAAGCGGTGGTTTTAGGGGGTGGCGATTGATCTTGTATTGTTGGCAAGCGCCACATCCTTTGACGTAGTTTTTGACAAATGATCGCATCCCGGGCCAGTAGGCGTATTCCTGGAGTTTTCTAGTTGTTTCTGCGATTCCAGGGTGTCCTGCGGTGGGTGAGTCGTGTACTCTTTGCAGTAAGCGGCGTCTGAGGTGTAGATCTTGTGGTATAAATAGTTTCCTTGAACACGTGGGTGTCCTGAGTCATCTTCTTGGGCGATGTCGGTCTGTTTCTTTTTCTTCCACAGCTCTTTTATTTCCTGTTTAGTATTTTCGTCGATAATATGGATATGTTGTGGCTGTTCTGAGGTGAAGAATTTGTCAGGGAGTGCAACGACCTGTTTGTTGTCTCTTGTCTTGGGTTCATGATCGGGTCGTCTGGAAAGGGCATCTGCTGGTCCATTTTTCTTTCCAGGGATATGTCGGATTTCGATGTCAAATCGTTGCATGTAGGCAATCCATCGGGCTTGTCTTCTGCTGAGGTCTTCAGGTTTTCTCCAGCGGCGAAGGTTGTCGTGATCTGACCATACGATGGTCTTGTGTGATGATCCTTCTATGTGGTGGCGCCATTCTTTGAGTGCTCGGATAATGGCGAAGAGTTCCTGTTCGGAGCAATGATAGTTGCGTTCGGCTGGTGAGAATCCTTTTGAGAAGTATGCGACTGGGTGTTTAACTCCATTGTTGTCGCGTTGAAGTAGGACTGCTCCTGATGCAAATAGTGATGCGTCGCATTCGATTTCGAAGGGTTTGTCTCGGTCGGGGACCATTAATACCGGTTCGCTTTGGAATTTTCTTTTGAGAGTATCGAAGGCGTTCTGGCATTCTTCTGTCCATTCGAATTTCTTGGTTTTGGACATTAGGGCATTGAGAGGTTTTGCCCATGTGGCGTATTGGTGTATGAATTTTCGATAGAAGTTGCAAAATCCTATGAATTTTCGTACGTCGCGCGGGGTAGTTGGTGTTGGCCATTCAGCGATGCCTTTGAGCTTTGCTGGGTCCATCGAAACTGAGTCGGGAGTGATAATAACTCCTAGATATTCGAGTCGTTGTCGTTCGAATTCGCATTTCTCGGTTTTGAGGTATAGATCGTTGTCCTTGAGTATCTTGAGTACTTCTCTTGTGAGGCGTCGAAGTTCTTGTTTTGTTTTTGCGTGAATGAGGATGTCGTCCATGTAAACGATTACTCCTCCATTGTCGATGAGTTTTCGGAATAATGAGTCCATCATGGTTTGGAATGTTGCTGGGGAGTTACACATTCCAAAGAACATAACCGTGGGTTCGAATAATCCTCGGGGTGTCCTGAAGGCTCCTTTCCATTCATCTCCTTTGCGTATGCGGATGTTGTTGTATCCTGCTCGTACGTCGAGTTTGGTAAAGTATTTTGATCCTCGGAGTTTGTCGAGAATATGAGAGATGAGGGGGAGGTTGTACGCATTTTTGACGGTATGCTCGTTGAGGTACCTGTAGTCTTGACAGGGGCGTAGTTTTCCATCTTTCTTTCCTACGAAGAAGAAAGGTGATGCCATTGGCGATTCGGATGGTCGAATGTATCCCTTTTGAAGGTTTTCTTCTAGGAACGTGTCGAGTTCCTTTTCTTCATTGAGGGAGAGTCGGTAGGACTTCATGGCAATTGGTTTGAATGATTCCTTGAGTTCAATTTTGTGATCCCATGGTCGTTGTGGGGGGAATCGTTCGGCTTGTTTCTTGCTAAATACTGGGAGGTATTCGTGGAATTCCGTGGGTACGACTTTTCTTGGGTCGTCGTTTTTCTTTTCTCCGTGTTGTACGGCGAGGAATTGTGATGCGGAGGCTTTGAAGTTGATTTCTTCGAAGCTTGTGGGCTCTAGTGTGGAGATGTGGTTGAGTTGGTCGTTGTAGATCCAATCGGGTTCCATGGATTGGATGAGTTCTCGGAATATAGTGTTGTCCCAACGTTCGTTTCTCCAGCGTAGTTGTTTGGCATCCCAGTCGATGTCTGGGTTGTGTTCTGCAAGCCAAGGGAATCCAAGGATGAGTCTTGGGCTTCCGAGGGAGACTACTTTTGGTTTGATCTCCATATTCTTCCCGTTAACCGTTAGGTTGAGGGTCGTGTAGTGGGTGGCTGTTCCATTTTCGTTAACAGATCCATCGGCATTTCGTACTTCGATGGGTCGATCGAGGGGTGTTGTTTTGAATGAATGTTGTTTGACCATTCCGGGGTCAATGAAGTTTCCTGCTGCTCCTGAGTCGAGTAGGGCGAGTAGTTCCACGCTTTCGGGTCCTTCCTTAGTGAACTTGTGTTTTCGGATTCGACAGGGTAGATGTATTACGCGTGCTGACGATTCCTGTAACTTTACAACATTAATATCATTTTGTGAATAGGAAAGGGAAGGAGGTCTTTGTGGAGGGCTAGACGTGGTGGCTAGTCTCCTTAGGCAAAATCCTTAACCAGAGGGGCATCTGGGTGGTTGGATTCATTTGCAAAATGTTCGTAGATGTCCTCGACTTCTTCGTCGGTTGCATCTTCTAGTATGTTGTATAGCGAAGTTCTTTTTCCTGTAGCTTACTTGTCTTCTTCTGGATATCGCATTTGACCGGTTTCTGGCATCCAAATTGCGGGGTAATTCGGATCGGCGATATATTGTCTTCTTGGTGGGGCATTCGCGGGCGAAGTGTCCAGTCTTGCGGCAGTTGAAGCATCTCTTTTCTTTGAGATCCTTTCTTTGGGCGTCCGTGAGGATTGCATTGAGGGCTTCGCGGGTGCGTTCTTGTACCAACTGGTGGAGTCTGTCTTCTTCGGTCTCCTCGTCTTCATCAGCTTCCTCGGCGAGTAGATCTGGCTCGTCCTCAAAGTCGAGGTTGTAGACTGCTTCGGTGAGTTGGTCAATATCCATTGCGTTAGGGTCTGTTGCTTGATAGGGCAGTGGGACACGGCGCGTAAAAGCATTTCTTTTCCCTTTAAATGGGCGAGTGCGCGAAGTCGTTGGAAACGAGGGAGTTCCTCGAGTTTGCATATAGTCGCGTTGAGTTTGTAGTATTTGATATGCTGTTCGAGCTTGCTTGAACCAGTCGCTGAGTTTGTTTCCTGGATTGAGGCTAATTGTCTTGATTGCGACGGGGCGATCCAGCCCGTTCTTGAAATAGTTGACCGCCGCCACTCCATCTCCAAGGTCGGCCTGATAGGCAAGTATCTGGAACTGGGATATGTAATCGTCGATATATCGTCCATTCTGTTTGAGGTGGCGGATTCTGTCCATTGCGTCGGCGGGGACATTGTTTGGGGCGAAGGATGTATCGAGTCCTTCGAGAAATTTCTTCCATGTCGGAAGGGTCTGGCTTCCATCAAGTTCTTTGTTTGATTCCAAGAATGCTCCTCTCCATGTTGCGGCGGGGCCGGTGGACATGTATGAAAGGGCGAATTGTATCTTGGTCTTGTCATCGGAAAAGGCTCCTGGCTTTGCATCGATGTATAGTTGTACTGCGTCCTTCCAGAGGCGGAAGTAGTCGGTCTCTCCATTAAAGGTTGGGGGTGTGTTAATTTTTGCGGAGGAGGCCATATTGTTAATGTCAGAGGTTGTGGATTCCTCGTCGGAAGTGTGAATAGACCCGGTAGTGGGGCTAATTTCGGATGGTTCGGATTGTACAGGGGAACTGGATCGAGGCGGTGAGTGTACCGGTGATCCAAGTGGTGATGTGAGGGGTGAGAATGTTCTTGGGGGTTTCTGTTGCGAAGTGTAGTCGCTAGTTCTTGTACTTGTTGAGGGTTGAGGACCGGAGGATGGGGTAGATGTTCTATGAATCGGCTCCCCGAGCTTTGAGCGGGTAGAGGTGGCAGTTCTTTCAGGTGGTGGTTGTTTAGGTAGGGATTGAAGAACTGATGCTGGGGGTGCTGGGTATCCTGGGTCTTCTGTTCGACGTTGAACTCTCTCGGTAGGTTGTGTAGGGTACGGTGCGGAACCAGAGGGTGAACGAGTGAGGGGTATAGGTTTTGTTTTCTTTTTAGGGTCCGTGGTGGAGGGGGTGTGAAGTCGGGTTCGGAGTCGGTTGTCGACCAGTCAGAACTGTTGGATTCTTCGTAGTCGGTGGCAAGGGGGTCGTTTCGGTTTGTAGACAGGGTGAAGAGGGAAGAAGTCGAAGGTGAAGGTGAGGGTGAATAAACAACGCTTGCGGGTGCGTTATCCCAATCGACGCTTGAAGGTGCGGATGACCTGTATACAACGCTTACGGGTGCGTTATCCCAATCAACACTTAAAGGTGTGGATGACCTATCAACGCTTTCGGTGCGTCTGACCAAGGGTGCAGAGGGTATGGTGGCCTGCTCTACGGGGGTGTATCACCGGACAGCGACAAGGCGTGTCGTCAGATACGGTTGGCACTCGGATAGCGATAAAGCGTATCGTCTGCCGGTGTGGAAGGGTAGCGACAAGGCGTACCGATACCACGGGGTGTACGATGGAGTTCGTCCAAAGGAAGCTTTAATCTAATGTTATGATCCGTGCTCCTTCTGTATCCGAGGATAACTGGAGACGGCCTTCAATCACTCTACAAGGTGTCCGAGACGGTTGGCCTTATAGAGCTTAGTGGATCGCGCTCAATGAGATAACGAGGGAAGACGCCAAGTTAAGGCAGAGAGGTAAACGACCGCTGTTAACAAGATTAAAGCTTAGGGCTTTAATCTCTACTTGTACAGGCCTTATATACCTATGAGGTGCTATATACTCGTTATAGGTTACTTGGCTGTTCTACTGGTCGTACGCAGTCCTGACCATGATGCACATCTCTGGCTGATGGCATCCTAGCGTTATTTATATTACAATGAGTCAGTACTCTCGCTACTGCTGTGCGATGTTCCATCGCTTTCCTCTGACTCATAATCTCCTTCTCCGATTGTATCTCCATGGAGTCTTCTCCATTCTCGCTCTCCATTCTCTCGGTGCTTCCATCCGTATCGGAGGTTGGATCGGTGATCCATGGTTATCTTCCTCGTCCTCGGGGTATTCCATATATCCTCCAAGGTTATCTCCATTCCTGCTTCTCTCGCCAGGTCCTGCATGGCGGTGTAGTACTCCCCTTCCTCGTCTTCGTATTCTTGTGCCCGTAGTTGGTCTGTAGTCTCCTGTACCCATCTTGTAAAGTCGAATAATAATTCTTGTTCCTCCCGGTCTGGACTGTTCATAACAATTTCTACCTTGCCCTGGGTTATGGGTTTTTCTCTGATTAATGAATGGCAATCCGGCCAGACGTGTTCCGTGCTCGCCTGCATTATTCTGCGTCCACGCGAGCGCGTTAAGACTCCGGATCAATTATGATCGGAATGTATAGCGGATGGACAGTCCCTTGATCCGTTGTAATTAATCTCAGTTAAGCAATAGGCCGAGGTGCCGGGACCCACAAAGCACTCGTTAATTAGGAGTCTTTGATATTTCTAGGGTTTTTGGGCATCGGGTGTCGCCTCCCGAACGTTGAACGTTCCGTTCCGTGGTCCGGTCATCATTATTGGGCTCGCTTTCGACGTAATACTCCTGCGACAGCCGCTAGGTACATTCTTTATATTCAAACGCATCCGGGTTCATCAGAAAACTGCTCGTAAGGTCCCTTGATGCGACCGGAGTATACTCGATAGACTATGTAGAGTCCTGAATCCCTCTGGAAAGCGTTCCGATAGTTTGGTTCACTAAGCTTAGTGATAATGAACTGGTTTGAACACTTCCAAGGCTCGAATATCCTCAATTCGGTCGAACTGGCTACTACGGGACATAGTACCAATCCTCTATAGAGTTCTTTAATGATATAGCCAATGATTCTATGTAGAGAATCGTTCCGGAGTACGGAATTCATGTATAGGCGTGAAATCGGCGTATCATCTCCCCCTAACCAATTGCTGACTGTCCTCAGTCATTATCTCCTTCAAATTCGCAGAATCTGAGTCTCTCTGACGCGCTCTATGGTCTAGAACGTTCACCAGCTTCGAGGGTAGCGCACTTTCGCTAAGCTTATTCCAAATGATGTCATGTCACCGAGTTTAAATGTATAGATCAACTTCTTGTTGCTATAGCTTAAATTTTTATCTCTTTATTGGGTCTTTTAAATGTCCCAAGTTCTCGTTTCCTCTCTTTCGTTCTCCCTCTCACTCTTTATTCGTTTTATCCTGCTCGCAGATCACTCCTTAACGCCCACTTCTATCAACAATGGACAGAAACACGCGCAGCAGCAAACGTGCCCGATACGAAGTAGACACGGACTCCTCCTCTGGTGAGTAGAGTTCGTGTTACAATCATCTTTGTTTTTCCTCACACTGTCCTCAGACTACGCTGGGCCTAGCACTGCCCCTCCGGCCTCTCAGGACGCGCCCTCTTCGTCGATTGCGCAACGTAAGTCTCTTTTCTCTCGCTCTCGTTGTTTTCCTCATGCTTTCTTTGTCCTTAGGTCTCACTATTCGCCTCCCGGCGCGTCGCAACCTCCTTCCTCAATGGGAACCACCAGCACCACGTGTTAGGAGAGCTAGAGGAGGGCGAGTGGGACGAGGAGCTCGCGGAAATCGCCAGGGAGGTGTGGATAGGACCCCTCCCCCACCGTACTCGCCGCCCCGCGAACCAACCCCTCGGCCGGCCACTCCCCTGTCCACTCCTGTGCCGCGACGCGTCATCTCGATCGCGTCACTGTGCAATCCAACTGACGAGAGTTCTGCCGGATTGTCCGCAGAACTTTCGTTAGGTATCCCTGTCGGCGGGCCCTCTGGTGGATTATCCACAGAGGCTCCGTCCAGTTCAATGTTGCTGCCCCCTCTCGCCATCTCTCTGCGCACCCTGGACGGTGAAGGCTCGCTGGTGCTCCCTCCCCTGGGTATTGCGTCAGGTTCAGAGGTGCCGGGCCCTTCAACAAACCGCCCCTCCTCTCCTGTAGCCTCTTCGGCTACTTCTACGCGTAAGCTTAAGCCTTTTTCTGCTTATTTCTCCGCTCCTGCTAATAGTGTGCCTCATAGCTCGTATCCCTGCCGCTCTCAAAGGCAAGCAACGTGCACAGTCATCTGCGCCGCCCCCGTCGCCTCTGTTCCTGGCGAGTTCAAATTCGCCATCGCATTCTCCGGTCCCAGAGGTCTCCCAAGAAGACCTCTTCAAAATTTTTAACTGGTCCTCTACCCTGGTCGAGCGGAACGCATTGGCCTCTCCCAGGTGTCCTACGCCCTCGCTTCCTCACTTGGCTTCTGCTTCAGTCGAGTCTCTCCCAAGTCCCGCGGAGGCCTCGCCTTCTCCAGATTTGGAGCTCCTCTTGGAGCCTTCGCCTGTTCCCCAGGAGCCGGCGTTCGTTTTTCAAGACTCATTCTTAGCTTCTCCAACCCCCGTCCCCTCTCGTTTGCCGAGCCCGGTGGTCCCAGACACATCCCAGTCCTTGCCTCCCCAAGCCGGACCTTCAGGGTCGCGTCGCGCGCGCGTAACCCTACCGAAGAAAAGCTCTAACACGCGCCCAAAGAAATATACTCCCCGGGCGCGCATCCGACGTTCTGAAGCCGAAATAATCCGGGATCATGGATACCGGCACCCAGTCCCGCTCTTTTGTGAGGACTTTTCTAGGCTGCTGGCAGCTAGCCAGCTTTCGGTACGTTCTCCAAGTTTTTCTCGTGTTTCCTTATTAACTGTTTTGCCCCTTCCCTAGTACGTGCCGCCTCGGTCTCGGTGCACTACTTGCGCCGCTCGTAAGTTGGAGTGCGAGCCTCTGGGCAAGGGTAAGAAGTGTCGCAGCTGCGACCTGTACAACTACCCCTGTACCTTCGCAGACCATCCGCGAGTCTCGGCTGGCGTTGCGAACGCCCTGGTCACGTCCTCACTGACCAGTGAATACCGTAAGTTTCTCTGTTCACTGTTTTTCCCATTTATTCACTTTTTATTTCCCAGATCTTGCTGCCTTCGCACGTGTTGCGTCCTCCAGCTTGGTCAGTCTGGAGGCCAATCGTGTTGCCTACGAGGCATCGGCCTTCCACCACCGCCGTGTAATCTACCAGTTCGTCCAGGAGATGCAAGCTACCAGGACGGCCTTGGACGGTAACGACGTGGCGTTCGTGGAGATGGGTATGGCCGAGTCCCTCGAAGACGTCCAGGCGTTCTTCGAGTTTGCTGACAACTTTCCGGGGGTCCCGACATACGAAGAATTCGAGGAGCTCAAATCGCTCCTCTTCCTCGCTTTCCCGATGACTCAGGATCCGGAGTCTGTCTTGGAGGACTTGAACTAGTGCCTGCTTCCCTTTCCTCTCTTGAATGTAATATATCCTCTTGTCCTGTATATAGTTACATTTCGCTTAACGATTCTTGTCTCTTGGTATCTTTCTGAGTTAAGCTTAAGGCCCTTCTGGAATATCCCAAGCTAAGCTAAGGCTTCCAGCCGCTTATACGCTCATCAGATATTTCTCTGATACTTCTGCTATGTTTATTGACATCTCAGCGCGCCACGATTCGCCATGTGTAGTGAACCGGTCATCCGTTCCGGCTTCATTTACAAGCCCGAACCCGAACCAGCCTGTACACGGGGTTTGACGCGCCATTTGCGCCACTTGGGGCCCGTCTCCCCCTAGCCAAATTGAAATCGGTGCCCTCACCGTTCCATCCGAATCCCTGTGCACACTGATAACCGCGAGACCCTGGCGACCTGTTACCCAATAAGGCAACTGTGGTTCAGCTAGTCTGTCGAAGGCTGGCTACTCAAGATTACAGGTTTCCTAGGCCTCTCAGGTCATAAGCTTAGGGTGGAGGGTGCTCTTTATCCACTCGTCATGATTCGTCATCACTGCCGACAGCCTTTTCTTATAAAAGCGAGGGAGCGACGTCTCATTCTAGCAGACACTCTTTGTAAGAAAATGGCTTCTTCAATCCCCAACCTTCAAGTCGAGCTCGACGATCTCATCAGCAACACCAAAGGTCGTCTTCAGCGCCTGCAAAACGGTCAAGTCGCTCGTCCCCTCGTCGAGAAGGCTCTCCTCGCATTCGACGCCCCTGGGGTATGTCTATTCTTTTCATGCTTCTCTCGCTGTTCCTCAATCATTTCTAGTCTGCTTATATTGAAGCGTTATCGGAGGATAATGAAGCTATCAAGCTTCATGTCAACCAAGACTACGTCTTCCGTATTCGCAAGCTCTACGAAATTTACCAAAACAACTACCATTCGTCTTATGAGATGCCCGCGATCTATAAGGCGCTCTCTGAATGCTGTAGCCGCATTAATCGCGTCCGCTCTGAAGAATCCCACAAAACCCGTACCGAAGAGGCTCAGAACCCGTCGTCCACGACTGGCTCTACTTCCTCCAACGTTGCCGAAGGCTCTGCTGTCCCCAAACGCGTAAGCTTAGCGTTCTTTTGGCTTCAAATCGTCTTCTCATGCATAAGCTTAGCCTCGCAAGGGTCGCAAGGCCCCTATCTCTGCTGCTGTTGTGGTAGACACCGATACCGAGCCTGCGGAGAGTATGAATAGTGCCTCCAACTCCCGAGCAACTGGTGCTGACACGGTAATCTAGCTGCTTCTCAACCTATTACATTGGCTGAGATCATCGCTCGCCTTCAGGACATGATGGTCGACGAGGAGGTCTCTCAAGCTATCGTCGAAGAGGTTCGTGTAGTTCCGCCTTATCGCAAGCGTCGTTTGTCTACCTCCGACGTGGTGCGCCAGCTCCACTCCCCCCAACCACTGATTCTGACTTCCTCTCTCTCTAGGAGACTGTCAAAAAGTCCTCATCGTCTAAAGGCTCTGTCCGTCTTCTTCCCTATTGTCAAGTTCCCAATATGAACACTAAACACTGCTGTTATGTCCGGGCTGAACAGGTTCTAGCCAAAGCCAGCGCCAATACTGCCAAACGCGCCCGTACCGAGTCTGCTTCTGATGAGCGCACCTTCGCAGGCTTATCCGGTGGGCAATTTCTCACTTCTGTTCGTTAAGCTTAGCGGTTCTGACACTTTTCCCGGGCAGCTCGTTTGCTCCAGGAACTCCAAAACCTCCTGTCTCACTCTCGCGACGAGTACGAGTCTGAATCTCGCAGTGACGACGCTCGGTCTGTCAAATGCGACCTCAATTCGCTCAGCCGGGACTTCATCGAGGCTATTCCCTCGCTCGAAGCTAACTTAAAGAGGTTCCAATTCCTCATTCAAGAGCGCATCCGTCTCAAAAGTCTTTTGCGCAACCTCTCCGACTTGGACAAGCCCCTCCCCACTTAAGCTTAACGCTTTTACAGTCCCTAGGATAGTTTTCCGTCGATAAGTAGATAGTTCTGTCCACAATATCAGGTTTTTTTCTATCCTTCCAACTCTTCCGGCTCCCATCTGTCACTAGGCTCATCCTCAGTAGTCTCCTCCAGGGTCTTCAGTCCCTCTGGCGACAGATCTATCAACTCTTGTAATTCCGGCGGCAACGGTATATGTTTCCTGGCTAAGTAGGGAATTACTCTGAACGCCGCCACTTTATTCTGCCATACCGAACCGTCCAACTCTGCCAGGATATAAGATCCTCCCTTTGATCTAGATATGACCACCATGGGTCCTAGATACCTGGGTTTCATCTTCCTGTCTGCTGAGCTCTCTATAGCCGTATTTCTCACTAATACTAAATCTCCCGCGCCGAAGCGATAGTCTTTTATCTTATGCGCTGCTTGCCGTTCCATTTCCCAAGCCTTGCTAAGCTTAGTGTCTGAAACACGCTGACGCATCTCCTCAACATGCCGAACATGTTTTGCCAAAGCCTGAGCTCGATATCCTATCAACTCGGCCGTGGTCAAGTACTTATTCGGTAGCTGCACCAGCCAAGTGGCCTCTTTGACATCCAAAGGTAGCGTCGGGTGCGCTCCGGTTACCAAAAAGTACGGGGAACACCCCATTCCTTTTCTAATGGTGATCCGATCTGCCCACATAACGTGCGGTAGGTGCCAATACCACTTTTTGACGTCTCCATCTGTAGCTTTGTACAACATTTGTCGCACATCCCAGTGGGGTCGCTCAATAATCCCGTTCGCTTTGGAATTGTAAGGAGATATCGTTACTCCCTTTATCCCATATTTTTCTTCCTAGCCATCGAACAGCTTTCTTAAATGGAGAACCGTTGTCCGTGACAATCTTCACTATACAGCCCCATCGGCAAATGATATCTTCGAATAACCACTGCGCGATCGAACTGGCGTTCTCTTTTCTCAACGCTTTTGCCTCCATCCAAGATGACAGTCCACACCTTCCATGCACAATATAACTACACCCATTAGAACTTGGCGTCATATGTAGTGTGTCCACATGTAGCACTTGGAATATCGACGGCGTGGGCGTTACTATTGGCGGCGTCTCGATGATCACCTTTTGCCGTTGCTGGCATAGATGGCACGATTGCACATACCAAGCTACGTCTCCTTCAACTTCCGGCCACCAGAACCTCTGCGTTATAAGCTTAGTGGTTGCGTATATTCCTCTGTGTCCTAGGAAGTCGTGGCTGGCTCGCAACATATACATACGTTGCTCCTTATCCACTACTAGCTGATGCTGACCGCTAGGACTTCGTCCTATACAGCCTCCCCTCTTTATCCAAGAAGAAATGCTCTACCATATGCTTAAGCTTACGCAGATCTGGCTCATCCAAGCCTTCAGCTGCGCTACTGCCCCCTGTTTTCAGGTATTCCCTGACTTTGGGTATCCTTTCATCTTGTATTCGCGCTGTATCTGTCCTGCGCGACTCATCATATGTTTCCTCTATCTCGGCCGACTTTTCCTCTTCGAAATCTGGCACTAGCCTGACATCCGTCATTAAGCTTAGTACTTGTCGATGGTTTTCTGGACAGGCTGGGTCTTCTATAACCCTAAGCTTAGCCTGTTGTTCATCCAAGTACTCTTCCCGGGCTTGATCCAGCTCATACTCAAAATCATACACATCACGCGCCAGACCCTGGTTGAAGCCAGAGCGACTGTCGATCTCATCGCAGAAGGCTTCCAAGGGTAAAGGATCTGCGGCCCCTGGATCTTCTTTGATCAGTTCGAACTCCTCTCCTTCATCCTCGGATCCATCGTCGAAGCGACGGGCTGTCTCATCACCGGGATAGTAGCGTCGCCTGGACAGTCCGTCCGGTCCAAAGTTCTTCCCTTCTTTGTGTACTAGCGTGAAGTGGAACGACCTAATGAAGTCCACCCAGCGGTTTACTGTGGCGTTCGGGAGCTTCCCTGGGTTGTTTAACATCCCGAAGAGAAACTTCGCATCCGTCTCCACCACTAAGTTTCTTGATCCCCACAGTAAATATTTCTCTTGTTCCAGCACCATTCTTAAGCCGCATAGCTCTCGCTTGGGCTGAGAGTATCTCTGCTGTCTTTCATCCAATAATATTGACCCAAACTTCACATAATGTATAAGCTTAGCGTCTTCTCCATCTCTCTGATATATGTAGTATCCCACCGCCCTCCATGAGGTATCCACGGCTACTACTATGGGTTGTTTACTCGGAAATTCGGGGTTCCTGGTCGGGAAACAGCGCTGAATCGCATCTTTCAGCTCCTGCTGCGCTTTCCGTTCGTTTTCTCCCCACTCAAACTCTTGCCCTTTTTTAAGCTTTTCGTACAGAGGTGCCGCTATGGCTATGAACTTTGGGATATGATTCCTGCAGCGCGTAGCTGTTCCTAGAAAACCCCTTAGCTCGGAGACATTCTCGCAATCCCCCCATCTTAATATCTTCCCAATGGTGTCTGTAGCAGGCAACCGTCCTTTATATGAGCATTCAAAACCCACCACGGTGATTTCATCAGCGCAGATAGTCGTCTTGGGCCCAGAGAAGGTCCCTCCTACGTATTTCATCCTCTGTAGAATCCTATTGACGGTCTGCATGTGTTCCCATACAAATCTTCGGATCCCTGGGTTCTCTTTCAACGTCTCTTCCGTGCCATCTGGCAACTCATATCTAGTTTTCGGCCCTCTGATAGGTACATCATCTATGTACGGCATCGTGTATTCTGGTATCTCACTGGCTAGGATCGCTGTTACATCCTCATGGAATATAGGCACTGAGTTGGTCCATCCCATGGGTAATGTCACTAAGCGTAGCGCTCCAAAAGGCGTCTGGAACGTTGTTAAGTCCCGAGACGACTCAGCTAACAGTCGCTCGTCATAGCCAACATATAGATCCAGAATGCCTCCGCAAGCTCTGCCTGCGAAGTGCATCGCCAAATCTTCCGTTGCTGGCGGCAGTCCTGAATGCGCTATCGTCACTCTGTTCAGCGGCTCCAAGCTGTGTACCAGTCTCAAACTTTTCCCATCTTTCTTCACCACACAGAACCATCGGGATCTATAGGATGAGTTCGACGGCTCGTATACACCAGCACTAATCTTTCTCTTTATAATGGCACAGACTTCATCATAGATCGCTGGTGGAATCGGAATGGGCTTCTCCACCCACGGAGTATGTTCTACCGTCGGTATCTCGATCGGCGGGAAGAAGTCTTCCCTAAAACATCCCCTCTCCTCATCTGTCCATGCGAATGCCCTTTCCTGAAGCATCATGACTTGGTGCATCAGCTTTCTTTCTTCTGGCCACAAGAAATCCCCTGCATGGGCTTCATCCAGCTTAAGCTTGCGCTCCTCCGTATATCTGCCTGTCGGGACAAACTCTGGAGGATGCATGCTAAGCTTAGGCATTTCTGCCAGCGGATCCCCTTTTATTTCTCGTTTTATCCTGAATTTCTCCGGTAAATCACCTAACACTGGCCTCACTTTTAAAGCGACTGGTTTATATTTCTTCCCAGCCAGGCATTGTACAATATCTTCGTCATCCCCTTCAGTTTCGAAGACAGTCATTCCCTGACCCTCCGTATCCTGTGCGTTGGCGATGCGCCCTAGGCACGAATAACGCCGTTGCTCTATCTTCCTGTGGGCAGTCCTCATCGCGTATGACTCGGTCAATGAACATTAGCTGTAGCTCGGCCTCTGAGAAGCTTCCTTTTGCTAAGCTTAGTGTTTGTGCGACGACAGGGCCCTTCTCATCATCATAGTCTATTATACAAGCCACCTCTCCTTGTCCCTCAGTCAACTCATCGAGGTTTCTTGAAAATTTTGACTGTTTTCCCTAAGCTTAGGAGGATTACACTCTCCTCGAGCATAAGTTGGTAACACAGCCCGTTCTCTGGTATTTGGGTCCGTAATAACCAAGGTTTGCTCGCCACTGGCGCTATTCCTGACTTCGCTAGCCGTCATTACATCAAAGGGTCGTCCCAAGAGTACTCGATACGCGGGGTTACGAACGATGTGAACTTGCAAATAGATTGTGACTCCCCCGCAGGTAAAGCCTACGTTCTTTGCCAGTCCACAAGTCTTTTCAACCTGCCCATTCGCACTCTGCAAATTTATCGTAGTATCTGGATCCCAAGAAACTTGACATGCAATCGCCGCTTCCTGACTCATGGAGACGATCTGTGACCCGCTATCTAGCAAGGCCTCTTCCTGCCGAATCCCATTTATCAGAGTTGGCACTACTCTCAACGGCTCGCATTCTTTCGCAATAAACACTTGCCGTCCCCTGTCTCTTCGAGGAAGTGACTCCAAGTACTGCATGATTGGATCCTGCGCTACCCAGGCTTGGGTTGCCGAGCCTTCTCGGAGCACTGTATCATACTTCCGAGTGCCGTCTGCTAGCTCCGTTATCATGACTTGTACTGGCCCACTATTAATCTCTATATCTTCTGTATCATCGTCCCAGGGCCCTACTCCTGCTATTAAGCTTTGACTTGTGGGTACCCGTTTTCTCATAATGCGCTCCCTATAAGCGTTCCTGTATATCGGTGACAATGCCAAGAGTTCTCCATGCGATACTGAGGCTTCTCGCTTCAATACCCTGCTGAGTACTTCCTCCACATCGACACTCCTCTCTATAGGGGCCTGGTGCTTATACGCAGGCTCCTTCTTAGATGGTTCCATCCTTCTGACAGGCAACGGTGGCACCTCAACGACCGGGCGCAGTGGTTTCACATTTCTATATGGTAATTCCCCTGCTGCAGCACGCACTGGTTCCTCCGTTGTCTGCCCTATTTCCTCATTTTCTGATTCTTCTGATCGCTCGGAATCCGACGCGTCCTCAGGAGTCTGTCCTCTGGCGAAGGCGACCTTCTTCTTCAGAGCCGGCTCCTTCCTCGAACCCTTTAGAAACCCGACTCCGAGTTCCAAGTCTTCGCGCCACTCCTGGTGTCCAAATACTGGCTTGCCGAGGGCGTACCATCCGTCAGACCACTAAGCTTAGCCTGTATCTGGGCCAATTGCTCGGCCAAAGACTGTATCTCGACGTTATCATCCTTTCTTGTCATAAGCTTAACCTTTGGGGTACTCCCAGCGTGGATGGCAGCTGTCTCCAACATTTCCATGCGCTGCTTCAGACGGCGGATTTCTTCTTCCGCTGGCGACCTTTGGTTTTCTGACCTCGGGAACGCTCTCTGTGCAAACACTGCTGACGTTGGTACTTGCGGTAACTCAGGCTCAACCTCCGGCAGTTCTGGTATCTGAACGAAGAGTTGTCCCTTTGTCGCATAGTACTTTGCCACTTTCTCTTTAATAGGCCCTTCTCCTCGAGGGATACTCGAGCCGTCTCCCATATATATTTTGTTCCCTTCGACTCTAATTCGGCCGGCTTGTTTATCCGCCTCCATGTCCGGGCAGAATAACCAACTATGCCCTAATAACCAGCAGTAGAAACACTTGCGATCGGAAAGCGACCCTGCCGGCCCACTTCCGGTATTCCTCTGGGCGTGATTATAACCGGCATGATTATGTCCGTCTTTCGCCGAGCTCTCTAAATATGTTTTTAAGGTATGCCCCTGGATATTCATGAGGTCCTTAAGCTCAGCGAGGCCACCTGCCATCTGCGAGACTTCATCCTGAAATTTCTGCTTTAAGCTTTGCAGTTCTCGCTTTACCACCGGGTCATAAGTCCCTGTTCCGGACGTCGCAGGTGGATGGCTCATCGATGCCGAGTTTACCGGCCTCAAATCCTGATGAAGGGATCGCATAAGTGTTTTGCCAATCGAAATTTCGACAGCTTTATCCACGACAATCCTCCAATCATAGGGGTCCTCTTCGCGTAAATCCTTCGCAGTCAGTGCCGACCCATCACTTGCGGTTCTACGCGCCCCGGTGATCGCTAATCTCGCATTGAGCACATCCTGGAACACCGAGTCCAGTGCGCTCGTAAATAACTCGACTAGCTCTCGGTTCGAGACTACCGCCGGCGACTTTAGACACTTCTCTGCTTCGAGAATGAATCGCCTTTTAAAGTCCAAGACTTTATGCTCCTCATTCATCGCAATGCCTCTACTCTCTGCGCAGAGTTCCCTCAAGCGTCGCACTGAGCCCTGCTCGGCTGCCACAGCCTCGGGATACTCTTTCTTTAATCTCTCTACGAAGCCTGTCCAGCTTCCTGCTAAGAACTCCGCAAAACTCATCCACTCTTCACGGATATCCTGGTCCACATATGACACCGCCCAATTTATTCTTTCTGCCTCGTCCGTCGTCTTCGTTATCGTGAAGAGACGTTCCAGCGTCCAGAGATAATTTCTCAATGTCTGTGGTTTTGATGCATCCCACCTGGGAGCATTATTGCTAAAGGGAATTGGCATACGCTCGTGTCCCATTTTTCTAGCTGTAGTCGTCGTCGACGGCGTAGTTTGGTTTGTCTGTACAGTCGGAGTTGACTGTGATATCTGTGGTACCGTGGGGGCACCAAAAGGGTTCGTATGAAACGAGTTTTGGTTTGGTAACGCTAAGCTTAGCATAGGAACGGTCTGACCGTCCTGGTTTTCGGTGTGCAGAATATGCGCTATGTTGCGAGCTGAGGCTGGAAGCCTTATAGTAATTCTGGGAGCAGTAGAGATCGGCGGTACGGCTTCTCTCAATACTGCAACTGCTGAACCACTCGCTGTGTTCGCAGCTAAAGCGCTAACGGGATCTTTTCGCTTTCGAGAGGTACTAGCGGCGATGAGGCCTTCAGAACCTTCTGGACGATTGGAGTTCCAAGTAGGTCTCTGTTTTGGTGGGTCGACCGTCCTGAGACTGCTCTCGAAGGACGTTTTGGGTGACTTTACGGTCTTTGCTTGAACCTTTTTCTGCTTCGCAGGTGAAAGGCAGGCCAGTGTCCAAGTCTTTTGGTGTTTGTCTCGTGAAATTCAACTGAAAACCCCCCTCGCGGTGGGCTCCAGATGAAAAGGTAGAAACGTTCGTATGTTTTAATATGGATAGTGGGCTTGTTTTCACTAAGCTTAGCCGAAATTCGATAAGCTTAAGCTAATACAAGTGGAATGAGATAGATAAGGAACAGTTTCGTCTTTTAGGGTGTTCTGGGGGTGCGTTCTGACAGCGAAATTCAAGAGAGTAGTGTTTTAGAGGTTAACGAACAGCCGTTGAAGTTATCTTAGCCGTACGGTGCAACAATGAAAGGACAATCCCTGTCAATTCAAAGCTGCGGGGTCTCTAGTCTCTGGTCTCTGGTCTCTGTCTCTGTCTCTGTCTCTAGCACTCTGGAACTCTAAACTCTGAACTCTGGTCTCTGTCTCTGTCTCTGGGTTGGTCGACGACCGAAGAATTCACACTTAACGACGCACACTAAATAGCCCTCTGAAACCGTTCTTGATCACGGCTCGCAGACTTGCGTGTGGAAGCAGGGGTGAGACCTCTTGCTTCTCCACAAACAAGTGCGACCGTATTTATATTGTTTAGATACATACGAGAGATAGTAAATATGAAATAGAAAACAATAAGCTTAATTGTTACAGGCACTGTAGAACATTTTGGAAGGTTCGGCAGCATTTCTACCTCACCCTGGGTTATGGGTTTTTCTCTGATTAACGAATGGCAATCCGGCCAGACGTGTTCCGTGCTCGCCTGCATTATTCTGCGTCCACGCGAGCGCGTTAAGACTCCGGATCAATTATGATCGGAATGTATAGCGGATGGACAGTCCCTTGATCTGTTGTAATTAATCTCAGTTAAGCAATAGGCCGAGGTGCCGGGACCCACAAAGCACTCGTTAATTAGGAGTCTTTGATATTTCTAGGGTTTTGGGCATCGGGTGTCGCCTCCCGAACGTTGAACGTTCCGTTCCGTGGTCCGGTCATCATTATTGGGCTCGCTTTCGACATAATACTCCTGCGACAGCCGCTAGGTACATTCTTTATATTCAAACGCATCCGGGTTCATCAGAAAACTGCTCGTAAGGTCCCTTGATGCGACCGGAGTATACTCGATAGACTATGTAGAGTCCTGAATCCCTCTGGAAAGCGTTCTGATAGTTTGGTTCACTAAGCTTAGTGATAATGAACTGGTTTGAACACTTCCAAGGCTCGAATATCCTCAATTCGGTCGAACTGGCTACTACGGGACATAGTACCAATCCTCTATAGAGTTCTTTAATGATATAGCCAATGATTCTATGTAGAGAATCGTTCCGGAGTACGGAATTCATGTATAGGCGTGAAATCGGCGTATCACCGGTGGTTCTGGAGATCCATCAAGAGTCCCCTCATGCTGGCCCGTCGCGTCAACAACGTGTCCTTTCGTCCAAGAAGAGTTCCAACACGCGGACAAAGAAATACGTTCCCTGGGCTCGCGTTCGGCACTCTGAGGCCGAAATTATTTGGGACCATGGATACCGGCACCCAGTCCTGCTCTTTTGTGAGGACTTTCCTAGGCTGCTGGCAGCTAGCCAGCTTTCGGTACGTTCACCAAGCTTTCTTGTGGTTCCTTACTGACAGCTTTGACATCTGCTCCAGTACGTGCCACCTCGGTCTTGGTGTCCTTCTTGCGCTGCTCGTAAG